>JAJQWJ010000001.1:194620860-194630860 GCA_023637945.1 Phaethornis superciliosus
ATGGATTGATGGGCCAAAGATCAATGCAAGAGGTTTAACAAGGTGAAATGTCAGAGGTGAAATCTGGGTCAAAATAAACCCAGGCAGCACTCCAGGTCTGCAGAGAAGTAGCTGGAAAGTGCCTGGTGGAAAAGGGCCTGGAGGTGTTGGTTGGCATGAACCAGTGTGTGCCCAGGTGGCCAAGAAGGCCACCAGCATCCTGGCTTGTATCAGCACTGGTGTGGCCAGCAGGAGCAGGGCAGGGATTGTCCCCCTGTGGTGGGCACTGGGGAGGCTGCACCTCAAATCCTGGGGTCAGTTTTGGGTCCCTCGTGACAAGAAGGACATTGAGGGGCTGGAGTGTGTCCAGAGAAGGGGAATGGAGCTGGGGAAGGGTCTGGAGCACAAATCTGAGCAGGAGCAGCTGAGGGACCTGGGGGTGTTGAGCCTGGAGAAAAGGAGGATGAGGGGAGAACTTCTGGATCTCTGCAACTCCCTGAGAGGAGGTTGGAGCCAGAGGGTTTGGTCTCTTCTCCCAAGTAACCAGTGATAGAACAAGAGGAAATGGCCTCAAGTTGTGGCAAAGGAGATCTAGATTGGATATTGGGAACAATTTCTTCTTGGAAAGGGTTGTCATTCCCTGTCCCAGGCTGCCCAGGGCAGTGGTGGAGTCCCCATCCCTGGAGGGATTTCCAAGCCCTGGAGCTGTGGTGCCGAGGCCATGGGGCAGTGGTGGCCTTGGCAGTTCTGGGTTCATGGAACTTGATGATCTTAAAGATCTTTTCCAACCCAAATGATTCTGTGATTCTATGAATTCAGGTTCCAAGTGTCATGTTAGCCAAAAAAAGAAACAAATGAGAGACACTTTGGAGTCTTAACCAGAATAATGAGGCTTTAGATTTTCATGCTAACAGCCTTGCCAAGAAGTACCTGGAATTACAGAGGACATGACCCATCAGGGTACCTCTTTCTACTCAAACTACTGGATGGCATTACCAAAAGTGTCACCAGCAGAACAAGCAAAGTTCCTCTCCATTCTGCTCAGCACCAGTGAGGTGGCACCAGCACCACAGTGCCCTGGTTTGGGCTTTCCAGTTGAAGGAGGATGTGGAAGGGGTCCAGTGGAGAACTACCAAACCGAGATGGTGAGGAACTTGGGGAACAGAATTTCCTAGGAAAGCTTGAGGAAGCTGGGCTTGGTTAGTCTCACAAAGAAGAGGGCCATGAGATGGTCTAATCACTGCCATCACTGCTTGACAGAGAAGATGATGAAATGAGAGATTTCAAGACTGTCACAAGAGGAAATGGCCCTTAGAGGTTTGGGCTGGAAAATCTCGCAGAGTAGGGTGGAGTGTTAGAACAAATCCCAGAGAGGGGGGAAGTCTTCATCCTTGGGGTGTCAAGACTTCAGTCAACCTGGTTTACTGCAGACAACAGTCCTTTGGGGGCCGGTGGGACAGATGTCTCCTGTCTTTCCTCACCTGCTGTGATGAAATTCTGGGACTGAAAAAAGTTCTTTGTAGTTGCCAGGATGTGATGTGAGGAAGGGGAACTCAAAAGGATGACCTTTGGAGGGGACACAGCAGACTCCTGAAAAAGCTGTCAGCCCACAGAGAAGGGGGAAAAAAAGCAGCATTCACACAAGTAACATTTCCCAAAGTGCTTCTGTTTTCTTCTTTCTTAAAGATTTAGGCTGAGTTAGGAACTGGCTGGAGGGCTGGGCCCAGAGAGTGGTGCTGAACGGGGCTGATCCAATTGGTGGCTGGTCACCAGTGGTGTCTCCCAGGGATCAGTGTTGAGCCCAGTTCTGTTTAATATCTTCATTGATGATTTAGATGAAGGGATGGAGTCCTTCATCAGTAAATTTGCAGCTGACACTAAGCTGGGGGGGAGTGTGGATCAGCTGGAAGGCAGGAGGGCTCTGCAGAGGGACCTGGAGAGACTGGAGAGTTGGGACGATCCCAATGGGATGAGGTTCAACACAACAACCCCATGGGGAGCTCCAGGCTGGGCACAGAGTGACAGAAAGGGACCTGGATTTGAGTCTGGATTGCCAGGAAGCTGAACAGGAGCCAGCAGTGTGCCCAGGTGGCCAAGAAGGCCAATGGCATCCTGGCCTGGCTCAGGAACAGCGTGGCCAGCAGGTCCAGGGAAGGGATTCTGCCCCTGTACTCAGCCCTGGTGAGGCCACAGCTCGAGTCCTGTGTCCAGTTCTGGGCCCCTCAGTTCAGGAAGGAGATTGAGGTCCTGGAGCAGGTCCAAAGGAGGGCAACCAGGCTGGGGAAGGGATTCCAGGACAATTCCTGTGAGGAGAGGCTGAGGGAGCTGGGGGTGTTCAGCCTGGAGAAGAGGAGGCTCAGGGGAGACCTCATCACTCTCTACAACTCCCTGAAAGGAGGCTGGAGCCAGGGGGGGTTGGGCTCTTTTCCCAGGCAACTTTCAACAAGACAAGAGGGCATGGTCTCAAGTTGTGCCAGGGGAGGTTTAGGTTGGATATTAGAAAGAATTTCTTTCCGGAGAGGGTGATCAGACATTGGAATGGGCTGCCCAGGGAAGTAGTGGATTCTTCATCCCTGGAGATATTTAAAAAGAGCCTGGATGTGGCACTCAGTGCCATGGGCTGGGAACCACAGGGGGAGTGGATCAAGGGTTGGACTTGATGATCTCTGAGGTCCCTTCCAACCCAGACAATTCTATGATTCTATGATTCTATGAATGGCTTTATGACAACAATTCTTTGTCCTCGTTCCTCCATAACCCCCCTGCCAGTAGCTTGGTGTGCTAGGTCCAGAGATGTCATTTTTCCCCAAAAGGTCTGTCCTCTAGTCTGCAAGAGGTCATGGTTTACAGAGCCAGAAGAGCACAGAAGGAGGGGACAGAAACAAGGATCAAAGAAACCTTGACCATAAAAATGGTGCAGAAGTGTTGGCCACTGAGGACCAACAAAGATGGGGTTTCCAAGAGCCAGGACCCCACTGTAGCTCATCACCAACAGGCTCACAGCTCCACCAGGACTAAAATGGTGCTTTCACCTCCTTTACACCCCACCTGGCTGGATAAGTGTTCTCTTTTAATGGACCCCACCTATCTGCTCTGGGAGGGAAGAGGACCAAGCTCAGCCTGAACACTGGAAATTGTTTCTGGAACTGGCCTGGCTGTAATGAAAAACTCACCTCATGTTATCATCCTCCCTCTCCCAGCCTTTCCACAGCATTTCAGGCTGTTTTTCAGAAACCCTATTGTTCTCCTCAACCTCTGGAGCAAGGATCTCCTTGGGGTGACAGCACACACAAAGAACTGACCCATTTTCAGCACTGAATGGCAATGCTTGAAGAGATGCAATTTTGCATCCTCAGAGTCACTTCCACTGCTGTTGTGCACAAAAAGCTTTGTTGTTTTTTGTGTTTTTTTTTTATTTTTTTCCAGTGCTGTCCATCCAGACTTGCTTCCAGCACCCTCTGTGTGCTGGGTTGTGTGGCAGAGGAAGAAGCTTTGGTCTGCAGGATGTGTGGGGGTTTTAAAGCCCCAATACATCGTGCATCCAGAGCAAGCTCTAAAATTCTTGTTGCCCCATCCCTGGAAGTGTTGAAGGACAGGTTGGATGGGGCTTGGAGCAACCTGGGAGGTGCCAGACTCTTCTCAATTATGCCCAGTGATAGGACAAGAGGCAATGGGTATAAATTTGAGCACAGGAGGTTCCATATAAACACGAGGAGAATTTTTTTCCCTGTGAGGGAGCCCTGGCCCAGGCTGCCCAGGGAGGTTGTGGAGTCTCCTTCTCTGGGGACATTCAACCCCCCCTGGATGTGTCCCTGTGTCACCTGCTGGAGGTGACCCTGCTCTGGCAGGGGGTTGGACTCTTTCAAGGTCCCCTCCAACCCCTTACTTTCTGTGATTTTGTGTCTCTGCCCATGGCAGGGGGTTGGAACTAGATAATCTTCAAGGTCCCTTCCAACCTAAATCAGGCTGGGATTCTGTGATCTCCTCCCTTTCCTACATGAATATTTGGGGACACAAAACCCTGCTGCAATGGCCATTCACAGGCTTGCTTCACCCCTGCATGATTTATATATATATATTTTTATCCTTTCTCAATTTTGAGACAAAATAGATTTGGCTTTGCAGTGTGGTGGACTAGAAGCATTCACTGAATTTTGTTTACTGAAGGAAACAAAAAAATGAGTTCTAAAATACCTTTTTTTAAAAAAAAATCATACTATAGTAGTAACATAAATCAAGAGCACTACTGATGGGTGCTATTCTCAAAGTGTGGGTCTTAGAGAAGGAAAAAGAACCAACCCACACTCCTAGGAGGAGACATGTCACTGACTTACTAAGCCCTTTCCCCCACACAACTTCAGCATCTAAAGCAGGCACTTTATTTACAGGATCAACAACCCACTGTGATTCAAAATGCAGTTTATTTATTGTCTTTGACAAGGAGATGATGTCAAAGCAGTTCAGTTAGAAGAGAGCTCAAGGTACTGTCATACTGGTTTAAGATGCTGCTGAGATAGCAAAAGGAATAATTTCCAGCACTGGGGGGAGCTGGCAGCACCCCAAACTCCCCAGCACACCCCACTGGAAACTTTGTTTTCAGCTCCTTCCAACTTTGCAAAAATTTTCCACACCCGTATCCGCTTCAGGCTGAATTTTTTTTTTTTTTTTTTGTCTTTTTGATTTAGTGGAAAGCTGCAGCCAAATTGCTCAGCCACATCCAAACCCAACCAACTGGAGAAGCATCTGAACAACAATAACAACAACAAAAAAGGTTTTTACATTATTTCAGCCCCACCTTTGTTTTCACATGGTGTTCACCAAGGAGCATGCAATGGAGACATGAGGATAATTTACACCAACCAAAAAAGTTCTCCTTCAGTCTGACTTCCCATCTTGTTGTCCCTTCACTGTCACTAAAAAAGCCATCTGTAGGACTCAAATGGATTCCACCCAGGCTCCGACAGCTCTTAGAGGAGGAGGAGGAGGATGGCAGCCAAATTTGTCAAGGGTTTTCCTCTCCACAACAGGGGAACTCTACTCACCAGTTGATTTCATTGTAGTCGTTGTGAACTTCCCACCAGAAGTAAAACCAGACCAGGGTCAGGAAAAAGGATGAGGTGAGGATGAGGAACCAGAGGCGTTCCCACTGTGGATGGGAAGAGAAATCAGGGTTAATTTTATCCTGTTTCAGGACCAGTTCCCCATCCTGCCCCACATCTCATCATCTGAGATTGGAAAGAGTAACCAGACATTCCCAAGGGCAGATTCCAGATCTATTCTCCAGTGGGGAAAGTGGGAGATGCAATCCTGGTCCCCAGTTCTGGGCAGTTGGGTCACTTAAGTAGATCCATCTTATTATATAGGGCTGAGACAGGAATGAGGGAGAATTTATGGACACAGAGCCAGTTTTTTCTTGGTTTGGGTTTTGTTTTGTTGTTTGGGGTTGGGTTTGTTGGGGTTTTTTTTTCATTTTTTAAGCAATTGTTTAATTTGCTTGTCCATACACATGTGAGAGATGTAACTTGGCATCTTAGTCTCTGTCATGGATTCAGGCTAAATGACTGAGTAGTGATCACACAGCAAAAACTACACAGCAGGTTAGGGATGCTACTACTACCCAGACATTTGAATACTTACTCCTTCCCCTAGGGCACTCAGATCCTGCAGAGCCAAACCACCCATCCCCAATATTTCATTCCCACCACATATTTTGCAAATAACACAGCAGGAGAGACCACACCAGCATCAGATGAAAGGTATTTTTATCAACATTCAGTTTGGGTGAATGTTGCAATTAATTAACTCCATCCACCCTCTCAAGAACAATTAAAAAAAAAAAAAACAAACCCTAAAACATCTGTTCAACACCCCATTCCAATTGCATGGGTAAAATCCTAAACCACAAGGACACCCATGAAGAGAACAATGTTGCAAGAAAACTATCCCTAACCAACACCATATCCCATGTACTCCTTGTTGGATTTATTCTGCAATAGTCCACACGTGTTTCTGTTTTGAACTCACATCCAGTTTGTTCGGAACAAAACACAGAAATTAATTTGTGAGGGAGAATATTCAAATGAATCCTCTCTTCCAGAATGAGCAAGAAGAAATTAAAACTGAAAAAGCATCTCTACTGCTGTAATTTCCTTCTAGACCCAGAGCAAACCATTAATCTCTTTTGAAAATGCTCTTTTCTCTAGTCAGCTGTCTCACAGCTTTTCAATTAAGAAAAAAATTATGTAACCAATATAAACACAGGATTAGTGAGACCCCACCTGGAGTCCTGGGTGGAATTTTGGAGCCCCCCAACACAAAGAAGGAGATGGAGATGCTGGAATGAGGCCAGAGGAGGCCATGGAGATGATCCAAGGGCTGGAACAGCTCTGGAGTCAGGGGGAGGGTTGGGGGTGTTCAGTCTGGAGAAAAGAAGGCTCCAGGGAGACCTTGGAGCATCTTCCAGTGCCTGAAGGGGCTCCAGGAAAGCTGGGGAGGGACTTTGGACAAGGGAATGGAGGGATGGGATGAGGGGGAAGGGTTTCCAGCTGCAAGAGAGGAGATAGAGAGGAGATAGGAGGGAGAAATTCTTTGGTGTGAGGGTGCTGAGCCCCTGTGCCAGGTTTCCCAAGGAAGCTGTGGCTGCCCCATCCCTGGCAGTGTCTCAGCCCAGGTTGGATGGGGCTTGGAGCAACCTGGGCTAGGGGAGGTGTCCCTGCCCATCCAGGGGTTGGAACTGGAGGAGCTGGAAGGTCCCTTCCAACCCAAACCAGTCTGGGATTCTATGATATAAGAAACATCAATTATTCTCTTCTTTCCCCTTTCCATCTTAAAGGCTGAAGCTATTTACTCATCCATCACCCTGGGTACCAATCTTGTGATACAGCTCTTCCTTGTGTGCTTCATCTGACAGAAAAGTGCCAAAAGAAACAGAAAGCAATAAAAAGGCTTGGAATTATTTCAATTTTGCTGTGCCAGAAATTATGTTTTCTGCTAGAAATCCCCACTTTTTGGCCAGGGGTTAGGGTTAAAACTTCAATTCAGTTCCAGTTTATTATCTTTTTTTGATCAAACCTCAGTAACACCATTAGGTGCCTCATTCCCACATAGGGATTTGTGTTCCAGATAAAAAAAAGGGACAAGAAGAAGATTCCAAAGGACTTCTGCAGTGTAACTACTGAGTGCATTCAAAACCATAAGGCCAAGAATTGATTTATTTTTTTTTTTTACCATGAGGGTGGTGAAACACTGGCCCAGATAACCCACAGAGGTGATAGATGTCCTATCCCTGGAAAACTTCCAGGTCAGGTTGGATGGGAGCAACCTGATCCAGTTGAAGATGTCCCTGCTGACCTTTAAAAGTCCCTTCCAACTCAAGCCAGGTTCCATGATTTAGGTCAACACCATCCTTCCCCAGTCCCAGAAAGAGCAGAAAAGTTGCAACATCTCAGCACAATGAATCTTCTCCACACCAACCACTGCTCTTCAGCCAAGCCAACCCTTTCCAACCCAAAAGTTCCATGCCCACCCATGAAACATCTGGATTCCATAAAGACACAATCCAAAAGCCACTCACACCTTCACTCCATCCCACCCAAACTCCCCAGGACAATGGAATTGCAAATCCTTTCAGCAGACCAAGACTATTTGCTCTTGGATGCCATCCAGTCTGAGATCTCCAGGCTCTCAAACATCCCTCTCCCTATTGTTTGCTGGCTTTTTCCTCTCCATTTGCTTTAACATCTCCTTCCACTTAACAGCAACACTGCTGAATTGGTTGACTGGGCAGGTTTTTGAAAAGCAAGTGAGGTTTAAAGCATCACAAGTGCTGAGGATCAACGTTGGTATAAAGCAAAAATAATCCTCCAGTTTTTAAAGGTCATTATGGTAAAAGCTTGGCCAGGATTCATGCACTGAATGACACTGATTTGATAAACAAGCCAAGAAAAACATTTCAGAGCAGTTGGAGTTTTTTTGTTTGGTGGGGTTTTTTGGTTTTTTTTTTTTTCATATAATGTATTTTTCCCCTCGTTTACATGCAAGTAGCACAATCAGTGTCAAACTCCCCAAAAGCTATTTTTGGAGGTCTGTCCTTGATGATGCACTTGCCAGATAGATTTTCCTGGCTGATTTTGTGAAAACCCAGTCAAATTCTTCAAGGGTTGACATCATTCAAGCAGAGTTCTGGGTGGGCTTTTAAAAGAACAGGGAACGTCTTCCCAGCACCACTGATGCTCTTTAGCCCAAACTGAACCAAAATCTGAACCATTGTGAATCTGACCTACTTGCACAATATATGGGACTTAGCCCAGGTGCTGTACAACCTCCTTCCAAGAGCTCCTCACTGGAAGAGCTTCAGAGGCTCCTACTTTGCAGGCTCCCACATGCTCTGCAACAAGGTGAAATCTGCAAGATGCAACAGCTTTGAGCCTCTCCTGCCAAAAATAAAGGCTGAAAATCATGTCATCTCCATCACTCAATCACAGCCACAAGTAGGGGGAAGAAACTGTGTCACTTGACCTCCAAAAACTCAAGCAGAACCCCAAGGAAAGTCTGTCGGTGCTTGAAAAATCATCCACGTTTTCAGCCCCATGGGATTTTAGAAGAAGGTCAGCAGTGACATTTTTGGCACTTGTACTAAATTAATCTTCCTTTTCCCACACTTCCCTTTCAGTTTTTCCTGTTCCCCATGGGATTAAGAGGGACATGATCCCTAGTTACCAGTTACTGGAGTGCCCAGCATCAGAAGGACACAGAGCTCCTGGAAGGTGTCCAGAGGAGCCACTCAAATGCTCAGAGGGCTGAGCACCTCCCTGGGAAGCCAGGCTGAGGGATTGGGGTTGTTCAGCCTGGAGAAGAGGAGGCTCCCAGGGGAGCTCAGAGCAACCTTCCAATATCTGAAGGGGCTCCAAGAAAGCTGGGGGAGGGCTTTGGACACGGGGGGGTAGGGAGAGGAGAAGGGAAATGGGTTAAAACTTGGAGAGGGGAGATTGAGGTTGGAGATGGGGAAGAAATTCTTGAATTGGAGGGTGGGGAGAGCCTGGAACAAGTTGGGAGAGTTGAGGGAGAGAAGAAAGGAGAAGAGAGAAGAGAAGGTTCTTGGGAGACCTTGGAGCATCTTCCAGTGCCTGAAGGGGCTCCAGGAAAGCTGGGGAGGGACTTTGGACAAGGGAATGGAGGGATGGGATGAGGGGGAAGGGTTTCATACTGAAAGAGAGGAGATGGAGTTGAGATCTTGGGAAGAAATTCTTTGGTGTGAGGGTGCTGAGCCCCTGTGCCAGGTTTCCCAAGGAAGCTGTGGCTGCCCCATCCCTGGCAGTGTCTCAGCCCAGGTTGGATGGGGCTTGGAGCAACCTGGGCTGGGGGAGGTGTCCCTGCCCATCCAGGGGTTGGAACTGGAGGAGCTGGAAAGTCCCTTCCAACCCAAACCATTCCATGATTCCATAATTTTAGTTGCACTGAACTTAACCACGTGCAGCTCCCACAGCACTCAGGATTGTCCTGCAAATGAACTTGACCAAACACATCTGTTCTAGCACCTTCAGTCCTAGCAGGATACCCTTTGGAAGCAGCTCACCCTTTTGTGCCACCACCAGCCATGCATAGAGCTAATTTACTTGAAACTTTATTAATCCACCATTAATTTACCAAAAAGGAAAAAAAGAAAAAGAAAGAAAAAAAAAAGAAAAAAGAAAAAAAAAATAATAATATAAAGGCAAACAAACAAACAAAAACCAAAAACCAGAAAAAATAATTAAAATAATAATTAAAAAGCAAACAAACAAACCAAAAACAACAAGAAAAACCCAACAACAACAAAAAACCAAACAGATCAGCACAGCATCAGGATCAAATTGGGTTTTGAGCTGGGCTCTGACCACTCAAGCAAGATTTAAGGTGTTAAAATCAAGACTGCCCAGGCTGAGACCCTGCTGATCAGAAGAGGCTATCACTACATTTACACTTTTCCTCCTTCCTGAGGTTTAAATATTTTTATCATGAAGCTGGGTCTACCAGAAAGTAT
>JAJQWJ010000001.1:194635860-195057299 GCA_023637945.1 Phaethornis superciliosus
TAGAGCACGAAGAAGCTTTTTGACAACGTTTTCCACCCTCTTTTTTTTTTTTTTTTTTTTTTTTTTTTAATGAGAAAAAAAAACAGACAAAAGCGAAAGCCTTTTCTAGGAAATATAATATTTTAGAACCATTTCTTGCTCAAGGACATCTCAGCTTAGGGCTGGAATTTCTGGTGAGAGGAAACTAAACCCTGCCAAACCCTGGCTTTTTTGGCTCCCAAAACCTCCCAAAAACCTGATTTTACCATTTGGCAGAGATTGAGAGCAGCCCTGAGGAGGAGAGAGTGGAGATTTGTGAATGTTGGTTGAAGACCATGTTGAGAATGTTGGTTGAAGGGGCTGGAATTTCTGATGAGAGGAAACCAGAGAGAGAGACTGATCCCTCCTAAAATCTGGCAGCATGTCAGTCATCTGACCATGAGACACACAAAGATTTTCAAAAACACAACCTTGGGTCCATGCTCTCTTCCCTTCAGTCTTCTCCCCATCACAGGCCACTTCTATACTTGGAGAAAACCATCCCAAATCAGTTCTAACAGCACTAGGATCTCTGGACAACAGTTATTTTGGGCTGTTTGGTTGATTTGAGATACCCTGAGGATATGAGCTTTACAGTCCTCAGAATCACAGAATCATTTGGGTTGGAAAAGACCAAAATTGTGATCTTGGAAAAGATCATCCAGTCCAACCATGAACCCAGCACTGCCAAGGCCACCACTGCCCCATGGCCTCAGCACCACAGCTCCAGGGCTTGGAAATCCCTCCAGGGATGGGGATTCCACCACTGCCCTGGGCAGCCTGGGACAGGGAATGACAACCCTTTCCAAGAAGAAATTGTTCCCAATATCCAAACTAAACCTTCCCTGGTGCACTCAAGGCCATTTCCCCTTGTTCTATCACTTGTTCCTTGGGAGCAGAGACCAAACCCTCTGGTTCCAACCTCCTCTCAGGGAGTTGCAGAGATCCAGAAGTTCTCCCCTCATCCTCCTTTTCTCCAGGCTCAACACCCCCAGGTCCCTCAGCTGCTCCTGCTCAGATTTGTGCTCCAGACCCTTCCCCAGCTCCATTCCCCTTCTCTGGACACACACCAGAACCTCAATGTCCTTCTTGTCACGAGGGACCCAAAACTGAGCCCAGGATTTGAGGTGCAGCCTCCCCAGTGCCCACCACAGGGGGACAATCCCTGCCCTGCTCCTGCTGGCCACACCAGTGCTGATACAAGCCAGGATGCTGGTGGCCTTCTTGATCAACATCCAGGAGCAAACCAGGGTTACCCAGTTATGGCAGAAGCACATCAAAATCACTAAAGCAAACAATAACTTCAAACAAGTTACATCAGGACCTCTATATTCCACAGACATGGATTTCCATCTCAGCTGTCCAGATGCCCACTTGCTTCTTCCCTTGGGCTATGGTGAAGCCTTCCCAGATCCCTCCTCTATTCTTGGCCCCACCAGGACACATCTAAACATTCCTTCTCTAATTGCTCCTTTTCAGTACAAGCCTTCATCCCAAATGAAAGCACCTACCAGTTTAAAAGCCCAGATTTCAGAAGAGCTGCATTAATGAACCAGTGCAGTTAAGCAACCTGTGGATGACTCTCATCTCCATCTCCCCATCACGAGGTCTTCATCATTTTCCCACAAATCTCCGTGCTGAAGGCTTTACAGACAGCATCCACAGGGACATCCCATAGAACCAGCCCCAGAAACTTGCAAATGCAGCAGGATAGAAAAGGAATTTTATCTTCCTGCAGTGCACACCCTCCTTGTGCCTCAAAATATTTGATTATGAGAAGTTCAACAGGAGCCATCAGTGCACATCTGCAGCCCAGAAACCAACCAGATCCTGGGCTGCATTAAGAGAAGTGTGGGTAGCAGGTCAAGGGAGGGAATTCTCCCCCTCTTCTCTGCTCTCCTGAGACCCCACCTGGATTCCTGCATCCAGGTCTGGAGCCCTATTACAAGAAAAACATGGAAGTGGTGGGATGTGTCCAGAGAAGGGCCAGGAGGATGCTCAGAGGGTTGGAGCAGCTCTGGAGTGAGGACACTGAGAGAGTTTGGGTTGTTCAGTCTGGAGAGGAGAAGGCTCCAAGGAGAGCTCAGAGCAACCTTCATAGATCTGAAGGGGCTGCAAGAAAGCTGGGGAGGGACTTTTGAGGATGTCAGGGAGGGATAGGACATGGGGGAATGGATTGAAACTGGAGGAGGGGAGATGGAGATGGGAAGTTAGGAAGAAGTTCTTCACCATGAGGGTGGGGAGAGCCTGGCACAGGTTGTCCAGAGAGGTGGTGGAAGATTCCCCATCCCTGGAAGTTTTTAAGGTCAGGTTGGATGGGGCTTGGAGCAACCTGGGCTGTGGGAGGTGTCCCTGCACATCCAGGGGGTTGGAACTGGATTATCTTAAAGGTCCCGTCCAACCCTGAAAATTCCATGAATCTATGAATCTATGAAATCACAGTAAATCCATTGCCTCACCTTTACCCACAGCCCTGAAGAAAGAAAAGGCAAAGCACTTTCCCATTTGCAGTGCTTGGCATCCCTTTCACATCCATGATTCTACTGATAAAAGAAGTTTGGACAATTTCAGAGGTGATGGACTGAGCTGTGTCCTGGGGCTTGGAGCAACCTGGGCTGTGGGAGGTGTCCCTGCCCATCCAGGGGGCTGGAACTGGATGACCTTCAAGGTCCCTTCCAAACCTGACAATTCTATGATCTGCCAGCCCGGGCACCTTGCCCTGAGAAGATGAATGGATTTTGTTGAAAGGTCAAGGCCACCTAATCCCAAACAACTACTCTCAACCTCAAGAGCAAAGATAAGTGCTGGGCTCAGATTGGAGCAGCACCAGAACTCAAGTGGGTTTTCAGATTGTTGAAATTCACTCCCGGATACAGTGAAGAGTTGACTAATGATTCTTCACAACTCTATTTTCTGACATTTTCAAGAATCAATTTCCTGCAGGCATTTATGGGTATTAGCTTAGAGGGGAAAGGAGGAGAGTTATTATTTACCCAGTGAATACAAAAGAAAAACTGAGCACGCGATTCTTCCTTTCTGGATTACCCCGGTGCACCTCATTTGAACAAACAAAAGAAAACCTTCTTCAAGCAAGTTATTATATCATCTCTGAACATGAAAGATGAGTGCATCTCCCAGCTGCACCCATTAGAACCAGGAACTGGGGATTAAAGAAAAAAAAAAGCAAATAGCAGCTGGAGCATTTTGTCAGTCTGTACAGTACCTCAGCTCCTACAGTGAAGTTACAAAATTTCATTCATAACTCATGGTATGTGAATGCATAGTCCTTAAACCAGGCATTTTCATGCTGTAACTGTGAACAGTTTTCCATCCCTGTCATTTAGGAACTGGGTGGTCAGTAGGTCAAGAGAGGTTCTCCTCCTCCTCTGTGCCCTGGGGAGGAATATTTTGGAATCAATCTGGAATCTTGGGTCCAGTTCTGGGCCCCTCAGTTCCAGAAGGACAGGGAACTGCTGGAGAGAGTCCAGGGCAGAGCCACCAAGATGCTGGAGGGAGTGGAACATCTCCTGGGGAGGAAAGGCTGAGGGAGCTGAGGGGCTCTTGGAGAAGAGGAGACTGAGGGGTGAGCTCAGGAATGTTGAGAAATATGTAAGGGGAGAGAGCCAGGAGGATGGAGGAAAGATTTCCTCAGGGGTGACCAACAATAGGACAAGAGGCAATGGATATAAACTTGAGCATAGAAGGTTCCACGTAAATATTATAATTTTTTTTTTCCCTGTGAGGGTGAGGGAGCCCTGGCCCAGGCTGCCCAGGGAGGTTGTGGAGTCTCCTTCTCTGGGGACATTCAAACCCCCCCTGGATGTGTCCCTGTGTCACCTGCTGGAGGTGACCCTGCTCTGGATGATCTTTCAAGGTCCCTTCTAACCCCTCTGTGATTCTGAACTTATTAACTCTGACCAGTGTCAAGAGATCAAATGTGGACTCCCAAAACATTTAAAGATCAAACAACTGAGGCAGCAAAGAGGCCTCTGCCAAGCTCTGTGCTGGACAAAGCAGGGACAGCTCAGGTCAGATTGCTCAGGGCAAGGTTCCAGCAAGGTCTGAGTGTCTCCAAGGATGGAAATTCCCACCCTTCTCTGGTCCTGCTCTAGGATGGGACCATCCTCAAGGGGAAAAACTCTCCTACTATCTAACTCGAATTTCCCAGGCTCCAGCTCCAACCATTTTGGCACCTGCCTGGTTTTTGGAAGCCCCCAAACCAGACCCAGTGTTCAGATGTGATTTCTCCAGTGTCAGTAGAGAGGAAAACCCATGTCCATCTACAGCTGGGGATGAAATCATCCTTCACTTCCAGAATCACAACCAATAGCTGACTCACATTGCAGAGGGATAGAATGAAGGGAAAGCACTTGCACATCAAGGATTTGAAGACTTTAAGTGAGGAAATCAATACACTTGGCCAGCAGATGTTGACCTACCAGACCTTATGTACATCAGGACCAGAATCAAGGTTGAGTTTCAATTCCCTCACCTCAAAGAGGCTGCAGAGGGATTAAGCTTCCATCCTTCTGTTGGATTTAAGATTCAGGAACCCAACAGAGAGGAGGCAGCAATCTGTAGGACTCCACAGAGCATCACTCAGCCCTCAGAGTACTTTGTACCCTGTCCAAAGGCTTCATTATCTCTCCATCTAACAAGCAAGAGCAGGGACATCTGGCACAAAGCTTCACTTCAACACATTCTCCAACGCTTGATTTCTCCTCTTCATCCCCAACTTTCTCCCTTTCCACTGTCTCTGCCAGTACTTTGAATCTCAGAAGTTATGGGACTTCTTCCATTTGCTACAGCCCTTTCCAGGCAGGAGATGGATGTATTGGAATGATACATCTGTCAACAAAATCCATCTGAACCACTCCAGCTACTCCATGAACACTCCAAAGGTGTGAGCTGATTCAGTACTCCTAGGCAACACGTGGTGGTCTTGTATAAGAGACACCTGCCAATAAAAGACCAGGAAGAAAAAGGAAGAAATTTGGTTTTGAGTCATCACGGCGGACCCCAAACCATTCTCTGTCTCCTGAACACAGTAACCCTCCTGTTCATTCATCAAAAATAATTACATAAGTAAATGGAAATCAAACTAGAGCAGGAAGAAGCTTTTTGACAACGTTTTCCAATCCCCTTCCTCTTTTCTTTTTTTCTTTTCTTTTCTTTTCTTTTCTTTTCTTTTCTTTTCTTTTCTTTTCTTTTCTTTTCTTTTCTTTTCTTTTCTTTTCTTCTCTTCTCTTCTCTTCTCTTCTCTTCTCTTCTCTTCTCTTCTCTTTTCCTCTTTTCTCTTCTCTTCTCTTCTCTTCTCTTCTCTTCTCTTTTCCTCTTTTCTCTTCTCTTCTCTTCTCTTCTCTTCTCTTCTCTTCTCTTCTCTTCTCTTCTCTTCTCTTCTCTTCTCTTCTCTTCTCTTCCCTTCCCTTCCCTTCCTTTCCTTTCTTTTCCTTTCCTTTCCCTTCCCTTCCCTTCCTTTCCTTTCTTTTCCTTTCCTTTCCCTTCCCTTCCCTTCCCTTCCCTTCCCTTCCCTTCCCTTCCCTTCCCTTCCCTTCCCTTCCCTTCCCTTCCCTTCCCTTCCCTTCCCTTCCCTTCCCTTCCCTTCCCTTCCCTTCCCTTCCCTTTCCTCTCCTTTCCTCTCCTTTCCTCTCTTTTCCTTTCCCTTCTCCTTTCCTTTCCCTTCTCTTTTTTTCAGAGCCATTATTTTAGAACCATTTCTTGCTCAAGGACATCTCAGCTGAGGGCTGGAATTTCTGGTAAAAGGGAAACCAAAGAGAGAGACTAAACCCTGCCAAACCCTGGCTTTTTTGGCTCCCCAAAACCTGCTTTTACCATGTGGCAGAGATTGAGAGCAGCCCTGAGGAGGAGAGAGTGGAGATTTGTGAATGTTGGTTGAAGAGAAGCTCAGCACAAGCCAGCAATGTGCACTTGAAGCCCAGAAAGCCAAACATGTCCTGGGGCTGCATCAAAAGCAGCTTGGCCAGAAAATCAAGGAAGGGTATTCTTCCCCTCTACTCTGCTATGGTGATCCCACACCTCCAGGGCTGGGTCCAGTTCTGGATCTTGGAGCAAGTCCAGAGGAGGCCATGGATATGCTCAGAGGGTTGGAGCAGCTCTGGAGTCAGGGGGAGAGTTGGAGGTATTCAGTCTGGAGAAGAGAAGGATCCAGGGAGACCTTGGAGCAGCTTCCAGTGCCTGAAGGGATCCAGGAAAGCTGGGGAGGGACTTTGGACAAGGGCCTGGAGAGATGGGATGAGGGGGAAGGGTTTTAAACTGAAAGAGGGGAGATGGAGTTGAGATCTTGGGAAGAAATTCTTGAATTTGAGGATGCTAAGCCCCTGTGCCAGGTTGCCCAAGGAAGCTGTGGCTGCCCCATCCCTGGCAGTGTCTCAGCCCAGGTTGGATGGGGCTTGGAGCAACCTGGGCTGGGGGAGGTGTCCCTGCCCATCCAGGGGTTGGAACTGGAGGAGCTGGACGGTCCCTTTCAATCCAAAGCAATCTGGGATTCTGGATGCTGAACCTTCAGTACCTTACCAGATGCTTCCTTAAGTCACTGGACATCTCAGATCCATCTTATTTGATTATTGCAAATAACCAAGCTCCTAGCTCTCTGCACACCTTGATAGAGAAGGCCATGAATGAGATCTCTGAGCTGTGTCATGCTCCATTTGGAATTCAATTTAGCAGGTCAAAGCAAGTGGCAGAGAACATATTAGGGAAATATGTGTTCCTGCTGGGGCTGCCAAAATTGAACCGTGGATCGACAGATGCAGCAAAAAGAGAGGCAAAACCTCCCAAAATAACATTATTATACTTTGTAAAACACCTCAGCTCTCAGCCTCCCAAAACATGACAGCAAAGGACTGCTAATTCCTCCAGGTTTCAAGGTTTGAAGTCTAGCAAAGCTGAGGAGCATCAGGTACTTTTCCTTGCCCAGGTTTTAAGCAGAGATATAAAGGTCCCCAAACTCAGGGATAACCCCTACTTGTCTCCCCTTTTCCTCCCACACTCTGCCACTAAAGAGGCTCAGTTTCTCTCTAGATATACTCAAGAGAATCATTGGATGGTTTGGCTGGGAAGGGGACATTTATTGGTCATCCAGTCCATCCCCTCTGGATGACATCCTCAACTAGATCAGGTTGCTCAGAGCCCTGTCCAACCTCACCTGGAAGGTTTCCAGGGATGGGAAATCTGTCCAGACCACCTGTACCAGTGTTTTACCACCCTCATAAAAAATGTCTTCTGCTCTCCAGTCTGAATCTCCCCTCTTTTCGTCTAAAACCATCACCCCTTGCCCTGCTAAAAAAATTTTCCCCCTTTTTTTTTTGTTCATAGTCTCCCTTCAGATATTGAAAGGCCACAAAAAGCTCTCCCTGGAGCCTCCTCTTCTAGAGGCTGAACAACCCCAACCCTCTCAGCTTGTCCTCAGAGGAGAAGCATTCCATCCCTCTGATCACTTTTGAAAACTGGATCCCAGCAGCTATAATCATCACAAAAACTGCTGGCAATTTTCAATTGGCCCCATGATGGGAATTCCTGTGCTGTTCCAGAGATGATGCACAGCTGGAGCCAGGGCTCTTTCTGGCTATTAATGGCCCCAGGGAACTTTCTGCAGCAATAATAATGTCCTGGACCACCTCTGCCTCCTGCTATTACATCCTCCCTCTTTCATTCAGCACAGAGGTAAACAAAAATCCCTTGGGGGAGCCTCTAATTTATGAGAAAACAGAAGAGAGCAATAGGGGTTCCCCAACCCACTCACCCCTCAGCATGATCTGCTCCCCTCTCACAGCTCCTGACATTGAATTTTTCATCTGCTGCATCTTTCCCAAACAACATCAGCAATGCTACCTGGTGCTTCTGACCACACTGATGGAAGGATTTGAGTATTGCACCAAGAATCCAACCTGGTGCATTATAAATCTATTTCTGATGTGAATGATGCACTCTTCCCTTTCCCCTTACTTTGCATATTGGGAGGATGAAGGGAGGCAGCTCTCTTTTTTTAGCCCACATACATGCAGTCCTTTCTGTCTCTATTGATGACATTCATCAAGAAAAAAAAAAATAATTAAAAATACAGCCTGTGACTCTTGCCCAAACTGACTGGATGAGGTCCAAGCCTTGCTTGAAGTGGAGCACCTTGCTGGGCACAGCATCCCTGCTGAGCTCTCATCAGCATCAAGCAGCAGGAGGACAGCATTCTGGATGCCTCCTGAGGATGCTATTTCTGCTAAGGTCTTATGAGAGTCCTTTTTGCAGGCACAGGATGCTGTTGACTTGCATTCGGCTTGTGGTTCACTTTAATTAAAGCACCAACATCCCGGGGCAATGATGTTTAAGATTAAAAAATGGGTTTAATAAAGGCAGGTTAAATACTCATTAAAAAAAAAAAAAAAGGACAATGTGAGTTAACTAAGAGTAGAGCCAATGAAAGCTTTTAAATAGCCTCAGTACCACAGCTTAATCAGAAAATCTCAGAAAAACCTGATTACTCAGAAAGAAGATCATTTTGTGCACAGCCTGGGGGTTTTAGAAGGTCTGAGCCTAGCTGTCTGCTTCTGACCCCAGCTGGAAATACAACATCTGGCCAGATGGGTCTTCTGCCAGGTCTAGAAAAGGTTGAAGTCATTCATAAGCAGAGACACCTTCAGCAGAGCTGCTGGCCAACTGCCCTGTGTCTCAAAAGATCACTCACACCAGAGGAAAAAGCTCTGCATGAGACTTTGCTGATCCTATTTCTGTCTTCTTTGGTCTTCATGAGCTTAATAAGTGTGGCTTTCACTGGGAAAAAAGGCAAAATACTGAATATTTCTCCCTATTTAAAGAGACCTACTGGATATTGAAGGAATGCTGGCAGGAATTATGTTGTAAAAAGCTCTGGTTGGGAGTAAATAGTTTGATTGCAAACAGGCTGAGAGAGATGTCAAATGGTATTTAGGACAAAGGACTGGAATGGGAGAAAAACCAGCAAGTAAGTGGATTCCTTGGACATTTCCATCCTCTTGCTGCATCTTACTTTTGGCAGGAAATATTTGTAAACTGAATGCTAAACGTGCCACCTTGCTATGATTTTTGGCACTAAAAAGAAAACATACAAAAAACCTAAGGATTTCTTTGCTGGTGGAAAAAGTGAGAACCATCACCCAATGCTGGAAGATGAAAACTTAAAGAGGCAAAACTTAAAGAGGCTGACATTCTTGATATATCTAAGGATGAGGTCTTTCCCTCAAAAGGAAAGATAAAGGGGTGTCCAGGAAAGCTGGAGGGGGTCGTTTTGAAAGGTCATGGAAGGATAGGATGAGAAGGGATGGTTTCAAACTGAAAGAGGGGAGATTTAGGTTACATCCTAGGAAGAAATTCTTTCCTGGAAGGGTGGTAAGACACCAACCCAGGTTGCCCAAGGAAGCTGTGGCTGCCCCATCCCTGGCAGTGTCTCAGCCCAGGTTGGATGGGGCTTGGAGCAACCTGGGCTGGGGTAGGTGTCCCTGCCCATGGCAGGGGGTTAGAATAAGATGATCCTTAAGGTCCTTTCTAACTCAACCCACTCTGTGGTTCCATGACATAGCCTGCAGCTTGAAAGGAGAAGGAGCCAAAGGAGAGATGCACAGAATCTTGGGCAACCTGGGTCAAGGGCTCAGCACCCTCACAGCAAAGAATTTCTTTCTCAGATCTCATCTCTATCTCCCCTCTTTCAGCCTGAAACTATCCTTTCTTGACCCATCACTCCATGCCCTTGTCAAAAGTCCCTCCCCAACACTCCTGGAGCCCCTTCAGGCACTGGAAGATGCTCTGAGGTCACCTCAAAGCCTTCTCTTCTCCAGGCTGAACAACCCCAACTCTCTCATCTGCAGCAAAAGCACAAAAATCCTCAGTCAGCAGGGGATGTGGCACCTGAGATGAGGCCCTGGGACCCCAAGGGATGGACTTCCCTGACTGATCTTTCCTGAATCACAGCAAACATAACATTTCTGCTGGGCTGCCCAGTGGGTGCCCTTGGAGACAACCAAAGCATGCTGGGAGGATGCTCTTTGGAGAGAAAACTCAGTCCATCTCCTTGCCATAAAAATATTTTTCAGAAGAAGCATTTTAATCTCTCTCATATTCTCAATTGGTAAAACCAGGAGTAATTATTCCTCTTGTCAAGCTTTGCACATTGATTAAAGCACTTCAGTTCCAGAAACGCAGGATTTTTTTTCATAGAAGCATCACAGGCAGCCCAATTTCATAGACTGGGTTGGGTTGGAAGGGACCTTCAAGGTCCTCTAGTTCCAACCCCCTGGATGGGCAGGGACACCTCCCCCAGCCCAGGTTGCTCCAAGCCCCATCCAACCTGGGCTGAGACACTGCCAGGGATGGGGCAGCCACAGCTTCCTTGGGAAATCTGCTCCAGGGTTTCACCACCCCCAGAGGAAAGAATTTCCTCCTAATACCTAATCTAAATCTCCCCTTTTCAAGTCTTAACCCATTGCCCCTTAGCCTCTCACTACACACATGTGCAAAAAGTTCTACCCCAGCTTTCTTGTAGCCCCTTTCCTCTCTTTAAGTTAACCTGACATTTCCTGGCAGTTGACTGAAAAGAAAGTTCATGATTTTTCAAGCCAGGCAAAAGTGCTGACCTTGCAGTTCTCCAACACCAGCAATCTCCCATCACATCATCTCCCTGCACGTTAAGATTTAGCAAAGTTGGAGATAAAACTATTACTCTGGCCAGGAGATGGGTGGAGCAGACAGACACCATGTGTGGGAACATCTTGGAGAAATTATGCAAGGAAAGTATTCCCAAAGCATCTCTGCTCTCTAGCCTGGGATTGTGTAGACAGCAAACAACGTTTTGGCTTCACAAGTAGGCTACATGCTACTCAAAAATATTGCCAAGCACAAGCATTGATGATGACACAAGCACTGCTCACAGAATCAACAATACCATCCCAAAAGACAAAAAAAAAAATACAAAAAACCTCTGTCTTGTGGAAGAAACAAAGGCAGAGGCTTCCTTCAAGCCACAATTAGGCACAACCTGCATTGCACCAGGGTCTCAAGCTCTGGATTCAGAGCTTTCACCAACTTTCTCACGAAGCAAAGGGATCTCTTGCCAGAGGTCAAGTCACAACCCACCCTCTGCACTAAATAACAGCAGAATTTGAGCTCTCCCCCACCCTACCACAGACTTAACGCATCCAGAGGACTACAACATTTTTTTTTTTCATTACTCAGTTCCTCAACACTCCAAAAAAATTTTTTTTAAAATATTAGCTGTTCACAAAGTTGCTTTTCTTGGCACAAACCCAAGTTCTTTCATGGGAGAGCCAGAAACACCATAAGCAGCAGAGCACGACAAAGAGAACTAGATGGTCTTAAAGATCCCTTCCAACCCCTGAAAATTCTGACTCTAAGGCTCTGGAAGAGCAGGACTGGCCTCCTTGAACATAAATGTTGACTTTTTGTAGCTAAGGGAGGAAGGGTGGAATCTCTGAGGCAGGCAACTGCAGGGTTCTGGTGCGCTGGCATTTTGGGGACCTGCTGCCTCCTCCTTGCCTGGAGAAGGGAGAAAAGGAAAGGGGATCAATTGTTTCCACTTTCTGCTATTTTTCATCAATTGGGCACTATACTCCAATCCAGAAAACCCACTTCTAATTTAAGGATGATGCAGGCAAGCATTACTGCTGGGTTACCTCCTCGTTTTGAGAAGGAGGAGGAGAACCCAACCCATGAAGCTATGGAAGAGGGGGGAAAGGAGAGGAGGGAGAACACAGCAACATTCCACCCCTGCAGCTCAGATCCTGGGATAACATCTTCTCTGCCTTTTTTTAGAAAGCTGCACCGGGCAATTTATCTGGCTGGTGTTCTAAAGAATCACAGAATTGTTACCACCTCGTGGTACCCATGGCCAGCTAGAGAAGCATCTCCAAAAAGAGGGCAGGGAGAAGCCACCTTGGCCAGAAAAAGTGTTGGATTTGCTCTGTAGTATCATAGCAACCTTTTGGCTGGAAAAGAACTTTCAGATCATCACATCCAGACATTAACCCAGCACTGACAAGTCCACAGCTAAACCATGGCCCTCAGCACCACATCTCCACAGCTCTGAAATCTCTCCAAGGATGGGGACTCCACCAGTGCCATGGGCAGTCTGGGCTGCCAACCCTTTTGGTGAAGAATTTTTTTCCTAATATCCAGTCTCAGCCTCCCCTGGTGCAACTTGAGGCCATTTCCTCTTGTCCCATCACTTGTTCCTTGGGAGAAGAGACCAACCCCCCATCTCTCCAACCTTCTTTCAGGGAGTTGTAGACAAGGAGAAAGTCTCCCTTCAGCCTCCTTTTCTCCAGGTTGAACACCCTCAGCCATTCCTCACCAGACTTGTGCTGCAGACCCTTCTCCAGCTTTCATTAGCATTCCCTGTGTTGATTTATGGGAATAAAATTGTTCCCTCGTGGACTGCTTCTCATATGGCATTAATTTATCCTCATCTCTGACTGAACATTAAGAGAGACAGGGCCAGGATCTAAAGGATGGGGAGTACCAGCCCAGCTGGCCCAGCACAGCCTTGTGGAATGGCCAGAGGCTGCTTCATCCACCAGAGTCCAGCACCCTCCCAAACCCAATTAATCCACAGTCATTTTTGATCTGCATGAAGATCCTTCAGGCCCAAGGTAGCTGCAGACAGGCCAATAATATCTGTGACATACAAGAGAAGTTGGAGTACTAGGGCAAGGGATAGCAGGACTCAATATCCAGAGGTTCCATAGATCAGCTCAAGCCTTTGCATCCAGCTGCCTTTCCTAGGAAGGCATTGAAACAGTCAAAAGAAGCCTTTATGGGGTATGTTGTCCTTAATTAAAACTCCAGTGGAAGTGGCAGGAGAGCAGCAAGGAGGTGAAAGCCATCCAGGCATTAACAGCTCTAATATGTGGACACCCCTCAAGGTACATTCCTCAAGCAAAAGAGCCTTGAAGAGAGAGGTTGAGCAGCCAGCTTGGGCAAGCAGGTTAACACAGGCATATTTTTTTCCACTTCTGAAGTTTAAAAGCAGCTCTTCAATCTATTTCTTGTTACATGATGGGAGGGAACCTTGGCAGACAGTCAAGAGGCTCCAAGGGCTATTGACCACACTGCTAGCAGAAGCACTTTTTTCTCCTCCTGCTCTGTTCAGAGCATGACAAATATCTTGGGACTTGAAGGAATAATGAGGGGAGATAAAGAGGGGAAAAAAAAAGGGGTGGGGGGTTTACATTAATACAATATTTTCCTCCCCAAAAGATAATTTCCCAAACGATTTCTCTCTCTCTCCTTGCAAAATTGCAGGAAAGTTTATCTGCACAGCAGGAAATTTATCTGCACAGTCACTGAAAAGTCAACTGTCATCTCTGTGGGTTTTGACAGCCCTGAGAAGATGTCTGTATTGCTGAGGTAGATGTTTTGGGGAATGGATGATCTACAACAAGCCATAGTTCTGGCTTTACTTGATGGTTCAGCCCTCAAGCTCCTTAGGGCATCTTAGGGCATCCAAGTTTTTCCAGCATGAGGAAAAGATGCCCAGGATCTTAATGAATAGCTGTAGCAGTTCATAATTGTGACTAATCATACCCAAATATGTCAAGTAGAAGAATACCTGCTTATAGAAATCATAGAACCATTCAGGTTGGAAAAGACCTCTAAGATCATGGAGTCCAACCACCAACCCAACTAAATCATGTCCTGAAGTGCCACATCCACCAGAGGAGCAGGGCAATGGGAAAGCAAAGCCTGATTTAAAACCCTCAGCCAAACATCAGGCTGTCAACTACCTGCAGGACCCCCATCCAACCAATCCAGGTTTCTTTGTCACAGGAAATATCCAAATTATCTCCAGCACCTTGGCTTGCGTTTCACTGCGACTGATGGAATGTCTATGTATAGCCCATGCAAAACCACATCTCCAATTTATTTTTTTATGGAGATAAAAATCACTCTTCAGCAGGCAGGTTGTTAATGCTTCAAATCCACCAAGAGAATATCAGGGTAATTTTGCAGAGATGCATAAAGACTCTTTGCTCTTTCCTATCCAAAACCAAAGGAAGCTCAGAGGGAGGAGGTGAATTTGTTGTTCTAGAATCAAGTCTACAAGCTTGAAAAGAGACTTGGCTTGGACTTACTCCAGTACTAAACACACTGCAGGCACTAGAAGAGGCAAAAAAAAGGAAAGGGACCAGCTCTAAAGTGTAGCTCTACAAGCAGTAGCTCCCTGCTGCCAAAGGGATGCAACCTTTCCAATTTCCTTGTCACATTTAATACCAAATCCATTGCATTTTATTAGGAAACTCAAGACAAAAGACAAAGATTGCACTGCAAGCACTGGTCACTGAAGCAAGGTGGCCCCAAGCTCCATCTCCTTGATGGGTACAGCTGTCCAGCACCCACATGTACATGGAGTGTGATTTCCAGGAGCACAGGATTAATCCCCATTGGTCTTCATTCAGACTTCCTGAATTAGACAAGCAAAGGCTCTTCCATCTTCTCCCTTTACATTTTAGCTCCAAATGATCTCCATTAGCTGCTGCCACCATCAACCCAGGCTTGAAAGGCAGCTGGAAATTCAATTACCACTCTCATATCACAGGGGGCATTTCCCAAAGCTTTTGTTGGCTGGTGGCCAATAGCCCTGGAAGTAACATAAAGGACTTAAGAGGATAAAAAGATGAAGCCAGTTCCTGCCTGGCATTAGAAACATCTTTTCCAAGCAGCAAAAGGGCATGAATCTTTGATGAGCAAAGCTTTTCTCCTGCTTGTTAATCCATTAAGGAAACAACGTCAGAACTGATTTCTCCAGTCCCTACAAAGGTCCTTGCCTATTGCAGAGATTGCACTAGGTCAAACCCCCCCAAAAACAGGGTTAATAAATCCCATGGCAGCAGGCTGGGAACAGGCTGTGACCACAGCCCAACCTCATTTAGAGTTGAGCTTGCAGGAGGTGAGAAACAGGAAAAAGGTGGAACATGACCCCCCCCAACCTTAAACTAAGAAGCCAGAGGAAGAATTCTATGTGGATGTTGGTGTTTCCAACACAAGGATTGCTGCCAAAGATGGGTGTTAAAACATCCAGTTTAGCCAAGTCTCCAATAGAACAGAAGCTGGGTGGTTTAAAGGAGCAGACTGAGTTTTCTGGTCCCTTGCATGATTCATATCATGTCCTTGGGTATGTCGAGGAGTACAAAAGCTCCTTTTGGCTTGACACATAGAATCTCAGTCTGGGTTAGGTTGGAAGGGACCTTAAAGATCACCTAGTTCCAGCCCCCTGCCATGGGCAAGGACACCTTCCACTAGATCAGCTTGCTCCAAGCCCCATCCAACACTCCCAGGGAGCTGACATCCATCCTAAAAAAATGGAACAAAGGAATGGAAAGGTCTCTGTCCTCGTGGAAATACCCAAAGGGAGAGGTTGCATGAATGGGAAATTACGAGCCAAATTCACTCACCTTTCAGCCAAAGCTTATGAATGAATTCAGTTTTAAGAACAGAATAAGCCCAGACCAATTTTTACCTCCTTTGGTACTCCTCCAACTCATCCATGACTTTGAGTGGTGCTCACTGGACAGACAGAAGCTCTTTCCTTGCACACCACCTGCATGATAAGGCCTCCAGTGAACAATATGGACTTCAGAGGAGACTGGTAGATTTATTCTTGTGGTCAGATATTTTTTCTTCTCAAAACACTTAATTCTGTCTGCAAAACTGAGTTATTAGCAGGTGGTGTTCCCCTGAGGCTGTCATTTCACACACCACACATGTGGGAAAATGCAAGACAGATGCAGTAGCTGCCTGGGGTTGTGTAAGAAAAGGCATAAAATAAATGTGTCAGAATCACACAATGGCTTGGAGAAAAAGGTTGAATTCTGAGTGTTTTGCTGGCAGGTATTTAAAATAAAAACCAAAAAACCCACAAAAAAATAAACAAAGAAAAACCACACCAAAACCTCGACCTTATTGAAACTAAGTTCTGTGGCACATTAAAAAAATTACTAACAAGTGGAGTCAATACAGGTCAGCACTGAATGAAATTGCATTTCATCTGCTATGTCACAAGGCTTGATACAGCAAAAACATGAGGGGATTTCTTTTTAATCTGTTGCTTGCACTCATGGAGTAGAGCTGAGCATCCCACTACTCCATTGTCATATGCAGAGAGGTGAAGGCACAGTTAGGTGTGAAATCTTCCAGCTGAGATCAAGCCTCCCTAGGATTGGGAAGGACTCAGTGAGATGAGCCCATCATTCCTCCAAGCCTTTGAGCTTCACTTTTTCCATAGATGTCATACAACTTGAGAGGTTTCCCAGGTTAGAGTCTCTAAATACTTAATAAAGGAGAGACAGATCTAACATGTGATGTAGAACAGCTTCTAAAAACCCCCCCTCTCTGCACTACTTATGGATTTGGGATCTCTCACAGATACTCTGCACAAAACTTGGTAGCAAGGGTTAAACCTGCCCAAACAGCTGTGAAAGCAACAGGCCTTTAGGTTCATGACTTTGTTCATCAAGGCTCAGACAAACTAGTCCCATCCTTTCTCTGGATTTCAGACCTTTCCAGGAGTTTCTTCCTCAAGCACAATTTCTCCTACAAAGAAAGGCTGAGTTGGGGTTGTTCTGCCTGGAGAAGAGAAGGCTCCAGGGAGACCTTGTAACACCTTCCAGTGCCTGAAAGGGCTCCAGGAAAGCTGGGGAGGGACGTTTTATGAGGGCATGAAGTGATACAGCAAGGGGGGATGATTTTAAGCTGAAATAGGGGGGATTTAGATGAAGAAACTCTGTTCTGTGAAGGTGCTGAGCCCCTGTGCCAGGTTGCCCAAGGAAGCTGTGGCTGCCCCATCCCTGGCAGTGTCTCAGCCCAGGTTGGATGGGGCTTGGAGCAACCTGGGCTGGGGGAGGTGTCCCTGCCCATCCAGGGGGTTGGAACTGGAGGAGCTGGAAGGTCCCTTCCAACCCAAACCAGTCTGGGATTCTGTGATAATGCAAGATATCTCCACTGTCCTGGAATGTGAAAAACAGAAGCATCTTGACCATCTCCAGACCCTCAACTACTGTAAGAGCTATGCAGTCTGGGTGACTAAAAGCTTTGGCCATACTCCCTATGGACATGAGGATTCCTGTCCTACTCTTCTCACACTTTTCCATACTAATTCTCAGGACTTTCTTCCACCAGTCTACTTCCCAGAAAGCACTCAAGAGCAATGAAGGAAGTTCTGCTCTGTCAGCCAAGAAACTTGCAGAGCAAAAGGATCAACAGAAACTACAAATGAGGAGAGAAATTAACCCAGTCTGAGGTGTACACATCCATCACTGTCATCTCACAGCCATTCCTAAGAGTCTTTTCTCAGAGAACCACCTCTGCCCAGCACAAAGATGTTGGAAAGGAAGTTCTAGCACCACTTGGAGAGGCTCCTTTTCCTCCATTAAAAGAATGTAGACAAAGTATTCTTGGGTTGCAGTAATAAATTCAGAACACAGCAGCAAGCTAGAAACAAAACAAGGTAGTGCCAAAAGGGATAACCCAGCCCATAATAGCAATTGCATCATAGATGCTATTGAGCTTACTAAACTGCTGCTAAATTATTAGGTTTGGTCTGCTACAACATGCCTGCCTGCCTTGAGCAACAATCTATAGGTTAATTAGATGATAAATTCAAGCCAACAACTCTGTCAAAGTACAAATTAAAAATCTGCTTAGGAAGCATAATAATCCTAATGCCATAAATAGTGATACATGGCACCTCCCTCCTTTTATTCTTTATAACGTTTAAGATTCATCTTAATTTTACAATATATAAAAACTCTGCAGCCTGAGTCTCTCCCTCCAACAGGATCTTTTTAACCAATCTTTCTATGCTGGCCAAGAAAACACCCTACAAACCAGAACATTTACTGATCTATCCAGGGGGGTATACAGAAGTGGGAGGCAAAAGCTCGACTCTGCATGATGATGAATAAGGAAATAACAACAGCCCAGATTGAGATCCAAAGGATCTATCTCCACCAAACTATTTGGCTGGTTGATGGAGAAGACAAGGAGAAAAAGGGGAGAAACTTCTCCAAACTGTAATTCAGGAGCACAACTCAATTTCACTGGAACACATCAACTTTCCTTGCTACAACACAGTTAAATCTGGAAAAAAATATTTTGCCTTAAATCCTGCTTTTATTGGGCTCTTTGAAGGAGCAAAACTGTCTCAGTGGGCTAGATCTGCACTAAAAGGTGCTGGAAGTTGAAGAAATGTTTGGTTAGTGTGGGTACCTCAAAGATGTCAAACGAGTCAGAAAAGTTAGATGGGTGGGAAAGGCAAACAAAGAGGGGCAAACTTACTGCAGTTTTCACCCTCTTCTTCCCCAGGGCTGAACCAGTCTCTCAAGACTCAGGTGTTCATGCAAGATGTAGGCTTTCCATTTCTCATTCCCTCTTCTGAACCTGATGTGGTGTCTACAGCTTCCAATCCTGCCTGTGGTTTGTGTTACCCAAACACTGGGACTCTGGACCACTCTAAGCATCTCTAAGTGATATTTTACAGCTTCTAAATTCTGCAAAGTCCCACCAGCCTTACTCCTCAGAGGATGTCCCATTCACCAAGAGCAGGGACAGACAGGATGTGAAGACCAGAGGCTTGAAGGTTTTTGGAGGTTTATCATCACCATCCTACTTTGCTGATAAAAACATGACAAATGCACAAGCAAAGCTGATGTGAAGCCTTGAAAGTACCCAGAGTAGAACATTTTAACATTAATAATAAAAAGCAACTGTGACAGCTAGAAGGACTCCCCTGGATCTAGAAATTCCCCTCCAGAAAAAAAAACAAATGTTCTTTGGGGCAGCTGCCTTCTGGGGACACATGGCAGAAACTGAGATTTACTGCTTGCTTAGTCCATAACCTGATCAGATCCTCACCTTTTGCAAACCACTCCAAGGATTCAGTTTCTCTCATTTTTCATCACCCTGGGTACCTCCTCTATCCCAGATCTGTACTCTTTAACCTGTTTTTTTTTGTTTTTTTTTTTTTTACTGTAACATAACCAAAGAAAACAATTCAGCCTTTTCCAAGGATAAACTGTCATCAAATACTCCTGAAGGAAAGTCAGAGAAAGGCCAAAGGAATTGATAGATCTGTATCCAGGTTCAAATAACAGCCGATAAGTAATTAGAGCATCCTGAAAACAAATGTATTGAACATCCCTGTCCAACAAGAGAGACACCAGACTGCCAACAAAATGCTGACATTATCTCCTCCATCAGGGCAGACAGGTCTGGAGCAATAACTTAATAATGTTTTTCTTGGACCACGTGCAAATCTTAGAGGTGTGAACCCTTCCCAATTTCTGCAGATCTTATCTTTTCTTTCCCTGTTTCGTGGGGGCATGAAAGGAGATGCCAGCTGCCTTCAGCCATTGAGAAGAAACAGCCAAGAAAAAGGTGGTGCCTGCAGGAATAAAATCCAGCAAACCTTCTGAAATGCAACCTGAAGCCTTTGCACTTGGTTTCTCCTCCTCGCCCACAAATAGGGAGGACAGTGTATGACAAGGATTCATTCCCAGCCAGAAAAAACAGAAAAAGTATTTTTTTTTTTTTTTTTTTTTTTTTTGTTACCTAGTGCATCAAGCAGAGCGAGCCCAGCTCTGGGACCAAGTACAAGGGGTGAACTACATGAGATGGAGGGAACAGGGATAAAATAGCAGAACTGATTCATAGAAATATGGCCCATTTTCCCAAAAAAAAAAAAAAAAAAAAAAACACCAAAAAACCCATCCTGCCCCCCCAAAAAATGAAAAAAAAAAAGAAAAAAAAAAAAAGAAAAAAAAGAAAGATGAAAGAAGAAACAAGAGAGAAGGAAGCAGAAAGAAGAAAGGAGAAAAAAGAAAGGAGAAGAAGGAAGGAAGAAGAAAGAAAAAAATAAAAGAAAGATGAAAGAAGAAACAAAGAAGGAGGAAGAAACAAGAAAGGAGAAAAAAAGAAAGGAGAAGAAGGAAGAAAGAAGAACGAAGAATGAAGAAAGTAAAAAGGAAGAAAAAAGAAGAAGGAAGAAGAAAGAAAAAAGAAAAGAGAATAAATAAAAAAGAAAAAAGAAAAAGAAAAAAGAAAAAAGAAAGAAAAAAGAGAAAAAAGACAAAAGAGAAAAGAAAAAAGAAAAAAGAAAAAAGAAAGGACAGAAGAAAAAATAGGAAAAAAAAAAAGAAAAAAGCCAATACCAGCAAAGCTTTTCCAGAGGAATCAGAACTTCACACAACAGCCAAGCAAATCTCTGCCGTATCCTTATTTTAATTTTGCCCTTACCTGCATTTCAGAAAAAGGGAAACAAGAAGTTAAATTTGAAATTTTTCACAACTATGACGTCTCCCTGCTTGCAAAAGGCACAATCCTGTTTGTCAGCCCTGAAAATAGATAAAAATATTGGTTTCTCCCGTCCTGCCCCCTGCAAACTCCTCAGGCTCTGAGATGCCAGCAGTAGGTACATTGCAGAGCAGCTGCATCCAGGTAACCCAACCCATGGCATTCTCCCCACAAATCTTCTCAATGCCTCCCCAGGAAAAGTGACATTTTCAAGAAGAGACTGATCTGAATAATTCAGTTTTCAACATTCACAAAGCTGAGAGACCCTGAAAGTTGCCTCTCAAGCTCAGAGCCCAAGAAAACCAAGTGCCTAATCCCAGACAGCAAATCAATCCTGACACCCTCCCTAGACCTCTGAGAAAATGAAAATCATTTTTAAACCCCAGCAAACTCTGACATCTGGAATTTGACTGCAACAGGACCCCGAGGAGGATAAATAGCAGCAATTTTACAGACAGGAATGACAGAGCACTCAGCTAAAGAGGACTCCTTCCCTGCCCTTTAAAATAATTAAATTCGTATGTATATAACCTTCCTCCCACCAAATTATATGAAAGCAAATCTACTGTAGAAAGCTACAACAAATAGCTGTAGTAGCCAAATGCACAAGCAGCACATTAATTATTTCACAATCTTTCATCATTGGTGTTAGTGCCCTTACAGAGTAAAGATGGATTAATAATAGAGTGAAGTCCTCCTTAAGCAAAATTTCAGGAAGCCAAGAAAAACAAACCATAATCCTCTTTCAAGCCAGCACTATGATCACAGACACAAGTGTTTAAACAAAGCTCAAGATGTTGATAAATGAATTACTAAGCTCAAAGCCTTCTTTTCACCAAGTCAGAAGACACACAAAAAGCATTTCGTCCCATCCCAAAAATTCACCAGGACATTTGTTGAATGCTCTTTTTCCTCAAGCATGGCCACGTATTTATTTTTTCATCCATTTACAGATTCTTTCCTCCTCTTCTTTTGTCTCTGTGTACTCAGGTAAGAGGGTGTAAGCTCTCAATTTTGGGATGGGCTGACCCCGTCTCTATGCACAATGCTCTTCAGGAGGATGGGCACTAAATCATTCTCTCACCACTCTGCAAAGCCATCTAAAAAAGGCAAATACTTGTTTACAGGAATAATAATTCCTTCATAAAAATAAAAGAAAAAAATCTCATATTAATAAAAAAGTAAACAACTCAGAAGTAGGGTTGGAAAACAAAACTGAAAATTCCCAAGCCCTTTTTTCAAAGCAGATACTTCCTAAAGCCTCACCATAAAGTATTTTTAGCACTTTTATCTATTTCCTCAGAATTCAAGACACAGTTATTTTACTCTTCTTGTTGCCCAAGTGACAACTATTGCACAAAATATTCAGGATGCAAGTAGACAGTTACTTTGTCATGACGAATTCTTGTCTGAACATCCACTGTTCCTCTCCCCAGCTCTCAAAATCAAAATATTTTTTTATATTTAGCTGCATTTTTCCCACTCAAACCAAGCCCTGGTGGGAATATGGACACAAAGAAGGGTGCTACACAAAAATCCAAAATACAAAGTGCTGGTGTCTTCTGTTGGAAACCAATAGATTCATCCAAGTTAAGAGGCTTGCAAGCCATACCTGGACTTTACCTAATGTACTCAATTTTGACCCAAAGCAAAGCAGCACTATCAGAGACAAAAGCTGAGGGATTCACACGTATGGGTACATTTTCACCTTCATGCATTTGTTAAGCTACCATGACCCTTGATTCCATACAGAAAGGATTTTAATCTTCATCAGATGGAAATTCATCACAAATTATTGTGGTGACCTCTGGTTTTCCAGGTTTTTGGGATGCCAGTTATTCATTGAAAGGAGTAAAATTTGAGGGGGAAACCAAAGAAAAGAGAACAAAGAAATGCAAAGGGTAAAAACAGAGCTTACACATCACTGAAACAGCAAGAATTAGAGAAAAAAACATCCCTAGTAGTCAACAACTTGTCCTGGAGGAACAGGACTGCAAGGAAGGGATGGAAGGGAATACTCCCTACAACTTATCACAGTTATACCCTTGACCACCAAGTTTTAACCCTGGTCTAGTAGGAGGTGTCCCTGCCCATCCAGAGGGATTGGAACTGGATGATCTTTAAGGTCCCTTCCAACCCAAACCATTCTGTGATTCTATGAGGATTTATTTTTAGCACCAGTCCTTGAAAAGAGTGCAGTCACATTGGGGTTTTCCAGCCTGTTAGCCAAAGTAAATCTCATGTCTTACATCCAAGGCTTTTGGGGTGGCTAACCAAGCCAGACAGCCCAGGAGCATAACCTGCCATGGTTCCTCCAAAATATGCTTATTTTAGGGGGCGTTTAGGGGAGACTTTATTATGATGTTCCAGTACTTAAAGGGGGCTACAAAGAAGATGGGGACTCCCTGTTTCTAAGGAGTCCCATGGACAAGACAAGGGGCAAGGGGCACAAATTGCTCCTGGGGAAATTTCAATTGAACACAAGAGGAAAATTTATCACTCTGAGGACAGTCAGACATTGGAATGGTCTCCCAAGGGAAGGGGTGGAATCCCCCCCCATTTTGGGAAGTTTGAAGCTCTAAACAATAATACCAGAAGGGCTGGACCAGATGATCCTTGAGGTCCCTTCCAAGCTGATATTCTGTGAATCTATGATTTAAAGGGTTGAGCCATTCATCACTGGTTTTTTACCTGAAAAACACCTTATGACTGTCTTGTCTTTTGAGAGGTTAATAGAGAAGATAACTCATGTATGATAAAAAACTTCCTCCATAACCTTTCTAGCATCCAACAGTGATATCCAACAAAGAACCAGCAAGGCAAGGTCTGTATGGAGCAATAAGCTCCTTTCTTGTGCTGCTCAGCAGCCTTACAACATCAGGAAAGGGAAGAATTTCTATATGGGAGGACCCAAAAACACCTGGAGATCTGCACCTTGTGTTCTTCACACAGAACACACAGCATTCACATGGCCACAGTCTGCTCTTTGCTCACAGAGAAGTTAAAACTTTTCAAAGTGAGTTAGAAAGAACACAAAAGTCCTTTTGCAGGATGAGACAGTAGCAGAAGTAGTCAAAAAAAGTAGTAGAATAAACAAAATCAGTATATTGTATACCAGTATATATCTATATATATATATATCTCAATTTATAATCAGTATATTGTCTATCTAGGGTTTTTTTACTTTCATTAATCCATTAAGGGTAAAAATTGTTGACTGGGAGCCCCTTATCTTGAATATTTTTCGTTGGAGGGTTTCCCACAAGCCTGGCAGATCAGTTCCTGTGCACTCAAAGGGTGACACTGGGTACATCAACTTTGGAGCCACGGGAAAAGCATCAGAAAAAAAAAGCATCAGGAATCATCAGAAGTCAAGCTAAAGGGTGTGAAAGCTGCAGTCCCAAAAGCCTTGGCTTCCTATTAGATAAGACATTCTGGAGAAGCTTGTCTGCAAAGGCTTTAGGTCATCTAATCTCATCCATGCTTTCCTCCAGAGAACAGAGGCTAAAGAAAAGGAATTTTGTAAAGAGGAAGGAGGATGAAGAAAAAAAAAAAAAAATTTAAAAGAAAAAAAATCCAAACCCACGCAAACAGGAAAAACAAAAAACCCCAAATAAAACAAAAACAAAACAGAACAAAAATCCAAAAACCAGAAAAACCCAAAGAACCTCTAGACACATCTCCTCACAACTAAAATAGGGGCAGCATGGGTGTTTAGATGTGCGCTGAGGCACATCACCAAGATGCTGCAGAAAAGCAGGAGATACACTCCCTTTGCAGATTGGAATGGTGGTAAACCAAGAACTAAAGACAGAACCCCACCTGCCAGGGCAGTGCAGGAAAGAGCAGCATTTTCATGATGTTCATTGTCTCTTTTCTGGAAAAAAAATAGAGGTACCAAAACCTCAAGTCACGGAGCATAAACCTCTTTGGCAGAAGACATGGGATGAGGAGGACCAAGATGTAGAGAACAACACAGAACAGAGCTTATAGGAGCCTGGGATTTGGAATGAAGCCCTCACAGGCTGGGACAACACTTGTTCCCCGTTCAGATAGAGGATGGAAAAATTGGTAAAGCACAGCTTTACCCAGATGTTCTCGTGCTCCAGCCCAGGAGATGCATTTTGCATGGTCACAGGCCAAGAATCACAGAATTATCAGTGTTGGAAGGGACCTCTAGAGAACATCTACTCCAATTCTCCCACTAAATCAGGATCTCCTACAGCACATGACCCAGGTTTTGAGGGTTTTGAGATGCTCAAGTCCCTCCATCATCCTCATAGCTCTCCCTTGGCCTCTCTCCAGTAGATCCCTGTCTCTCTTGAACTGGGAAGCCCAGAACTGGATGCAGAATTCCAGCTGTGGCCTCACCAGGGGAGGAATAACCTCCCTCACCCTACATCATTATCCCAGAAAGAGAATGGGACCAAACCTCTGGTATTGCCCATCCAGACCCATAATTGATGGAAGCAAAGGCCACTCTATTGGACAGACAAATTAAGAAATTCCATTTTCCTCTCCTAAATACAGCTGTAGGGTTCTCATCATCACAGCAGTTTTAGGCTAAATAAACAATCCAGTACATTCTTAAAGCTGGTTTTGCAACACAGTTCATCCCTGAGGATTGCATTCCCTGGGGCTGCAAAACTCTTCAGAAAACAACCCCCAAACAGCCTTAAAAAGCCTGTAAACCAGCCTGAACCACAGGCTGCTTGTCAACGGAGGTATCAGAGGAACCTGCCAAGACCATGGCCTCAATTGCAAAAGCATCATCATACCTATCCTTAAAAAGACACAAATTTCTCACCTAGGAACCAACTTTCCAGATATAATTGAGTGGCATTTAATGCATCTGCTGATCTTGCATCTTGAAGACTTTCTTCCTTTACAAGACAGAAACATTCATTTGAAGTCCAAACACTTGCAAAGTTTTCCTATCATATCCAAAGTTTTCAAAGTTATCTTAAAATATACTGTTTTGTCACTACCCTTTATGTTCTCATCCATTTCAGCATAGAGAAGAGGGGCTTTTAATAGGTCCAACTGGCACTTGTAAAATTAACTCCATACTCTGCTCTGCCAGGAGGTCAGCCTGGTTTTAGAATCACAGACTCATAGAATGGGTTGGGTTGGAAGGGACCTCCCAGCTCCTCCAGTTCCAACCCCTGGATGGGCAGGGACACCTCCCCCAGCCCAGGTTGCTCCAAGCCCCATCCAACCTGGGCTGAGACACTGCCAGGGATGGGGCAGCCACAGCTTCCTTGGGCAACCTGGCACAGGGGCTCACCACCATCAAATTCAAGAATTTCTCTCTCCCATCTCCTCTCCATCTTTCCTCTTGCAGCTGGAAACCCTTCCCCTCATCCCATCCCTCCATTCCCATGTCCAGAGTCCCTCCCCAGCTTTCCTTGAGGCCCTTCAGGCACTGGAAGATGCTCCAAGGTCTCCCAAGAACCTTCTCTTCTTCAGGCTGAGAACTCTCCCCCAACTCCCCACCCTCCAGGCTCTCCCCACCCTCCAATTCAAGAATTTCTTCTCCATCTCCAACCTCAATCTCCCCTCTCCAAGTTTTAACCCATTTCCCTTCTCCTCTCCCTACCCCCCCGTGTCCAAAGCCCTCCCCCAGCTTTCTTGGAGCCCCTTCAGATATTGGAAGGTTGCTCTGAGCTCCCCTGGGAGCCTCCTCTTCTCCAGGCTGAACAACCCCAATCCCTCAGCCTGGCTTCCCAGGGAGGTGCTCAGCCCTCTGAGCATTTGAGTGGCTCCTCTGGACACCTTCCAGGAGCTCTGTGTCCTTCTGATGCTGGGCACTCCAGAACTGGACCCAGGACTCCAGGTGGGCTCTCAGCAGAGCAGAGCAGAGGGGGAGAATCCCCTCTCTCACCCAGCTGGTTATGATCCTTTTGATGCAGGACAAGCTGGGCTTTAACAATATTTTATTCTCCATCCAAGCTTTTCAGCACACAGACCCCCACTCTTTCAGACCTTTCAAAACCTCCAAGGTTCTTTGGGCAAGCACAGCCCAAATCACAGATCACAGATGACATGGGACACAGCATGGCCTTGAGCCCTCAGGTCAAAGTGATGGATCAGTTTGCTGTCACAAAGGTGACCTGTGTGGGAAGCAAGGTCACTTCTGAAGTGACAAAAGGGAATTTCCACTCTGGGGGTTGGTTTGAGGCTTGGCATAGCAAGGAGGGACGAGCACATCTTTAGATATAATTAGGCCATAATTAAATCTGGGCACAAACAAGCCTGGAAGTGATAGGGGTGGCAATGGTCACTGCATAATACACCAGCTGGACTTGTCACTATCCAAGGGTCACAAAACAGCCCCGTGTGGCACAGCTGACTGAATCCTTCCCAAATCCAAAGCTACCCCACTGTTTTCTCCATCAGAACTGCCCTCACCAAGAAGACTCCAACTTCTGTGCCTTGCAGCTTCATTTGGGCAAGAACCAAAAGAGGGTTCTTGCCATCAAGGGTTGGACTTGATGATCTCTGAGGTCCCTTCCAACCCAGACAATTCTATGATTCTATGAACTACAGATGTCAAAAATCTTTCAACGTCAGGTTGGATGGGGCTTGGAGCAACCTGGGCCGTGGGAGGTGTCCCTGCCCATCCAGGGGTTAGGACTGGATGAGCTTGAAGGTCCCTTCCAACCTCAGCCATTCGATGACTCTATGATCTATAATTAGATCTAAAACCATATTAATCACTTGGTTTCACTTGTACCCCTCAAACTGTATTTACTAAATCTTTTCTTTCAACTGGTTCTCATGCTGCTATTGGCATCTGCTTTTATCATGAAGAAAAAGGTATGTAGAATGGCTTTGGTTGGAAAAGACCTTTAAGATCATCCAGTCCATGAATCCAGCACTGCCAAGGCCACCACTGCCCCATGGCCTCAGCACCACAGCTCCAGGGCTTGGAAATCCCTCCAGGGATGGGGACTCCACCACTGCCCTGGGCAGCCTGGGACAGGCTTTGACTACCCTTTTAGTGAAGAAATTGTTCCTACTATCCAATTTAAATCTTTCCAGGTGTAACTTGAGGCCATTTCCTCTTGTTCTATCACTTGTTCCTTGGGAGAAGAGACCAAGCCCTCTGGTTCCAGCCTCCTCTCAGGAAGTTGCAGAGATCCAGAAGTTCTCCCCTCATCCTTCTTTTCTCCAGGCTAAACACTCCCAGGTCCCTCATCCAATACTCACTAAACTTGTCTTCCAAACCCCACATATAGTGCACTGAAATCAGTAAAGAGGAGAAGCTGAAGCTGCAGAGCTCAGGTAGGTTTTAAGTCACTTTAAGGAGGACACAGACAGAAAAAACCAACAACAACCTGTGACTTTTTTTTTTTTTAAACCCTCCAGGAGTTTCCACCCAATTTTAATTGCCCAGCACAACCAGAGCAAGTTGTTCCTGAAAAAGTTCTTTGCACACTTCTAAAACAGACAAACAAAAAAAAAAGGGGAAAAATATGAATATCAAAGCTCAGCAGAAGGAACACACACTGCCTGCTTCTGAAAAGTGCCATGAATGTCACCTCACTCTTCTCTTTATAGATCTCAAAGCAGGGGGAAAATAATCTCTTTCTCAGTCTGATGTTGCCTTAAAATCAGCATCATCAAGAAGAGCACAAGAACTCCTCGTCCTCAGCAAGCTCTAGCACAAATAAGACATCTGAGTTAAAAGGACTTCTCATGTGAACTGTCTGATGTTACTTGTATTGCAGCCCTCAACAAAGAGAGCACAGGAAAAGGGAGAAAAAAACAGATGAGGGAAGAGAGGAGGGGAAGAAGTGTTAGCTAATTAAATAAAAAACACAAAGCAACTCGTGTCATTCTGCTGCCAAGGAAGGGGAGAAAAGAAAAAGCTTATACAAGGCAACCTTAGATTTTGAAGAAATCCATGTTGGTGGAAGCACTGAAGAAATGGAGAAGCTGGAGCTTTTCTTTCCCCCTGTTGTTTTTTCCAACCTCAGATCCTCTGGAGACTCCAAAGGGATTGTTCCTAGCAGGAACACCATCCCCTCAGCCATGACCATTCCTACAGAGGTTACTACAAAACACCAGTGCTGGGAGTCCTTTTTCCCTGGACCACATTCACCTTTCCAACTTCCCTGCAACTTTCTGAAGATGGGAAGGCCAGAAGTTGCTCCAGAAACCATCACAGCATCTCATTGCTTTTTATTTCCTTCATTAAACACATTCTGCATTACAAGGCACCTCTGGAAAGCACTTTGATCAGTGGTAACAATGATAATGGGGCCTTTAGGAGTCACTTCAGCCTCTTCTAAGTCTCTAATAGCTTTAAACATTAGTAGCAAATGTTGAAAAAATCTCAGCTTTAATTAGTTTTCAAGCCACAGAGGCACTGGACTAATAAGTTGAGTGCTGGCCTCTCATAAAGCAGATCAGCACTACCTGCTTGTAAAGCAGTGTACAAACACAAACAGATGTTTCCAAAATTCCCCCTCTGGTGTGATATCCAGCGTTGCTGATGGAAGTAATTTTCAAAGCAATGATGGAGCAATACCCTTAAGAGCAGCATCTGAAGGGTAAGGTGACTGTCCTCATCTGCAGATGAGACAGAGGGAATGAAGGGAGGAGAGGAAAGGGGTTTTGATCCCCAAAGATGTCAACGAATCACAGAACACTTTGGGTTGGAAGGGACCTTTCAAGCTCACCCAATCCAACCCCCCTGCAGTCAGCATCTTCAACTGGATCAGGTTGCTTAGGGTCCCAGCTGACCTGACCTGGAATGTTTTTGGTGATGAGGCATCTACAACCTCTCTGGGCCAGTGTCTCACATCCTAAAACATTTCTTCCCAGTATCTAGTCTGAATCTCCCACCTTTCAGTTTAAAACCCTTACCTCTTGTCCTATGACTACAGACCCTGCAAAAAAGTTTGTTCCTATCTTTTTTGTAAGACACCTTTGAGTACAGGAAGGTCACCATAAGGTCCCCCCAAAGCCTTCTCCAGGGTGAACCACCCTAACTCTCTCAGCCTTTTCTCATAGCAGAGATGTTCCATCCCTCTAGTCATTTTTGATGTCTTGGAGTGCTCTAGAAAACAGCCCTCAACAAGAAAAAAGAGGTGCAAGTCATGTACCCCTGCAAACACAACAGGTCCAAGAGCACCTCAAAAGCACATCAGAGAAACGAGCCCCAAAAGGACACAGGAAAGCAACCAGCAATTCCCTCCAGGAGCTTTTGTGGGTTGCTGCCAACCACATCACCCCAATCCCTCCTGTGACAGGTTGCCACCATCCATCAGAGTTTCTGTGCTTGTCCAGGTTCAACACGGCCAAGTGCCAGGTCCTGCACTTTGGCCACAACAACCCCATGGGGAGCTCCAGGCTGGGCACAGAGTGACAGAAAGGGACCTGGATTTGAGTTGGGATTGCCAGGAAGCTGAACATGAGCCAGCAGTGTGCCCAGGTGGCCAAGAAGGCCAATGGCATCCTGGCCTGGCTCAGGAACAGCGTGGCCAGCAGGTCCAGGGAAGGGATTCTGCCCCTGTACTCAGCCCTGGTGAGGCCACAGCTCGAGTCCTGTGTCCAGTTCTGGGCCCCTCAGGTCAGGAAGGAGATTGAGGTCCTGGAGCAGGTCCAAAGGAGGGCAACCAGGCTGGGGAAGGGATTCCAGGACAGTTCCTGTGAGGAGAGGCTGAGGGAGCTGGGGGTGTTCAGCCTGGAGAAGAGGAGGCTCAGGGGAGACCTCATCACTCTATACAACTACCTGAAAGGAGGCTGGAGCCAGGGGGGGTTGAGCTCTTTTCCCAGGCAACTTTCAACAAGACAAGAGGGCATGGACTTAAGTTGTGCCAGGGGAGGTTTAGGTTGGATATTAGAAAGAATTTCTTTACGGAGAGGGTGATCAGCCATTGGAATGGGCTGCCCAGGGAAGTAGTGGATTCTCCATCCCTGGAGATATTTAAAAAGAGCCTGGATGTGGCACTCAGTGCCATGTTCTAGTAACTGCAGTGGTAGTGGTCAAGGGTTGGACCTGATGATCTCTGAGGTCCCTTCCAACCCAGCCAATTCTATGATTCTATGATTTTGAGGGACGTGGTGGGAGAGTTTGTAGCCTGCACTCGAGACCAACCCATCCATCATTGCTGGCAGCATCCAAGGGAAACACAACCCCCAGGGAAGTTGGTGTGCCCTGCTCTCATCATCCACACTGACAGCAGAACCTCCAGTTGCATGACAGATTGGAGAAGGAGTGATAATTGATCAGGAAAATAATTCAGTTGCAGGGGCAGTGGAATCATCTCAGGAATCACACCTGGATGGAGAGAGCAGAGAGCTCTGTGAGGCCTTAACCCTGCTGCAAAATATAATTGTTTAGTTCCAGCTGTCAGCTGGCTCAACACCTTAAAGCACCCTCACAGATAAGCCAATCAAGGACTAAAAAATTCCTGTCTTCAGCACAGATCTAACACAAGGATCCCTTCAGCAATGGTCCAAGACCAGATTGAGCAGCCTGGTCTAGTGGGAGGTGTTCCTGCCCATGGCAGAGGGGGTTGGAAATAGATGAGAGCTGGATTTTTGCAGCTTGGAGAAGAGGAGATTGAGGGGTGAGCTCATCAATGTCTATAAATATGTAAAGGATGAATGCCAGGAGGATGGAGCCAGGATCTTCTCAGTGATGTCCAATGACAGGACAAGGGGCAATGGGTACAAGCTGGAGCACAGGAGGTTCCACATAAATATAAGGAAAAATTTCCCTGTGAGGGTGAAGGAGCCCTGGTCCAGGCTGCCCAGGGAGGTTGTGGAGTCTCCTTCTCTGGGGACATTCAAACCCCCCCTGGATGTGTCCCTGTGTCACCTGCTGGAGGTGACCCTGCTCTGGCAAGAGGTTGCACTCAATTATCTTTTGAGGTCCCTTCCAACTTTCTGTGATCTTCAAGGTGCCTTCCAATCCAAACCATTTGATGACTCTACAAAGACTAAAAAAAGATTCAAAGCTCGTTTCATACCAAAACCCACGGAGGAGGCATCACTGGCAGCAAACCAAAAAGAAACTTGATAACTGGATGCAGAAACACTTAAAAACACCCAGGAAAAGGAAGATTTAGCCTCAGCCACAGCTTCCCTCCCAGCCCCTGCTCTCCCAGGCTGACAACTGTGACAGAGATGCAATTGAAATGTTAATGAGAAGAGGCTAATAACAATCAGGGACTTTGTAATTTAGACAGGAATGCGTGTATTTTGCCAAAGAGACAAGAAATGTAATTAGAGTGTGCCACCAAGTCTGCTGCAGATTTGCAAGCGAATCCCAAGAGGTGCCTTTGCCTCCCAGGAGCATCTGGCCCCAAACCAAGCTCTGAGCTTGGTGAGGTTCAGGCACCAGAAACCTTGACCTCAACCAGAGTTTCCAATCCAAATCCTTACTCAAAAAACAAACAAAAAAAAAGCCCCAAATCAAAACCCCACCCTATGCATTGACTGATGTGAAAGATGGAGAGAAAATAGAGAGAGATGGTCACTTCTTATCATAGAATCAGAGAATGGTTTGGGTTGGAAGGGACCTTCCAGCTCCTCCAGTTCCAACCCCTGGATGGGCAGGGACACCTCCCACAGCCCAGGTTGCTCCAAGCCCCATCCAACCTGGGCTGAGACACTGCCAGGGATGGGGCAGCCACAGCTTCCTTGGGAAACCTGGCACAGGGGCTCAGCACCCTCAAATTCAAGAATTTCTTCCCTATGTCCAACCTCAATCTCCCTTCTCCAAGTTTTAAACCATTGCCCCTTGTCCTCTCCCTACACCCCTGTGTCCAAAGCCCTCCCCTGGAGGAGCATTCCTGGAGGCTTCTTCCTCACCATCCCTCAGCTGTAACTGCTGGGATGTTCTTACATCAATCTGCTTTTAAGGAATGAATTCAGCATGTGAAAAGTTCAGTTTCCTAGAGCAGGAAAAAAAAAAAAAAGTGCTTTTTTGAATTTTGCCAGTCTTTCTAGGAATGGAAGAAAGGAATAACTTTAAATAATTTATCCTGGCTGCTCCACAAAGAAGTTTATTCACTGCTCCCTGTATTGAGCACAGCATCACATACTCAACTGCAACATTTCCCCAGAGAGCATCTGCTCTCAGAGTGAAGACAACAGGCCTGGAGAATTGCTCCAGGGAATATCACAGACAGTTAGGACACTGTATCCCAGATGTCACATGTAAGTGCCTGTAGACATCAGTGTCCTCCTGCAGCCAGTCCACTGCCCAACAGCCTTTGCTGCATCACTGTACTGCTGTCATCTTCAGAGATAAAAAATATCACCTCTTCCTGCCACTCCATCCACCTCTACTCACTTTATATATGCCAGGAGGAAGAAGTTTATGCCAGTTATTGGCCACACACTACAGGAGGGGAAAAGAATCCTAATAAAAAATAAACATGCATGTATGCAAATATCCAGTGAGACCAATTCTACTTCAGGTGCCTTTCTCCAAGGAGACCTTAGAACGCTTTCCAGTTCCTGAAGGGGCTCCAGGAAAGCTGGGAAGGGACTTTGGACAAGGGCATGGAGTGATGGGACAAGGGGGAATGGTTTCAAGATAAAAAACGGTGGATTTGGATGAGGTCTTAGGAAGAAATTCTTTTCTGTGAAGGTGGTGAGACACTAGACCAGGTTTTCCAAAGAAGCTGTGGCTGCCCCATCCCTGAAAGTGTCTCAGGCCAGCTTGGATGGGGCTTGGAGAAACCTGGTCCAGTGGAAGGTGTCCCTTGGAACTGGCAGGGGAGTAGGAACAAGATGCTCTCTAAGGTCCCTTCCAACCCAAACCATTCAATGATCCAGTAAGACAGATACTACTTATAATGCTAGAAAAGCAGAGAGAAATGATCAGTACGTCTTTTCTACCAAGGTTTAGACAGTTTAAATGCATTCCTAACATATTTTTCAACCTCACCATGGGTGGCACAGTCCATATCCAGTTAAGACTTCAGCTCACATCACCTCAATACAGAAAAAAATCACATCTCTTGGGCCAGTACAATATTTGATCCCCAAGGAATGGCGCTTGCAAACATTAACCAGCTCACCACCACTGCAACCCTTTCCAGCCCATGTTTTCAAAGCACTGAAAGTGTTAAATGACATTTCATTGGTATGAAGCCAGAACTCCTCATTAACAAATGAAGAAGAAAGATTAAATTGCCACCTTGAAAGCAAAAAAACCTGAGAAAACAACAGCCAGACCCCAAGTATGTATTTATTTCACCACCTCCCATCATACTGATTATTCAAGGCTTTTATTACAATTTTAAAAACACAAAACAAGGAAAGGCAGAATATTAAGGCAAGAAGCACAAGCACAGTCCAGGCTGCTGAGAAAGATCAAAGTACCAAAAAAAAACCAAAACAAAACCAACCCAACAACCCAACCTTAGGACCAAATACAATTTTTATCATTCATGACTTTGAGTCATCTCTGAAAACAACACACACTGAGTCACAGAGTAACACACAGCTCCAGCATCCACATCTTGGTTAGAAAAACTCCTGCACAAACCAAGCAGCTCCCTGTGTCCTAAAAAACTGGCACTTTAGGGAGGAGGCTGAAGATTTGGCACCACCACCTAAGGAAACATCTTGCAGCTTGGGATGCTGTCATTCTGGGCGAACCAGGGGAAAAGGTTGCAGGGTTTTTGGTAACTATCAAAGCAAACCCATCGTTATTTAGTTGATTTTATTCCAAAAGGGAGATCACAAAAAGCAATAAAAAGCAGCAGCTCCTGGTGATGCTCCAGTTTACCCAAGTAGAAACAAACTCCTTAGCTAAAACTCCTGGGTGATTTGGTTTCATATCAACCAGATTATGAAATACATCCACTTGAGCCAGAACTATCCAGCCCTTGGAGAGATGTTTTTAAGAGGAATTCCACATCTTTGGTCCACTAAACAGCTCAACATCACCAAATCTCTGCCAGTGTAAAGGAACTTGATCAAACCTTGAAGGACACACTGATTTTGAAATCCTGGTGGGCCAGATGTATTTGTATTTCACAAGTATGGCAAATTACTTTGGTGATAATTTCTTTTCTGCCCATCTTTAATGCTTTAGGAAGAAGAAAGAGTGATAGAGTCATTTTTCAAGGGGTACTGAGATACCACCAAACACCCCAGGACAAACAAGTCCATGGCCTGGATAATAAGTATTGTAAAAAGCAGGACACAAATATTCCAAACCAGAAAGTCAAATAAGGAACCTAAATTGAAAGAAACCACCAAAAGCAAATGCTTGGCTTAACATCATCCAACAAGTGATGACAATCCAGCATGTGGGTTGTTACTTCTAAGAGTATTATCTTACACCCAAATCAGACTTTGCTGGGTTGAAATCAAGAGCATTGATTTGGCTGCAACAAGAGAAGTGTGGGCAGCAGGTCAAGGGAGGAGATTCTTCTCCTCTTCTCTGCTCTCCTGAGACCCCACCTGGAGTTCTGTGTCCAGTTCTGGAGCCCTGTTACAAGAAAAACATGGAAGTGGTGGGATGTGTCCAGAGAAGGGCCAGGAGGATGCTCAGAGGGTTGGAGCAGCTCTGGAGTGAGGACACTGAGAGAGTTGGGGTTGTTCAGTCTGGAGAGGAGAAGGCTCCAAGGAGAGCTCAGAGCAACCTTCATAGATCTGAAGGGGCTGCAAGAAAGCTGGGGAGGGACTTTTGAGGATGTCAGGGAGGGATAGGACATGGGGGAATGGATTGAAACTGGAGGAGGGGAGATGGAGATTGGAAGTTAGGACGAAGTTCTTCACCATGAGGGTGGGGAGAGCCTGGCACAGGTTGTCCAGAGAGGTGGTGGAAGATTCCCCATCCCTGGAAGTTTTTAAGGGCAGGTTGGATGGGGCTTGGAGCAACCTGGGTTGTGGGAGGTGTCCCTGCCCATGCAGGGGGTTGGAACTGGATGATTTTAAGGGTCCCTTCCAACCCTGAAAATTCCATGAATCTATGAATCTATGAAAACACAATAAATCCATTGCCTCACCTTTACCCACAAAGAAAAGGCAAAGCACTCTCCCATGCATTTGCAGTGCTTGGCATCCCTTTCACATCCATGATCCTACTGATAAAAGAGGTTTGGACAGTCTCAGGGGTGATGGACTGAGCTGTGTGTCCTACAGCATGGTCCAGGCTCCATCTTCTCCATCACTCATGCGTGGTCTGCTGCACAGCCCCCACCTTCCTCCCATGGGAGAGGGTACAATCTGGCTGGGATGTACCCCTGTAGAGCATCACAACCCATATGGATGTGAATTAGGATGGAAAACCCTAGAAGTGTTCAAAGAGAAATTGGGTGGGCAATGTCCCTGCCTATGTAGGTTGGAACTTGATGGTCTTTAAGGTCCCTTCCAACCAAACCAATCTGTGAGTCTACAATCCAGGCAGGAAATCTGAATTATGATGCTATCAATAGGCTTCCAGGTTGACACATGACATTGCTGAACCACAATCTCTTTTTCCCAAAGCACATTTTGTAGTCCTGTCACAACTTAGGAGTATGGGCAGACCAAAAAGCAGAGGATAGAATTATTCTCTATTACTCCCGCATCCCCAAAAGGAAGTGAAAAAGGGAATAAATACAAGAAATTTAAAGTTGTAAGTTAAAAAAAAACCTGGAAACAGATTTACTGGAAGAGGGAAAAGGCAATAACATGAGGGATAAAGAACAAAGGGTTGTAAAACCTTCTCTTTAGTTTCGCTGACCCCAAATGAACCAATTTTGTTAAATCAGGTAATGAGATACAGCCCCATGACTTCACATCCTCCATTTTAGGAAGGACTTTTACAAAGTGACACAATACAGAGCTCAAGCCCAAATCCATCTCCTGGTTCCTTCTTCCACCAGTTTCCCCCTGATCAGGTCACTTTTTTTGTGGCTCTGATGCTCAACACCTCTCAGGAGGTCTGAGGTCTCAGGACTACACCAAGTCACCAGGAAAGGAAATGAGAGGGAAAAATGAGAATGAGGGAAAAAACAGAGGAGAAAAAAATTAAACACAACAAACAAAACAAAACCCTACAAAACACTCAAGGAAAAAAAAAAAAAAAAAAAAAGCAAAAGAAAAAAGAAAGCAAAAAAAAAAAAAAAAAAAAAAAAAAAAGAAGAAAAAAAAACCCCAAAGAAATTAAAACAAAAACCCCAAAACAAACAAACAACTCCCCCTGGGACCACCACCCCCAAAAAAAACCCAAAAACAAACAAAACAAAAAAAACAAAAAAACCCAAACCCACACCTTAAAATCACCATTTTATTTTTAATTAAGAACTGTTGCAAATCTAGAGCTGGTGAAAGCAAGCACCAGCACACATCAATCTATTCACTACTTATTCTCTCTGAAAATAATTAAAACCTTTAAGCATAACTCAAGGCTCACTGTCTCTGCACTGAGTAACTATTCAAAAGACAACTCTGAGCAGAGTTCATCATAAACCCCCCAAAAATTCATTTTCCAACTATTCCTTCCTCCAGCCCTCTGGGTTCATCCCAATGAACCCACAAGAGGATGGACACAGAACCCAGGTTGCCTTAAGGGTTTTTGCTGTCACCTCAGCCCAGGGTACCAGAAGGACTCTTTTTATTTGTTTTTTTTCTCTGTTCCTTTTTTAGAAAACACCAGACCACCTCCCTTTTGGTTTAATGAATTTGCATAGAGGAAAGGCTGTCCCCATGGCTAAATTCTAAATAAAGTTTGAAATACCACCAACTCTGCTTTTCAACAGCTTCTGCTGCAAACTTCAGAAATACTTTCATTCAAATTAACTTCCAGATTCTACAGTCATATGCAGTCCAACACAAAGAAAAATAATTTTTTACTTGTATTGAAATAATAATGAAAAACAACCATGGGTAAAAGGGATAAAGTTTTCCTCCAGCTCTAACTTAAACAAATGAATATATAATATTCTTCCCAGATCTCTGCTTGAAGGCTCATAAATAAACAAAGAAAACCTTTCAGAGATTTATCTGCTGCCCATAAATACTGTGGTTTATTATGGCAAGTGGCAAGCTCTCGGTGAGGGACTGATGAAATTAAACCTAATGAGAATATCCACTGAATTACAGAGCAGAATGTTGCTCAAAACCCTGTTTCAGACAGACAGGAAAATGGGAAAAGAAAAAAATAATTACTATTTCCCAGGTTGTCTGGAAATTTTAAGTGGCTATTGCTGAGACACTGAGTCATATTCCAGAACTGGCAACAGATCTTTAATTTTGAAAAAATAATAGTAAAATAAAATTTTAAAAAATTAATAAACAAGTCTAATACTTTTGGGGGGAGTTTTTATTCTCAGATAGAAATGGGCTAGCTGCTCTCAGAGGAGCCAAGCTCCCCACATCACATAAATAGGGGATAAATAGTGCCCTGTGATGTTTTTCCATGCCAAGCATTACAGAGAGGACTCAGGCTGGCAGCCACCACTCCTCTCACTCCTTCTAAATGTGTTTTTACTACCAGTCTCTTGGGAAGTATTCAACTACCAAATTCTCCAGCATGATCCAAGTTGTTGCTGTCATTAACCAACCATTGAAAACAGACCCATAAATGCTCCAAACCTCTTGATGCTTCTGCATTGCCCAATGTCCTGGCATCGACCTCTCCCACTGGAGCAAAAATCTCATGATGCTTCCTTTCAAAACAACTGCTTCTCAGCAGACCTGCCAGAGCAGCTCTAAGGAATTCCAGGTTGCCCAAGGAAGCTGTGGCTGCCCCATCCCTGGCAGTGTCTCAGCCCAGGTTGGATGGGGCTTGGAGCAACCTGGGCTGGGGGAGGTGTCCCTGCCCATCCAGGGGGTTGGAACTGGAGGAGCTTGTAGGTTCCTTAAAGAACCTTTGCATCCAAATGGATGGAATAGCAGCCTGGCTCTAGACTTCTAAAAACCCACCCTCTCCGCACTACTTATGGATTTAGGATCCACAGGACTCTCACAGATACTCTGCACAAAACTTGGTAGCAAGGGTTAAACCTCCCCAAACAGCTGTGAAAGAAACAGGCCTTTAGGTTTATGACTTTGTTCATCAAGGCTCAAACTAGTCCCATCCTTTCTCTGGATTTCAGACCTTTCCAGGAGTGTCTTCCTCAAGCACAGTTTCTCCTACAAAGAAAGGTTGAGTTGGGGTTGTTCAGCCTGGTGAAGAGAAGGCTCCAGGGAGATCTTGGAGCATCTTCCAGTGCCTGAAAGGGCTCCAGGAAAACTGGGGAGGGACGTTTTATGAGGGCAGGAAGTGATACAGTGAGGGGGGGTATTTTACGATGAAATAGGGAGGATTTAGATGAAGAAACTCTGTTCTGTGAAGGTGCTGAGCCCCTGTGCCAGGTTGCCCAAGGAAGCTGTGGCTGCCCCATCCCTGGCAGTGTCTCAGCCCAGGTTGGATGGGGCTTGGAGCAACCTGGGCTGTGGGAGGTGTCCCTGCCCATCCAGGGGTTGGAACTGGAGGAGCTGGAAGGTCCCTTCCAACCCAACCCTTACTATGATTCCATGATCATTAAAAATTTAATAGTGCAGCCAATGAGTGGATCAGAGCCACATCCTCCTCACTGGAAGATGAGCACAAGGAGCTTCACTGAACAGTGCTGGGCATTGCCAGAACCCAAGGGAAGGGAAGAAGGGAGCACAGAGCACACACAAGCACCCATTGCTCCTCCCAACCACCCTTTGCTGGACCCTGGCAAGGACAGGGGTGGCTGGGCAAGAGGACTTTCTGTCTGACCCAGTTGTCCAAGCCCTATGTGCTTGCACTTTGCTCCACCATCCATCACCCTATCAATACACAGAATTCTTTATCTCACGTGCTGAGATACCAGAGGGCAAAGGAACATCTGGCAACAAAAGCCATTCAAGAGGCTAATCCTCAAAGCCCTCTCTCTGAAGACAACCCAGTGACCTGAAGGCCTAGAATGAGGAAGATTTAGAGCAGGGAAAACTGAAGTCTCTCTCTTTTAAGGGAAAAATCGATAAGATCAGGGGTCCTTCCCATGCTAATGTGAACAGAGACCATCTGAACCAGCAGACAGTGACATGTCATTTACCAGCATGAGGTTAGAGCTTGCCTTCCCAGAAACAAGGGTGCACTTGTTCCTGCATCTGCCAAACAACGGGAAGCTTTGTGTGAGTCAAAGAAATTGTTTATTTTTCTAATACTTGACATATGGAAGGGATTTTTTTATTTTCCCCTGTAAGAGATTTAAATGGGTTCAGTGCACTGCCAGAGGGAAAGCGAATGAAGTCACAAGCTTCAGCAGCAGCTGAGGACCAACCCCAGCATCTGCCTGGAGAGAAGACAGAAGCTTTGCTTGCAGGATTTATTTTATTTATTGGTTTTTTATACCTCTCAAGGGCTTAATATTAGGGGTGGGGAGGGGCGGGAAATCCACCGCCATGGGAATAATTGAACTGCTGGAGTTTGCTGATCACACAACAACTTATTCAAGGCCTTACAACCACAGCAGGGACAGACAGTAAAAGCACAGATAAAAGTCACCAGAGCACAACACAGCACCACAGACTCCCAGGTTTCACTTTGCATGGTGCCATTTATCATCCCCTTCTTGCTGAAGAAGCAGGAAGCCCTGATTGGTGCTGACACTTGCAGTAAAATCACAGAATCACAGAAAGTGAGGGGTTGGAAGGGACCTCAAAAGATCATTGAGTCCAACCCCCCTGCCAGAGCAGGGTCACCTCCAGCAAGTGACACAGGGACACATCCAGGGGGGGTTTGAATGTCCCCAGAGAAGGAGACTCCAAAACCTCCCTGGGCAGCCTGGGCCAGGGCTCCCTCACTCTCACAGGGAAAAAAAATTTATAATATTTACATGGAACCTTCTATGCTCAAGTTTATACCCATTGCCTCTTGTCCTATTGTTGGTCACCCCTGGGAAAATCTTTTCTCCATCCTCCTAGCTCTCTCCCCTTACATATTTCTCAACATTCCTGAGCTCACCCCTCAGTCTCCTCTTCTCCAAGAGCCCCTCAGCTCCCTCAGCCTTTCCTCCCCAGGAGATGTTCCACTCCCTCCAGCATCTTGGTGGCTCTGCCCTGGACTCTCTCCAGCAGTTCCCTGTCCTTCTGGAACTGAGGGGCCCAGAACTGGACCCAAGATTCCAGATGTGGCCTCCCCAGGGCACAGAGGAGGAGGAGAACCTCTCTTGACCTACTGACCACCCAGCTCCTAATTGACTGGGATGGAAAACTGTTCACATTTATAGCACAAAAATTACTGTTTTAAGTATGCATTGACCACCCCCATTCTAATGCACGCCAGGGTGCCATTGGCTTTCTTGGCCACAAGGTCACATTTCTTTTTCATGGTCATCCTTCCATCCACCAGCACCCCCAGGTCCCTTTCCCCTTTGCAGCTCAGTTCCCAACCTATCCTGGTACCTGGGGTTGTTCTTGCCCAGCTGCAAGACTTCAAACATCTCGTTCAGACCCAGGTCTGGTCTCTGACCAACACCCACGTGTGCTGCTTCACCCCAACCTTGAGAAGAAAAGCAATGAAATGAGATCCCCTTGGCAGATATCACTCAACTGAAAGAAATTAACTCAACATCAGGTTCCTGACTTGACTGGGGGGAGGAAAACACTGAGACAATCAGGAGCATCTCCCAGCAGTGTGGTTTGCTGGAGATCTACAGGGTGGTTTAGGTGGTTTTGAACTGTCAGTGTGTTCTGAATTAAGAGAAACCAGGAGGTGGTTTGTTTTCCCAGAAAGGCCAGCGCAGCAGCATTAAAAAAAAAAAAAAATCTAAAAAGTAAAACACGAAGAGACAACAGTTACCAAGAATGAAAGAGCAATCTTGTGGTGAAACCAGCAGTCTGGGAGAGTGGAAAAGCCCACACACACTCTTCCTCTGACATTAACCTCTGGTCCTCTGTCTGATGACAGAGTCTGCATCACCAGAGTCTTGCACGACATCAAAAAAGCATAGCCCCAAGCATCACAATTAAGAGAAGTCTTGGTTTCTCCTGGAAGGGATAAGAATCATAGACTCATTTTGGCTGGAAAAGATCTTTAAATCATCAAGTTAAGCCAACACTGCTAAGCCCACCACTAAACCCTGTCCCTAATCTTTTAGATACCTCCAGGAAGTCTCTTCTCTCCTTTTGCTAAGCATCCAACTGACTTGATCCCATTAAGAAGTCTGAGTTTTCAATCACTTTGGGAATTTAAGCCCAGAAGGGAGATGTTTGCACAAAGGTGAGGTTAAAACCACCAAGTTTCTGCTAATCAAGACACTTTTGAGCCAAGAGCTGTCTTATCACAGCATGATCCTTGCCCATCCTCAGACACTCAATGGATGAAATAGAGAGGTAAGAGCTGCTCTCCTTAAAGCAGGGACCATCTTTGGCACAGGAAGAATTATTTTAACAACCATCCAAGCTTTGTTTGATGGTAGCTGATCCTGCCAGAAGTAAAAATTAACTTACAAGTGGCCAAGAAGCCTTTGGGAAAGCACGTGAGGAAGTGAACTCGACTGGTGAATCAAAATGCTCCAAGTTTAGGAGACTTCAAACAAAGCCTTGATTGTTTCTTTTTTTTTTCCCAATAATTGTCCCTGGAAAAGGGCCTCTTTGGACTTCACTGAAGTCAATTGATTCTCAAGTGCTGGCTGACATCAGCTGTAAATAAGAATGCTGCCAAAGAAAGGCTCCAAAGCACATGTCAAGGGGAACATGACAGATGATGGCTCCACAGCAGCTCAGCAGCTCTTCTCCTTTCCCAGATTATTGCAGAGATGGCAAAAGGGATTTTCAAGGTTGAAGGGAGCTCCAAATACTCTTTATCCAAATAATTATTAAAATCTCAAGCCCTGGACAAGCAAAGCTCCTCCTTGCACATCTCCTGCTTGCCACTTGTACCCCAGGGGAAGGGGAAAGGAGAGGAAAAAGGAAAGGAAAGGAGAGGAAAAAGGAGAGAAAAAAGGAGAGAAAAAAGGAGAGAAAAAAGGAGAGGAAAAGAGAGGAAAGGGGAAGAAAGGAGAGGAGAGGAAAGGAGAGGAAGGGAGAGGAAAGAGGAGAGGAGAGGAGAGGAGAGGAGAGGGAAGGGGAAAGGAAAGGAGAAGGAAAGGAAAGGAGAAGGAAAGGAAAGGAAAGGAAAGGAAAGGAAAGGAAAGGAAAGGAAAGGAAAGGAAAGGAAAGGAAAGGAAAGGAAAGGAGAAGGAAAGGAGAAGGAAAGGAAAGGAAAGGAAAGGAAAGGAAAGGAAAGGAAAGGAAAGGAAAGGAAAGGAAAGGAAAGGAAAGGAAAGGAAAGGAAAGGAAAGGAAAGGAAAGGAAAGGAAAGGAAAGGAAAGGAAAGGAAAGGAAAGGAAAGGAAAGGAAAGGAAAGGAAAGGAAAGGAAAGGAAAGGAAAGGAAAGGAAAGGAAAGGAAAGGAAAGGAAAGGAAAGGAAAGGAGAAGGAAAGGAAAGGAGAAGGAAAGGAAAGGAAAGGAGAAGGAAAGGAAAGGAAAGGAAAGGAAAGGAAAGGAAAGGAAAGGAAAGGAAAGGAAAGGAAAGGAAAGGAAAGGAAAGGAAAGGAAAGGAAAGGAAAGGAAAGGAAAGGAAAGGAGAAGGAAAGGAGAAGGAAAGGAGAAGGAAAGGAGAAGGAAAGGAAAGGAAAGGAAAGGAAAGGAAAGGAAAGGAAAGGAAAGGAAAGGAAAGGAAAGGAAAGGAAAGGAAAGGAAAGGAAAGGAAAGGAAAGGAAAGGAAAGGAAAGGAAAGGAAAGGAAAGGAAAGGAAAGGAAAGGAAAGGAAAGGAAAGGAAAGGAAAGGAAAGGAAAGGAAAGGAAAGGAAAGGAAAGGAAAGGAAAGGAAAGGAAAGGAAAGGAAAGGAAAGGAAAGGAAAGGAAAGGAGAAGGAAAGGAAAGGAGAAGGAAAGGAAAGGAAAGGAGAAGGAAAGGAAAGGAAAGGAAAGGAAAGGAAAGGAAAGGAAAGGAAAGGAAAGGAAAGGAAAGGAAAGGAAAGGAAAGGAAAGGAAAGGAAAGGAAAGGAAAGGAAAGGAAAGGAAAGGAAAGGAAAGGAAAGGAAAGGAAAGGAAAGGAAAGGAAAGGAAAGGAAAGGAAAGGAAAGGAAAAAGGAAAGGAAAGGAAAGGAAAGGAAAGGAAAGGAAAGGAAAGGAAAGGAAAGGAAAGGAAAGGAAAGGAAAGGAAAGGAAAGGAAAGGAAAGGAAAGGAAAGGAAAGGAAAGGAAAGGAAAGGAAAGGAAAGGAAAGGAAAGGAAAGGAAAGGAAAGGACAGGAAAGGAAAGGAAAGGAAAGGAAAGGAAAGGAAAGGAAAGGAAAGGAAAGGAAAGGAAAGGAAAGGAAAGGAAAGGAAAGGAAAGGAAAGGAAAGGAAAGGAAAGGAAAGGAAAGGAAAGGAAAGGAAAGGAAAGGAAAGGAAAGGAAAGGAAAGGAAAGGAAAGGAAAGGAAAGGAAAGGAAAGGAAAGGAAAGGAAAGGAAAGGAAAGGAAAGGAAAGGAAAGGAAAGGAAAGGAAAGGAAAGGAAAGGAAAGGAAAGGAAAGGAAAGGAAAGGAAAGGAAAGGAAAGGAAAGGAAAGGAAAGGAAAGGAAAGGAAAGGAAAGGAAAGGAAAGGAAAGGAAAGGAAAGGAAAGGAAAGGAAAGGAAAGGAAAGGAAAGGAAAGGAAAGGAAAGGAAAGGAAAGGAAAGGAAAGGAAAGGAAAGGAAAGGAAAGGAAAGGAAAGGAAAGGAAAGGAAAGGAAAGGAAAGGAAAGAAAGGAAAGAAAGGAAAGGAAAGGAAAGGAAAGGAAAGGAAAGGAAAGGAAAGGAAAGGAAAGGAAAGGAAAGGAAAGGAAAGGAAAGGAAAGGAAAGGAAAGGAAAGGAAAGGAAAGGAAAGGAAAGGAAAGGAAAGGAAAGGAAAGGAAAGGAAAGGAAAGGAAAGGAAAGGAAAGGAAAGGAAAGGAAAGGAAAGGAAAGGAAAGGAAAGGAAAGGAAAGGAAAGGAAAGGAAAGGAAAGGAAAGGAAAGGAAAGGAAAGGAAAGGAAAGGAAAGGAAAGGAAAGGAAAGGAACCCACAAACATTTCTGGTATTCAAGTTGAGCACCTCAGTGTTGAGGCAGGCTCCATCCCCACCCAGATCCCACAGGCAGACAAGTCATCTCTTAGAGAACAAAAAAAAGCCAGATTACTGAATTGTGACAGATGCCAGGATAGAAAACATCCACATACCTTCAGGTTCTTCTAACCACACAACCTACCAGAAACCAAACCACCCACATGCCCATTCTCAAGGTACCCAGCCTCATCTTACCCACACCCCAACAATACTTTGGAAAGCAGCTGAAACCTGCATGCACCACAGGACACCAAACAAGGTGTCAGTCAGGTATCTGTGGGCTCTGAGCCTTTCCCAGCATCCTGGCAAACTGAGGCTGCTACCACACCTCAAACCTTGTTTGCAGGATTATGCAAAAGACCTTACTACAGGCCAAAGATTTTACTTTGTCACTCAGTTGAGTCCAGAGCTGTTTTTCTCCTCCTCGGCCCACTAATGCATTTATTGGGACAAAAATTGACTGTTGATGGTAGCCCAAGGGGAGGGCAGCCCAAAGCACCACAAAGCACTAGGGAAACAGAGTCCAGCAGGGATGAGGTTGCAACAACTCCAGTCAAGTTGACATTAGGAACTACAGCTTTGACATCAGGAACATCTAGGTCAAGATTTTGGCACAGTCTGTAGAGATAGGACAAGGGGTGATGGCTTAATGCTGGAAGGTGGTAAACTTAAATGAGATATTAGGAAGAAATTTTTCACAATGAGAGTGGTGAGACACTGGCCCAGGTGGCCTGGAGAGCTGATGGGTGCCCCATCCATGGAAATATTCCAGGTTAGTTTGGACAGGGCTCTGAGCAACCTGACCTATTGGAAGGGGGTGAAGGGACTGAGGTGAAGCTGGCGAGGGACTTTTTAGGGTGTCAGGGAGTGATAAGACATGGGGGAATGGATTCAAACTGGAGGAGGGGAGATTGGGTTGGAAGTTAGGAAGAAGTTCTTCACCATGAGGGTGGGGAGAGCCTGGCACAGGTTGTCCAGAGAGGTGGTGGAAGGCCCATCCCTGGAAGTTTTTAAGGCCAGGCTGGATGGGGCTCTGAGGAGGGTTTCTTCAGCTTGGAGAAGAGGAGACTGACATGCTATAAATGTGAACAGTTTTCCACCCCAGTCAATTAGGAGCTGGGTGGTCAGTAGGTCAAGAGAGGTTCTCCTCCTCCTCTGTGCCCTGGGGAGGTCACATCTGGAATCTTGGGTCCAGTTCTGGGCCCCTCAGTTCCAGAAGGACAGGGAACTGCTGGAGAGAGTCCAGGGCAGAGCCACCAAGATGCTGGAGGGAGTGGAACATCTCCTGGGGAGGAAAGGCTGAGGGAGCTGAGGGGCTCTTGGAGAAGAGGAGACTGAGGGGTGAGCTCAGGAATGTTGAGAAATATGTAAGGGGAGAGAGCTAGGAGGATGGAGGAAAGATTTTCCCAGGGGTGACTAACAATAGGACAAGGGGCAATGGTTATAAACTGGAGCATAGAAGGTTCAATAGAAATATTATGAATTTTTTTTTCCCTGTGAGGGTGAGGGAGCCTTGGCCCAGGCTGCCCAGGGAGGTTGTGGAGTCTCCTTCTCTGGGGACATTCAAACCCCCCCTGGATGTGTCCCTGTGTCACCTGCTGGAGGTGACCCTGCTCTGGCAGAGGGGTTGCACTCAGTGATCTTTTGAGGTCCCTTCCAACTCCTCACTTTCTATGATTCTATGAGCAACCTGATCCAATGGGAGATGTCCCTGCCCATGGCAGGGGGGTTGGACCTAGATGATCCTAGATGATCCAAGCCTGAAAATTCTATGATTCTATGCTCACTGTGAGCAGGTTGGAATGAGATGATCTTTAAAAAATTTTCCAACCTGACCCATTTCATGGTTCTGTTTCACACATGTCCACACACATGCTCACAAGTGCACAGATCTTTGGGTAAGGAGGCAGAGGTGCTTTAGCAGCCCTTGTAGGCATTTGCTCAACATCCCTCATGAACAGCTTGAAAAGACAACCTCCAAAGCATCATTGCAACCCATTTGGGCTCCCAAATGTTTGCTATGGGCTTTCCTCTTAGAGAGGAGCCTGACCTTCACTGCAGGGGTGATGGCTTAACACTGGAAGGTTGTAAATTTAAATGAGATATTAGGAAGAAATTTTTCACAATAAGAATGGTGAGACCTCCGTGAACATCCTGGAGGGCTTTTTCTTGAACTCCAAGAGTAAAGAGATTTTCTAGTCATCCACACGTTTCACTGTACCCAAAATACAGCTTCCTAAAAGCCTGGGCCAGAAAAGCCTGGCAGGGGACAAGGTGTCTACTCTGGTCCTAACCAATACAGCCATGTATCAGTTGGCAGTGCCAGCTTAATAGTTGGACTTGATGGTCTTGAAGATGTTTCCCAACCAAAATGATGCTATGATTCTATAAAAAAGTGCATCAATCACAACACCAACACCGTTCTAGATGCCAGAACCCTTTGCCTGCACAGTGAGCTTCATGGGGAGCAAAGATTTTTCTGATGCAGAGATTGGCTTTCCAAAAATTCTTGCAAAAAAAACAACCAATCAAAAAACCAAAAAAACAAAAGACAAAAAAAAACCCAAATAAAAATAGAAATTAAAATAAAATAAAACAAACCATTCTGAACTGCTACAGCCTTTTCCTGACCACAACCATCAGATTCAATCCGTGGAGAGAGCAATGCTGAGATAACCCCCACGTTGCAAAAAAAAAAAAAAAAAAGCTGCAGAGTTTTGGTCTGTGGTGGCTTTTTTAATTTAATGGGACTAACTTGCAAACTACAAAGAGGAATTGCCCCGCAGGGAAATACACTTTACTTACCCCTTTTTACTGCAAAAATAAAAAACAACCACGTGTCTGAACCAGCACATTGTTTGACTTATTAATAAACGGATTGGAAACTCCAGCAAGGAAATTTAATCTCAGGCTGTACCTACTCTGGAATGATGTTGAGGTGAAGGACAGGACCAGGAACTGTGTGCAGTTCCCTTAGGCAGAAACTTGGCCAAATTCCCAGAATAGGAGGCACGAATGTGAACATCTGTATTAAAAAGCAGAAAGATATTATTATACTGAAGCATTTCAGCTTCCAAGCCCTTCTGTTCCAGGACTTCTAGCAGCTCCTCTTTCCAAATGAGGATGAACAGCTGCAACATATTTGGCAACCTGACCTCTGCCCTCAATTTAGAAGCTTTTTACATCCTGAAACAAACCACACACATTTTAAAAACCAAAGAGACCATTAAATTATCTAGCTTGACTTCCGTGCAAGAAAGGCCACTGAATGTCATCCACCTACTTCCATATTTTTTCTGCAGCTAAACATGGTTTCTAAGCAAACTTTCCAAAAAGGCATCTGATGGTTTTAAAAGACTGAAAATCAAAAATAAAAAAAATCAAAAATATTGCCCACAATGAAACAGGGAGGAATAGATCAGAGTAATCCCCTTGAGTTAAAAATTAAGAGCCTGTTCAAAACATGCCCATCAATTCAAAGGAAGATGGTGGCTGCAGACTTTAAACCATCCCTGCAATATTTCCTAAGGAAAAAGAGGACATGAGGCAATTTGAAATAGTGCAATCAAATTTCCAAACCAGCAGGGCAAACACAGTAAGGTAAGATTCTGGAAAAGAGCATCAAACAGGTTGAAGAACACTTAGAGCATTGCACCAGAACCTGCAAGTTAAGCCTTAATGTGTCCACATATCTGTACCATGATGCAGTTACTACTCATCATCTTTAGAAAGGACAAGGTGTGCCTCATTTAGAGCTACATCCCACAAATACCTTGTGAGGAGAGCCTGAACCCTCAACTGCCAAGAAATTCAGTTTAACAAGAAGTAAAAGTCAGCTTAAAAGAAAAGAGAACATCAGGATTTTTCAGTGTAACCTTCCAAAAAAAAAGTGCCCATTCCAGAAGCCCTCCAGGAAACCACAAGATCTTTCATTAGGAGATTTCTGAAATCCAGGATGCAACTTCTTGGCCTAAGCTGCAGGCATTCCCATGTGAGCACAATACCTTGCTCTGTCCCACATGCTGATTTTCAGGATCTGTAGGAGCTGCAAACTCCGCTGCTTCTGCCAAGATTTCAGAGCAAAGCTTATTGAATGGCTTCTTTAATCACAATTTGACAGTCACTGAATCAAAGAATGGGTTGGGTTGGAAAGGATCTTCAAGATCATCTAATTCCAACCCCCTGGATGGGCAGGGACACCTCCCCCAGCCCAGGTTGCTCCAAGCCCCATCCAACCTGGGCTGAGACACTGCCAGGGATGGGGCAGCCACAGCTTCCTTGGGCAACCTGGCACAGGATCTCACCATCCTCATAGCAAAGAACTTCATCCTAAGATCTCATCTAGATCTACCATTGTTTAATTTAAAACCGTTGCTCCTCATCCTATCAAAAATGTCTATCAGATGGTACCCATGCATTGACAGTGACATCAGTAGTGGGAAAAAGTGCACCAGAACATCCTACTCCCCAGCCAACATTGTCCTCCTGACCTCCAAATCAGGTCTGAGTAGCAGAGGGAGGACTTTTAAGAAAAGGATGAGAGAAGAGGGTATCAGGGCAGGCTTCCTGATTCCCATTATATTGATATTTCTCCACTTTTATAAACACACATGATGGCAGCAGCCACTAAAAGCAATTACCTATTTAACTCCACTGAAAATTTACTCCTCCCAACTCTTTTGTTCTCAATTCTGCATTAATCCAATCACAAAGAGATGAGGTGAATGTGTGTCTTGGGGCTGAGAGATCAGTAGAAATAAATAGTGGGCAGACTCAGCTCTGTGTCTGGCTGAAACCTACAGCAGATATTCCAATGCCTCACTCAAACACCCTTGTTCTGAGTTGCTTGGATTTTCCAAAAAGCTCTTTAGCACAGCAGGCACCTTGACAGGTTTCTCCCAGCTGATGCAGGATGTGGAAGAATCTCTCCCACATCAATCCTCACTTTCTCCCTCCAGTTCTCCCTTTTTAAAGCATATTCTCCTCCCTCACATTTGGTAGCCCATCACTATTTTAGAGCCTTCCTGTCCTAAGTTTGCTTTGTCTGCCCACAGCAGCACCCAATTGCTCAGCTCTTGACCAACCATCTGCACAGCAGCATCCCACCCATCACAGCTGCCCAGAACTGGGCTCTCCATCACTTTCCTCCTCATGGCAAATTACCAGCACCTTTATGGAGCACTTAAATCCATTCACCCATCTCCCCTGGAAGCTGAAATACATCTCTCAGCTGAAATACATCTCAGCTCTTCTCTCAGAAGAGCTAAAGCTGCAGGACACAACCATCTTGGTCCATCTGCAGTCCACCCATAGCTTGGTAGGAAACTCAAACTATTCAGCTCAGAGATCCTTCTACATTCATTTATCCCTTCCCTGAAGGCTGCTATTCCCAGCCATTGAAAATCAATGCTGAAGTGGTGCCAAGTTTAAATTGTTCTTATAAATAGCTAATCCACAGCTGAAAATAAAGTGAGGACACCCACAGGAGGCTGCTTGGAAAGCACAGCTCATCAGCAGTCCCCAAGCAGAGCCCTGGGGGAATGCAGCTCCATCATTCCCATCAGCAGCTTGCAGGATTATTTTCAGCCTTTCACAATTTTGCTGGGAACAGCTGGGTGGGAGCTGGGATGGGAGCAAGGAGTAGAGGTCAGAAGAAGGAGGCCAAGCAGTAGATAGCTCTGTCCCACCACCTCCTCCCCATCACCTCCATCCCTCTGCACAAATTTGGCAAGTGAACATCACCCCAAGCTAAGCCAGCTCCTTTTGATTTCCTTCATTTAATTCATTTCCTGACACTGGGGCCAAGTTGCCTCCTCAAATACCTGAATTTTGTGCTCATTTTGGACCCACAAACATCCTTGATCAACTTCCACTAAGCCTGCGTTTATGAGAGGCAGGAAGACTTCTTCTCTTTGGAGGGAAAAAACCTTCTCTGTTGGCCATCAAACCTTCCCCAGGGCATCCAGCCACTCAACAAGGACAAGTTACAAAGTTGTTCTCCAACATTTTATGCTCTGTCACAGTCTTGAGTGCCCTTGAATCTCTTCCAGGATATCCTGAAATCAGAGAAAGGTGCTGGAAAAGTGGCCTTTGTGGACTGTGAGACTGGTAAATTCAAAGTTGAAAATAAAGTAAATCACTGAAGCCCAGTGATTTTGGGCAGCAAAGTCAGACTTGCTTCCTTCTGGGTGAGCAAAACAAAATCTCCTCTGGAAAAGGCCCCTTGGTGAGGGTCAACATCCTTGCTGAGATTAGACAGAGGACACACAACACCAAAAGAAACCAAGAAAACCTTCCAAAGGGGGAACGGTTTCAAACTGAAAGAGGGGAGATATAGATTGAGTATTAGGAAGAAATTCTTTGTTGTGAGGGTGGTGAGCCCCTGTGCCAGGATGCCCAAGGAAGCTGTGGCTGCCCCATCCCTGGCAGTGTCTCAGCCCAGGTTGGATGGGGCTTGGAGCAACCTGGGCTGGGGGAGGTGTCCCTGCCCATCCAGGGGGTTGGAAATGAATGCTCTTTGAGGTCCAATCCAACCCAAACCTTTCAATGATTCTAAGTCAAGACTTCATTATTTTAATATCATTTCACTTCTCTCATTTGCTGTCCTCAAATTTCACACACGTAGGTCTCCAGACATGGGAAAAGACTAAATATCTCAGGAAAGAGGAGCACATCAAATTATCCTGAGTTAGTGCAGCTAACCAAAGAGTACAAGTTCCAACTGTCTCTTTTGGAAAGCCAGTTATCTAATTAAATTTTTAAAGTCTATCTCTATCAGCAGCTACACAGCTGAGATGAAAACATTTGTTCTGGAAAGCAAGCAGAAAAACAGGCTCATTTTCCCCCCTTTTAAAGAAATACTGTAAATGTTCTACCTTGATGCTGAGTAAGCACTCTTCAGCAATAATATAAAGATATTTTAAGCTATCAGCACTGGTTTGGTCACAAATCCAAAGGTTTGCACCACACCAGATACCATGCAGAAAATGCACTCAGGCAAAACCAGTACAGGGGACTCCCAGGGGCAGCCTGGAAAGTCTCTCCTCCCACAGAAAATCATAGAATCCTCATGGTTGGAAAGGACTTTCAAGATCATCAATTCAAACCATCAGTCTTACACCACCTTAACCACAAAATCATCTCCCAAAGTGCCACATCTCCCTGGTTTTTAAATACCCCCAGGGACAGCAACTCCACCACCTCCCTGGGCAACCTCTTCCAATGCTTCACCACGCTGCCAGTGAAGAATTTTTTCCTAATATCCAATTAAACCACGAGTTGATTAAGCATCCAAAGCATCCCTGAGCATCTTCTGAACTGGTAAAGATTTTGCAAGAGTGGTTGCACACCAGACTGGAACAGTGCTGAACCCAAGTGCTCAGGGAAAAGCCCTAGCAAAACCCAAATGATAAAGCTTCCAGTTCTTTTTAGCAAAGCAGAGGGTTGGCTACAAAGAACCATGACTCAAAAAAAAAAAAAACCTTTCTCCCCTCTTTTTTTCCATGTGTCTCACCTGCCTCCCTTCCCCCTCGATTCTCCAGCTGCAGCTCCAGTTCAGTGCTGGATGTTTAAAGCCCCAACCCATATTTTGCAGATGCTCTGCAGTAAAAACCTTTGACACCTAGAAAGCATTATAAATCATAGGGCACATTAATCACCCAGTCTGAGCCCATAATCCCAACACAGGCTCGACAGTCAGTGGGTTTTGCAGACTCCCTCCCACAAGCATTTTGCCTACATCAGGACTAAGCCAGAGATTTACCATTAGTCAAACATCCTCAACCTGACAGTGTTAGGCTGCACCAGGCAGCAAATTATCAAATACTGTGGTTTTCCTGGGGTTACAAGGACTTGGGATTTCCCATCCTTCAAACGAGCATTACTGAACTAGAAAAAAAAAAACCTTTCACATGGAGCAAGCAGGAATTTGCAGAGGCCACAGTATCTGCAGGCAATGGATGAGTATTTATATTGAAAAATTGATGTGGAGAGAAAACACAACCCCAAACCACTAAGGCTGGACCTGTACTTATGGAATCAACTGTAATTTATGAACTTGACCATCAGCCTGGCCTTTTGGTTAAGTAGTCATGAATAGAATCACAGAATGGGTTGGGTTGGAAGGGACCTTCCAGCTCCTCCAGTCCCAACCCCCTGGATGGGCAGGGACACCTCCCCCAGCCCAGGTTGCTCCAAGCCCCATCCAACCTGGGCTGAGACACTGCCAGGGATGGGGCAGCCACAGCTTCCTTGGGCAACCTGGGGCCAGGGTCTCATCATCCTCACAGAAATAATTTCTTTTGAATGTCTAAACTAAATCTCCCTTCTTCCAGTTTAAAGCCATTCCTCTTCATCCCATCCCTCCAGGCCCTTGCCCAAAATCCCTCCCCAGGTTTCCTGGAGCCCCTTTCAGGCACTGGAAGATGCTCTAAGGTTTCTCCAAGAGCCTTCTCTTCTCCAGATTGAACACCTCCAACTCTCTCAGAAAATCTGCAAGGACAGACCTGCTCCAGTCCTCTGATCATCTCCATCGCCTCCTCTGGAATTGTTCCAACAGCTCCATCTCCTTCTTGTGTTGGGGATCTCAGAGCTGAACCCAGTACTGTAAGGAGGTTCTTCCAAGAGTGGAGTAGAGGGGCAGAATCCCCTCCCTTGACTTGTTGGTCACTTTTCTTTTGACAAATTTCTGGGCTTGCTCCTGTGGTGATCAGCATTGCTCTTCTGCAGGCTCTCCTGCAGCAAACGATGGCTCCAACACCACCCTTGGCCTGGGGAAGGTTCAGCTCAGCCTTTCTAGGAGCTTTCTGGGTTGTAACAATAGGCAAACCCCTGCCCAGAGTGGTGGGAGATGCCCCATCCCTAGCAACATTCCAGCTCAGGTTGGACAGGGTTCTAAGTAACCCCTGAAGATGTCCCTGATGGCTTTCGAGGGTTTGAAGTAGATGAGCTATAGAGATGTTTTCCCAAACCATCCTGTGATGGGTTAAACCCAATTTCTGAGGTGACCATGTCTCAGAGAGGTCTTGCTCCTTCATGAAGACTGTGCCATTCCCAGCTACACCCAATATTTTTATTTTATTTTATTTTTTTTGGCAAAGTCTGATGCCACCACACCCGGCAGAGGTGATTCCTGTCTAGCTCTGCCCACCACAGACCTGCTTTAGGGAATACACAACCAAGAGACAACGAGATAGAGGAGAGAAGAACCACGTTATCACATGGCACCACGATGCCCTGATTAAATTCAGTTCAGCCTTGAAGGTCAGCAGCAATCCCACTTCAGACAACCTCAGGAAAAACTGGGAGAAATCCTGACTTTGCATCTTCCCCACTGTGGAAGAAAATTTCCACCACTGAAATTCTAAATATGGCTCAGCAGGCAAGATATGTGAGTGAGCAATGGTGGCCATGCTTCCAGGAGAACCACCTGAAAACCCCAGACACAAGGAGAGGTCTGCACTTAATCTTCAACCCTACAGCCAAGAGGAAGAGATTTCTCAAGGGAAAAAGGCTGCAAATACAGACTCAGCCCCATTCCTGCTTGGTGACACAACTGCAATGATGACAAAGCTGAAGGAGCTCTGCAAAACCTGCAAGAGGACCCAAAGGCTGGGCAGGGTGAAGTGCTTAAACTCCTTCCCTCCACAATCATTCCCCCCCGTGCCATCAAAAAGCCTTGCTGTAAAATGAAGAGCTTAAAGGTTGAATTTAAAGGATGTTTAAAGCCTTGAAAATGGGTGAAATGACTTTCAGATCCAAGCACTGGGGAAAACAACAACACACACACACACCCCCCAAAAAAAAAAAAAAAAAAAAAAACAAAAAGCACAAAAATCAATATTTAATCCAATGATTGGATTTTCCTGCATTTAGCACATCACTCTGACAAAATTAGACACATCCAGTCACGTGGATTCAGGTCTGATTCCCTGGTCATGTCCTACATGTTGCATCTTAGTGCCAAATCAAATCCAACAAGGCTTGAAAGACCTTTTTTTCCATCAAGAATCCTCGTATCCTCAGGCCTCTGGTCATGAACATTAACAAATTGAAACTGCGTGGGGAAAAAAAAACTAAAAAAAAAAAAAAAAAAGGCAAATTCATCCATCCTTTAATAGTGCTTTTCAGCAAAGCAAGCAATTTCTGTGACCAGTGACCTTTGGCTGTCTGGGGATTAGCACTGAAGACCCAGCAAAGTCCCAGCTCCAAAGCCTACAGTCACACAGAGCCAACGTGGCTGAGATCATCTGCTCAGGTCACCTAAGAGCTTTTGCCAAGTGGGAATTACAAGAGCAGCTCACTATAAAGTGAATTAATTCACAGGCACAGCCCAGCAATCCATTAGGTGAATGGATCACATCCCCTCAATTTGCCTTGCCACAAAAAAGACCCCTAAAAAAGGGAAAAAAAAAAAAAAAGAAGCCATCAGAAACCTCGGTTCAAGGCCACATGATGGTTTTAACCAGATGGGCCATCATTCATGTTTGACTTCAAGGGAACTATAGAATTTTCAGGGCTGGAATGGACATTGAAGCTCCTCCAGTTCCAACCCCCTGGATGTGCAGGGACACCTCCCACAGCCCACGTTGCTCCAAACCCCATCCTTAAAAACTTCCAGGGATGGGGAATCTTCCACCACCTCTCTGGACAACCTGTGCCAGGCTCTCCCCACCCTCATGGTGAAGAACTTCTTCCTAACTTCCAATCTCCATCTCCCCTCCTCCAGTTTCAATCCATTCCCCCATGTCCTATCCCTCCCTGACATCCTCAAAAGTCCCTCCCCAGCTTTCTTGCAGCCCCTTCAGATCTATGAAGGTTGCTCTGAGCTCTCCTTGGAGCCTTCTCCTCTCCAGACTGAACAACCCCAACTCTCTCAGTGTCCTCACTCCAGAGCTGCTCCAACCCTCTGAGCATCCTCCTGGCCCTTCTCTGGACACATCCCACCACTTCCATGTTTTTCTTGCAATAGGGGCTCCAGACCCGGATGCAGAATTCCAGATGGGGTCTCAGGAGAGTGGAGTAGAGGAGGAGAATCCCCTCCCTCGACTTGCTCCCTTTTCCTTACGCTACGTGCAAAGGCACATCCAGCTTCCCATATCCACTCAGTCCTGGCCAGAGCCTTGGAACTGGGGGGGTTTCCAGCAATTTGTCACCCTGGTGTCCCCCCTGCTTCCAGAGCACCACTGCCTGAACCCAAGACATCCCCTCCTCCCATGGTGACACAGTTCAGACACCTTGCATTGATTTAATCAGAGGATTAGGGGATGTGAGATACAAAAAACACCCACTCTGAAAAAAAACCTCAGTGCAGCTCCTCAAATAATGATGACTTTTTTTCTTTTTTTCAGCTCTCTGCTCTCCTCAGAACCCCCCTGGAATAAGCCACAAGAGGCTGCAGTGTCCTCCCATCTCTTCCATCACCCCTGCAAACCCTCTGGCCCCATCTCTAAGAGGCTTGCTCCAGTAATAGGCCAGAAATCAGTGCCCTCACAGCCAGCTATCAAAGCCTTGCAACTTTCCTTCTTATCTTCAGGAACTTCAAGGCATCAAATGTGTCTGCTCTGAGCCTTTCTTCTTCCCCAAGTGGAGCATGGCAAGTCTGAAGTCATCACTTTCCAAATACTTTCTAGGAAAGGCTTGGCTAAACCCCCTGATAACATGTAATAGATTTCCTGGGAAGCACAGGCAGCCTAGACTTCTGTCTGGAATCCAAAGATAAAGGGGGGGAAAAAATTATAAAGAAAAATACAAGTCACCTCCTCAGGCTGCTGCTGCTGGAGGAAGGACAAGAGAAACATGGATATTTCTGGAATATCAGAAACAGGACAAGTCCAGTTTTGTCCTGGCTCCTCTGGGGATCTTTGAAAGGTTTGAAAATCCCTTTTATTCCTACATCTTTCCCTAAATTCAAGGTTTTGTTGCTGTATTTCTTCCCCCATCTCCTTCAACAATCCAAAGTCCTTTTCCCTACACAGAGAGCATTTGGCCACCAGTCTGCAGCTCCATTATCCACACAAATTAGAGACAAACTTATTATCCAGCCCTGCTGGATGCTGTTAATTCAAGCATGGTTTTCACTCTAAGACAGGATTAAAAAAAAAAAAAAAGGTGGTGAAGGTCCCTCCTGACAATATTTTTGGTTTACTATTTTGGTTTTGGTGCTTAAGCAGCCACTTCAGGACTTTTTTTTTGGCCAACAATCCACTGACACTGAACAGTTCTGACCTCTCCTTCCCCATTTCTTAAACCTGAAGGCAAGAGGATGCACACGAGGAGGACAGGAGAATTAGCAGCTGCTGCATCTGAAAAGGTCCAAGAGCAAACAGGAGGAAGGAAGAGGAAGCCCAACACGATGGGGTCCAACAACATAATTTTTCACCCTGATGCATAAAGAAGAAACAGTTGGAGGGAGCACATGTGGCAGCTAAAACAAGGAAATGCCACAATCTGGATAAAACCCTGGGGGCCCATCACACTGGGAAAGTCACAAGGCACTTTTGTGTATCCAAGGGGGTTGATCACAAAGAGCTCACACATGGATCCTTTCAAAGTTCCTGAATCAAATAGTAATGGCAAAGTATTATAAATCCTGTAAGATGTTGCTATACGAGCTAATCCATCACCTACAAAAAGGTCAGCCCTGCTCAGGGGTCACTTATAAAATTACACAGAGCCTGAGCTGGCAGGCAGACAAATTAAAGCTGCAGAGAACATAATTGTGACCCATCAAGTCAGCTGTGACTCCTGGTGACATCAGCCACAGTGTCATATGAGATACTGTCCCTAAATCCTTGCCAATGGGCAGCAGTCGGTGCCACCAGGACACAGGTACTGATGAGATTTTAGAAGGATCTGTGCTAGGACGATTCGAATTCAAAACTCATCAGTGGGATTCAAACTTCATGAGTTTGAATGAAGTTCAACCAAGGCATCTCAAAACAACCTGACTACTGTGTTCACCCAATTACAGAAAGAAAAAAACCACACAAAAAAACCCCAAAAACCAAACAAAAACACACACACACACAAAAAAAAAAAAAAAAAAAACAAAAAAAAAAAAAAAAAAAAAAAAAAAACCCAACCAAAAACTACACCACAAAAAAACTACGAAATCAAGCTGGCAGACAGACTTTTGCCACTTCATACACCAAGTCACAGAATCATAGAATGGTTTGGGTTGGAAGGGACCTTCCAGCTCCTCCAGTTCCAACCCCTGGATGGGCAGGGACACCTCCCCCAGCCCAGGTTGCTCCAAGCCCCATCCAACCTGGGCAGAGACACTGCCAGGGATGGGGCAGCCACAGCTTCTCTGGGAAACCTGGGACAGGGGCTCACCATCCTCATAGCAAAGAATTTCTTCCTAGTATCCAATCTATATATCTCCTTTTCCCATTTGAAACCATTCCCCTCATCCCATCCCTCCATGTCCTTTTCCCAAGTTCCTCCCCAGCTTTCCTGGAGCCCCATCAGGCACTGGAAGATGCTCTAAGGTTTCCCCAGAACCAGCTTCCCTTCTCTTTCTCTCTTTTTCTCTTCTTCTCTTCTTGTCTTTTTATCTTCTTCTCCTCCTCTCCTCTCCTCTCCTCTCCTCTCCTCTCCTCTCCTCTCCTCTCCTCTCCTCTCCTCTCCTCTCCTCTCCTCTCCTCTCCTCTCCTCTCCTCTCCTCTCCTCTCCTCTCCTCTCCTCTCCTCTCCTCTCCTCTCCTCTCCTCTCCTCTCCTCTCCTCTCCTCTCCTCTCCTCTCCTCTCCTCTCCTCTCCTCTCCTCTCCTCTCTTCTCTTCTCCAAAAGCTCCATGTTCTCTTCATTTTGGAGACCCCAGCACTGCAGGGGGGTGTCTCACCAGGGTGGAAGTGGGAGAATCCTCTCCTTAAACCTGTTTCACCATGTCAAACACATACCCACACCTTTAGAACACATCAGCTCTTGCACTGTAGGAGGTTGTGTTGATTACAGCCTTGAGCTGAATATTCCCAGTCCCATTTAGTAACCCTGGAACCTTGTACTGGGGAGGGAAGGGAGGTAGCTGGAGAGTGCTGAGCAAGAACTGGTAAGCCTAGCAAATTCTTAATTCCCTCCCATTTCAGCATGTCCATCTGCTGCACAGGCCTTGGGTCAGGCAGGGTGAGGCTCCCTGTTCATTTTTTATTGCACTAAATCAGTGCAGACCCAGGGAGGGGTTCACAGCACTGCTCAGAATTCCCCTCAGCAAAGATGGTTTGTCAAAAGGGATGATGCATGAAGCAACATTCCTGGTCCAAAGTGTTTCCAATGCTTCCAGGGAGCTTGTAATATCCAGCTAGTCCTGTTCTTTTATTGAGCAGGTACCAAAGACCCTCAAAACCATGATCCATCAGCACATAATGCAGCATCTCCTGAACTCCAGTAGCCTTCCAGTATCTGAAGGGGCTACAAGAAAGCTGGGGAGGGACTTTTTAGGATTCTAGGGAGTGGTAGGACATGGAGGGAATGGATTCAAACTAGAGGAGGGGAGATTTAGATTAGATATTAAGAAGTTCTTCAACATGAGAGTGGTGAGACCCTGGCACAGGTTGTCCAGAGAGGTGGTGGAAGCTCTATCCACCCCTGGAAGTTTTTAAGGGCAGGCTGGACAGGGCTCTGAGCAACCTGATCTGTCCCTGCCCATGGCAGGGGGGTTGGAACTGGGTGATCTTAAAGGTCCCTTCCAAGCCTGAAAATTCTATGATTCTATCATTCTGTGATAGAACTGTGAAGCAGCTGCTGCTGGGTTCAGAAGAGCTGATGCAACCCCAGGAATTGGTCCAGGCTTCCCAGCTCTCCACTGATGGGAGCAGCAAGCCCCCAAAGCAACAGGAATGGGGAATCAGCTCTGCTTTAATTACTGAGTAATTGTCAGGAGAGGATGGAGGCAGAAAGGGGAAGGTTGCAAGAGCTACTGGAAGAACCAGAGAAGCCACATAGGACCAAAAGACAACACACAAGGACACATGTTGAGGGAGGGGATGACAAAGAATATTGGCAGAAAGAAATGGAGTGTAAATACAGTGGGGGAAATGCCAGCCAACAGTGATGCTGAAGTAGCTCTTCCATCACTAGAAGCTGGTCAGTACAAGCAACCAGCATTTCCAGCTCTTGGACCAGGTCCTTGGGCTGTTCCCATTAGCAGCTAATAGGGATCTCTAGGATAGGAAGGAGACAATGTCTCCTCTTTAAAAAGAGGAGGTTTCTGGCAGGCAGAGGGAAAAATGCAATTTCTAAAGCAGGAAGGCAACTGTGAGGACTTCACACAGGCTTCATTCATGTGTGCAGCAGCCCTACAAAGCCACATTGAAAGATGCTAAAAGGGATTAATTTTTAAGGTGAAAAGCAAAACACGAATCTTATACCCAAAATCCAACCCTGTAAGCTCACATCTCAATGACCATCAGTCCTGAGCACCTCCAGAGCTTTCAAAGAAATTCAGTCCTTAGCTTGGATGGGCATCTCATTAGCTCCAGTCCCACCATTTTTCCAGGTTCATAACAAGGATGTGATTTATTAAAAGGTCAGGTTAAGACCTCTGGGATTGGAGCATTGAGAAAGATTTCTGTACATACAAGATTTCATCACTAATTCTGCTCCTTTCACTCACAAGGTCTCAGGGGTTTTTCCCTAGAGAAATGGGAGGAAGAAAACAAGTTGTACAAGTACCATGAAGTGCCCCATTCACAGAGAGCTCATGAGGAGGTCTACATTTAAACATTTGAGAGGACACTGAAGAGAAGAAAATCACAGAGATCTTTTCTGTTCAGTCATTTGGGATCCAAAGCTGCCAATTTTGGGTTCATTCCCAGTGGTTGATGCCCCTTCCTACTGTACATCACCAAAGCAGGCATCTTGTTCTGCCTATTCTTAGCAAATCTCTGGAGGAAAAAATAGTTTTGCAACCATGGGGAGCTTCCAAGGAAACCAGGGGGGACAAGAAGAGCTCCCAGGTACATTTTGTCTGCCTTACCTTGTATCTCAGAAGGGATGGTGGTTGGGAATTACAGATTCAGCTGTATCTGCTGCTAAGCAGAGAACCTAAAGCCCTTAGCAAATGGAGATAGAATTTTATTCTCTTTGACAAGGAGTTAAATGAGATAAATAAAATAAAGATCCCAGGATTTTTTCAGTACACAGCAACTGAAAAAAAAAAAATCCAAACAAACCACCAAAGCCAGGCAGCAAATAAAAGTGGCTTCTTCTGTTTATTGGATAGATAAATAAATTATCATCACAATTTTCTCCTGCAGAGTAGCTCTTCCCCCACTCCCACCTAGCACCATTTCCCAGGTGTGATATTTGTTGTGTAGAGACAACATATTTTTGGCAGCAATTATAAAGAAAACCCAACCCTGAACAAAAACCTGAACAGATTTAACTTCATGTTTATACAATGAAACCCATCACCATCTCTCCCCTGGATACTGAACCCGCAACAGCTTTGGGTGGATTTTTAAAGATGCTGAAGCCTGCCCTGGACTCTACCTCTGGAGCAAGGACTATTGTGGTGTTGTAAGACCCAGAAGTAATTCATTTTGGGTGAAGCACAAGCTGTGCAGGGAGCTTTGTGTTTGCACACTGCAATTTAACCAGGCTGCTCTCTGTGGTTTTAATTGCTGGCAATCCATCAACAGGATTGTGATATCTGGGAGCTACCTTGGAAACTGCCATCTGAACTTCTGACCTTTAAAAGCCCATATGGCAACTACAAACTAAAGCTGATTTACCCACACTGTGTGCTAGAGCCTTGTTAAGATGATGCACTGACTTCATAAGAACTTCTTTGGTCCAGTACCTGATGACCAAGCTGGAGTTAGATCAGAAATTGCTTCTTCACACTATGGATATTATAGTGGGCTGAATCACAGCAAGACCATTTTTTTCTTTTTTACATGCCTTTTATTGAAAATGACATTAAAAAAAAAAAATTTAAAAGGGGATCTTGTCATTACAGCTGAAGGCACACAATAGAAAAAGAAATTTTGCAGCTGTTCAAAATGTAAAAGGGTGACCAATTGAGCAGGCTGGGAGCCTTCAGCCCTCCTTCTATATTCTCAAAAGGTCAGAGGAAAGCAAGAGATAATTACAATTCCAGCAAGCAGTCTCCAAAAAAACTCAGAATTAAAATCCTCATTTTCATGTAAATTTTTTATGTGAAGTAGAAAGCCTGATCTGCATACATTTGGGGAAGGGGGAAGGGGAGGAATCATTAAACTCTGCAACATAACTCAAAAAAAACCAAACAGTCACAGTCATCAGCAGAAGATTTCAAAGATGCAAGGCTGGGTCATAATCCAAATTCAGGGGAAGGCCTTTTCTTCTAGGAAGCTGGATCTTTTAAAAACAAAGCAGATATAACCACACTGTGGCCTACACTTAAAAAAAAAAATAACTGCTCTTAGAAAACATACCTCACTTTCCAATAAAGGCAGAATATAAACATATAAACATATACATCCTCTATTCCTTTCTTCCCAGGTAGATTTTTACAAGACTTAAGACCTCTCAAAGTATGCCATACCCCTTTTTATATAAACCATGCTCAGGAAGATTTATTATATTAAAATTGCTCCTATTCTGGGCTTGCAGAGGCTAAGTTACTATAGGGTTGGCAATACAACAGATAGTATCACCCCTATGCCACTGACTTTGTGTAAAGCAAGTAGGCAGCCAAGTTCTGGAGTGGGATTTATATGGCTAAACCCTTACAGATAGACTTAGATATTGCATTGCACTCAGACTGGGTATTAAGAAAACTTTCTTCACTGAAAAAAAAAAGTGGTGCAGCATTGCAACAGGTTGCCCAGGGAGGTGGTGGAGTCACCTGGGGGTATTAAAAATGTAGATGTGGCACTTGGGGACATGATTTAGTGGCTACAATGGTGTAGGACTGACAGTTGGACTTGAAGATCCTGAAGGTCCTTTCCAACCATGATGATTTTATGATTCTATGATTGTGGCTGGAGTCCATCAGCTGGTGATAATTACCAGATGTAAAATGCCCTATCACCATCTGATACCCTGGGATCTTGGGAAGTTTTCCCACACATCCCAAAAGTCCTCCCATGCAGATCAGAGATGTCTAAAAGCCAACCCTGGGAGAACTCTGTATGTTCTGGTAAGATCATCCTCACTTCACTCAACTGCAGAGATTGCAGAGTTTGCAGGAGAAGCAGATCTGGATTTGAGTGCTGTGGAGAAGGACTTGGAGGTCCTGGTTGATAAGCAACTCAACACAAGTTGTCAACATGGTCCTACAGCCCAGAAAGCCAACTGTGCTCTGAGCTTCATCAAAAGCAGTGCTGCCAGAGAGAGGATTCTCATCATCATCCTCTGCTCTCTGCAGAGCTGGATCCAGTTCTGGGGACTCCCAACACAAGAAGGAGATGGAGCTGTTGGAGCAAATCCAGAGGAGGCCATGAAGATGCTCAGAGGGTTGGAGCAGCTCTGGAGCCAGGGGGAGAGAGCTGGGGTTGTTCAGCCTGGAGAAGAGAAGGATCCAGGGAGCCCTTGGAGCAGCTTCCAGTGCCTGAAGGGATCCAGGAAAGTTGGGAGGGATTTTGGACAAGGGTATAGAGTGTTAAGAGAAGGAGAAATGTTTTTAAATCAAAAGAATGGAGATTTAGATGAGATAGGAGGAAGAAATTCTTGAATTTGAGGGTGCTGAGCCCCTGGTTGCCCAAGGAAGCTGTGGCTGCCCCATCCCTGGCAGTGTCTCAGCCCAGGTTGGATGGGGCTTGGAGCAACCTGGGCTCGGGGAGGTGACCCTGCCCATGGCAGAGGGGTTGGAAGCAGATGATCTTGAAGGTCCTTCCAGTCCTTCTCTGGTATCCAAAAAAACTCTCCCACAAGTGCCAGAGAGGTGGAGTGATGCTCATAGTGGTGTTCAGCCAGAAGAAATTCCCTGCTTCCTCAGCCAAGGACTAATTTGCAACTAAAGTGTTCTCTTACTCCTCTTGCACATATCCCAGAGTTCCCACCCATTCTCTGCTGCAATCAAGGAGATGCAGACCTGTCCATCCAAGGAGAATTAGCCTGCATTTGCACTTCTCCCTCCAAATACATTTCTCATTACAGCAGTAACACCCACAAGGCACCTTATTGACAACAGGGTGGGAATAGATTCTTCATACCTTGGTTTTTCATAGCCTGTAACTAATTTTTAACTGTCTTCTTTTGCTCCTGCAGAAGCTATTTCAGCATTCAACAGATTGGAAGTTGAGGCCTCACATAGACCTTAATAAACTGTCTTAGAGACTGGACATATAGTTAAGGCAAGCTCAGGTATTTTATACCCAGAAAATTCCTTTCTAGCAGTAGAAAAATTCCAAATAGAACTGGAAGGCTGCCACTGATTTCTACTTTTTTTTTTTTTCCCTGTAAAATAAATCCATGCAAGCAGAGCCAGCATTCCCTGCAAAATGAAGTTGAATGGCAATTTTTCTGTGGCTTTTTAGCTAAGCAGCACAATATTCTGCTTTGTAAGGCATACTGAAAAGGGCATTTTAATGACTGAAGTTAGCACACACGCACACCAAGACATTCCATCCCTCTGTTTTCCTGACAAAGTCATAAAAACCCAACTTGCACCCTCTGCTACGGATGTGCCTGGGTATTTGCTCAAAGGAAACTCCTCCTGGCTCACAAGCAGTCCCTCAGACTAAGCTGACCAGATTGAAAGAGGAAGAAAAACAGCACAAACATTTCTACTTTCTGAAAGGAAATTTGTTTTAAGCTGCACAAACACAAGCCATGGCTTTTCAATTCTCCTGGGAGCTCCCAGCCAAGCTGCACCACCACCAATTGATGCAATTCAGAACCAGGAGAGATTTTGGCACAGGATCTGCCACTCAGAAGTGTTTTCTCCTTAACAGCCTCTTTTCCAGAAGAGAAGCACTCCACAGCCAGGAAGATCCCTGGTTAGAGACTTCAAAACAAAACAGAACAGTTGTCACCAGAGCAAAACCAAGCCCTGAAAAATCAGCAAAAGAATCTCCTGGGATCACTGATAGAAGAAACGAGGTTTAAGTTAGGGGTTTTGGGGTGTTTTTTTCTAAAGCACACACACAAAAAAAAAAAAAAAAATCCCAGGCAACACAAAGGTACAGAACAGTAATACACAACAACCATTACCTAGACAATGCAACAGGGCAGCTTTGACACCATTTTTTACATTTCTCCCCATAAACACATCAAGCCCCACAAGAAACCATCTCTCAGCCCCAAATGGCAAGGAAGGATTAAGTCCAGCCCTGCTGTCTGGATTCCTTCTGCCTGAGCTCTTAAAAACTAGTTATCCAGGGGAGGGAAAGTCACCTCTAACAGTTGCCCCATTTCTCCCCAGCTACTTCTCACCTCTCATTGCCTTTCCCTATCTCCAAACTCCTTTTGACACGCACAGAGACCCCACAGAAATACAGGTCCTATGCGTTGAGCCCAAGAAACAGTAAGACACAGAGCAAGGACCAAAACAGAAGGTTCCTCCAGCACCAAAATGAAAATATGGACAGAACTTGCCCAACTCATTTAACCCTTTGAGAACTGTGACCACAGATGTCAACCACATGTTGAGACCTTCTCAGACCTCCAAGCCACGGTGCTGGTGGTTTCCACCCAAGCCACCAGCCACAATAATAATCTAACAATCCAATCCAACAATAAAATAATCCAACAACATTTTCAACCAAGATGCACACCCCATCCTCAAGGCAGAATCAGCAGGAAAAGATGATGTGGTCAACTACCAACCTTGGTGGTGTCATCATGTGACCGCTGGTACCGTTTCCAGCGGCAGCCGTAGATCCCTGTCAGACAGGACAAACATAGCTGTGGCTCATAGTACTGCAGGGGTTGGTGTTTAACCATGCTCCTTCCAGCCCCTCAGGAGAGAGGTATCAGAAATCCATCAGGTCCTGGGAGCACCCTTGAGCAAGAGAAGAAAAGAGAAAGAAAAAAAAAAAAAAAAAAGAGAGAAAAAAAGGGAATTAAAACCACCGAGCGATATTTCAATACATTAACAAGCAATTTAATAATTAACTGTGTCCTCTGGCTATTTGGAGAGGATGAATGATAAGCAGATCTATTCCCAGCCCTGCCAACATCTCCGGCTTGTTACTCAACAAGACTGAGAAGTTTAATTAGTTTGCAAGTTTTATTTCCTTCCGCAGTTTCTCCCACACCTCTAAAAGCAAATGTATTTACAGGAGTTCTCAGCAAGATGAGCCACATGAGGACAAGAGCAGGAGACAGATTCTTTCCAGCCCAGATGATCAGATTTTAATGAACGACTGAAACGTCAAAAACCATAACCTCTGAAAGCACAACCTTAAAATTGAGTCAGAGACCTCTGCAAAGCTGAAACCCAGCCAAGCTGAATCAGTTTATCTCGAGCATCCTATGGAGTCTGCAAATAGTCCCAGAAAAGGAGCTGACACCTCTGTGCATGCTGGAAAAAGCAGATATGGCTCTCTCCCTTTAGATGCATCCCCAACATGGATTTCAGGGATGCAGATCTGCTTTACAGCCTTCACCCAGGAGAAAAATCCCCTCTCCACCAAGGATTCATTCCCAAAGGACCTGGCTGACTCCAGCACAGCTGCTCCACTTGCCAGGCGTGGGAACATCATTTTTTTTGAAGGAAAGTCCTCCTCTCTTCTGATTATACACTTTGTGCGTCATAGGGGGGGGGGGTTAATTTATTTTTTAATATATATATTTAGATGCTGGCTTTTGTCTCTGCTGAGATTCCTATTGAGAACAGACCGAGTAATCGTGCAGCTCTTACTCATTCATAGAGTCAGGGGATGGGAACCTCAAAGCAAAAGTTTGCCAGGCTGGTGGTGTTGGTGCTGCTGCTCTCAGTTGTACTTTACTCACACCAGAGGTTCCTGGTGCACAAGCCCCCAGCCCCACACATTTCTAGGGTATGGATCACATCAGGTGATGCTCAAAACTGAGCTGCAAAGTGCTTGGCTCCCTTTTCTACACAGTTGTGGGTATGTTATGACAGAATTTTTTAGGTTGGAAGGGAGATCATCTCAATCCAACTTCCCTACAAGGGGCAGGGACACCTCCCACCAGCCCAGGTTGCTCCAAGTCCCATCCAACCTGGCCTGAGACAATTCCAGGGATGGGGCAGCTCCAACTTCCTTGGGCAACCTCAGCCAGGGTCTCACCACCCTCACAACAAATTTCTTCCTAAGATCTCATCTGAATCTGCCCTCCTTCCACATAAAAATGTTCCCCCTCATCCCATCCCTTCCTACCCTTGTCCAAAGTCCCTCCCCAGTTTTCCTGGAGCCCCTTTAGGTACTGGAAGGTGCTCTAAGGTCTCCTCCAGAGCTTCTCTTCTCCAAGGTGAACAACACCAAGTCTCAGCCTGTCTCTAGCCCTCTGATTCTCTTTGTGGCCTCCTCTGGACTCATGTGGGTTGTAAGAAAATCACACCTTCTCTAGGGGAAACATTTCATTTCCTTATACACAGCATCCCCCATGCTCAGCCCAGGCAAAAATTTGAGACAGCTACGAGCAGCAACATCCTCCCTGGCATCAGCAAAGCATGGCAGTGCTGAAGGAGGTGACCTAGCCACCTGAAAGCCTTTCATTGCCATGTCCCATGGAAAGAAACCTCAAGAATGGGGCTGACCCTATTTTTCATTCTAGTCAGTGCATATGGGAATGCTGCAGGGACTGGAAACACTGAGCCTAGAAATGCAGAATCCACTGCAGAGCCTGGAAACATCAACAAGGACACAGACAGCTCAATCCTTCCATTTTCTGTCCTTCTTGGTGGCCTTTTACACCCTATGCCCCATGTTGACAGCCTAGGACAGCCTTGTCCTGGCTTTCACTGTCTGCCTCAGCATCCTGGAGGTTTTTGTGGTTTCAAAGCCCACCAGCCTGTTACCAAGCCATCCCCAGAGCCCATAGGTCCAGTGTCTTCCTCTTATACACAAAATGTAGCTTTTTCCTTTCAGCAAACCTCTCTATAACACTCTGGGTGCTGCCTCGACCCAGGCAGAGGATATGAGATGTGCAGGATTTCTGTATCAGTTTGTGGCTGGCCTGGATCCCCACGTGGCTTTGCTCATCCCCTCAGGGCAGGAGGCACAAACACATCCAGTCTGAAAAAGTGTTTGCTGATCATGTCACCCCCAACTCATCTGCCCCTGGGTGCTGCTGTACCACCTCATGCTTGAGGTCACCTCCCCTCCCACATTTCAGCTTTTCTCCTGCTATTTATAAAGCTCAGCATTAGTCACTGCACAAGCTGCCTCCTATCTCCAGCTTCTCTCTGCTTCAAGATTCTCCCAACCAAATGAGTTCTCCATGCACCCAGTGGGCAGAAAGAACTCTTAGGACAAAAAAATTGGGGACAGTTAGATGCTATTTAGGGACAAAGCCATAATCTCTGCCCTAAACAGCTGCAAGTGATGTAGAAGATGGTGTGGGAAGTAGGCAGCAGCATCCTCTACAGTCATGACAAGAAATTCTTCATGAATTGATCTCCAAAGGAGAGCATCTCTCTCAATTTCCACCTCTTCCTGCTTTCAAGAATCACAGAATTAACTTGGTTGGAAGAGACCTTCAAGAGCAGCAAGCCCAGCCATCAACTTGAGCCATGCAAGGCAAGAGAGCAGACAGACCAGATCTGCCTTCAGAACATCTAAGCACATATTTTCTTTAGGAGCTTAGAAGAACTGCACAGCAAACTCAAACTAGAAGCAGTACACCCAAGGATTTCATCATTCAGTTTTGGGGGGATGCAGTTCTCCAGCCCCAACACCTGGACACTAGGCAGCACACAAACAGAGAGCAGCCAAGCTGGCAGATCCTGACTTTTCAAATAGAAATCCCATTCCACTGAAATGGCAGGAGCCTGGGAGCAAAGGCTGCCCTTTGGAAATGATAACTCCTGTTCTGGATCCATCATTTTGTTCAGTTTGAAGCTCAGGTCCCTACCTGAGACTTCATAGCACAGCTCCCACCAGGCAACTGATGAGGCTGGGAATAAGGTGATTTTGGGCAAGCACCACAAGTTAGCAGATATCTGAAGAGTTCCCATTTCAGGCCTGCCACCAGGATCCCTGATTCAGCCACCAGGATCCCTCTCCTGACTGCATATCCAAAGCCATCAACATGAAAGGCAGGAACTTGGCTGCAGAACCAGAGATAGAGAAGGTACCAAAGCCTTCCCAAACAACATTGATTTAGTGTGAGAGCACTTCAGAGATGGAGAGGGACCAACAATTAACTCCTGTCCCTGAAGAAGAGTCCTACCAGGGACACCAGCAGCCAGGTTGGATGCAAAAGCTTTGAATTTATTGTCTGGGTCTGAAGAGCATCCACCCACCTCCCACAGCAGCATCCAATCCAGCATCTCCCAATCTCCTGGCAGAGTTCAGGAGGGACACAAGTGTTTTCAGAAAGCACACCTGACCACCATTCCCAAAAAACACAAGATACTGCTGGAAGGTCTTTAAGAGTGGCAGAACTCAAAAAAAAAAAAAAAGCAACCAAGAGGCTAAAAGGCAAAGGAAAATAGTTGAAAAGACTCCCTAAGCCACCAACCAAGTGAAGCTCCCACCCTGGCTGATGAATCCCAACACAGACAGAGGTTGTGGGACACTTCCCCATAAAAGCAGACAGAGAGAAGAAAACCAAAAAAGCCATCCCTAAATGCAGTTGAATTGCACAACCAACAAGCCTAAAATCATCCCTTCCTCTCCCTCAGCATCACAAACAGCTCCACAGAAGCCCACGAGAAAAAGGGGAGCAGAAAACACAGCCCCCATCCTCCCCACCATGCACACAGACACCTGAGGAGTACCAGGAGATGCAGGAAGAGACCAAAGCACAGCCAGGAAGATGCTGCTTGAGAGAAACCACACTGATACCATCTGTCCAGAGATTCTTTCGTGGCCAAGATCGTGGACTGAATACTTACTCCTGCTTCCAGAAATGGATTTAAGGGAGAGAAGCAGAAAGATCGTCCCTTACAATCACTGTTCCCATGACATCTCCAGCTTTGAGGTGGAAAAAAAAGGAGGTTATGAATGATTCAAACCTCTGCTGGTTAGCATTACATACAGAAATGAAAACAGGAAGCAAGACAACACACATTAATTATTAAATTCAGCCACGAGCAGCAGAAGGGGAGGGGAAAAAAAATAGAAAACACAAACCCACACAAGCTCTCAACTTTGACTGGAAAGATGCATCATCTGCCAATGGCTACAAACTTCTTCGAGCTGAATAACTGAGTTTGCCAGCCAGCTTACCCAAAAAAAAGGGGGAGGCAGGGAAGAGTCCATCTGCAAATACAGCAGGAACATTTTCTGAAAGCTCCAGGATGCCTAATTAGCACACAGTGCATTCCTGAGATACTGGGCTGTCCGTATCCGTTACAGCCTGTGACACATTATTCCCTGCCAGAGAGCTTTGGAGTGAAAAAAAAAAAAAAGGAAAAAAAAAAAAAAAAAGGCAAGAGATAATTCAAGTCACAAATTTAAAAGGGAAGCTCTCTGGGGAGATCTGGCCTAAAAATTTGGATATTTTTTTTTTTTTTTTTTTATTATTTTGTCTGTAGGAGTTAACTCCTCCAATCCCTGCAGCCTTAGAGCAATATTCAGAAATACAGAGTGGAGAGGGAACAGAGCAATCAGGACTGATTGTTAAACCATCTCCACGAGACCAATTTTAGTGACAGAATCAGTCCTGAATCTTGTAAATAATGTGAATTAAGCCATGGGGTAGCACTTTTAATGGCATCTAACCCTTCCACAAGGTTTGGTACAATCCAAGCTCTCCCTTTAATCCTCCTCTTCAAGTGTGTGGTGGTTTTGTGGTGGTTTTTTTTTTTTTTTTTTTTTGCTCTCAACCCAGTTTCACACAGGTCACGCTGATCTCATTCAGCATCTTGGGACAAATCCTTTAATAAATAGCCCAGAGACAAGCAGCTTCTGGCACATCTAGTGACAGCACCATTCCAAATACCCATGGGGTTTGGTCAGGGTGGTTTGGGGGAGTTGGAGGGAGAGAGAAGATCTCTGAGCTTCTGCCTGCCTAGAACTGCTACCTCCAAGTCTTCTCCCAAATACCTTCAGCTCAATAAGCACATGAATTCTTGCTTGAACCTGCCAAGGGCTCCTAAATTGGACCAGCATGACCAGAAAAGAACCAGAAGATATCCCAGGATGCTTTAATGAATTCTTATGAGTCTTGAGGTCTAAGGAGATGCTGGAGTGTGCAAACAGCAACTGAGGAGAGGAGGAGACCCAGGGTCTTCTTCAGCATCTCCATCCCTCAAGATGTGAGGGACACCTGTGGTCCTCTATCATCCATCCATCCATCCATCCCTCAAGAGATGGCTGGAAAGACCCCAAAACTGAAAGCTTTGGCTTGCCACGAGGAGGCTTCTGTGGTTTCAGCACAAAGAAATGTAGAAAATACAGGCTCCCAATGCTGTTTGAGGTTTATTTTGCATTTCTCTTAGCTAACCCATTTTAAAAGAGCTTTGACAGATTCTACCCATTTTCACATTAAAAGAAATGTTTTTCCTCGCACTGGTGACTCATGGGATCACTGCTTATCAAGAATTTCTGTCTAATTCCAGCATTTCCATCTCTTAATGGAATTGCTATCAAGCAAGTCACACTGAAAACCTTGTTAAGCAAATAATTACCTATTCCACTTAGGTGAGAACATTGCTGATCACCAATTATCCCTATTGATACTCTTGTGAGCCTTCTTGTCAACTGTTTCCCTAATTATACTGGAAAATTTTCCTTAAATGCTTTCTAAAGTTAAGTTCTTGGAGAGCAAAGCCTCCAGATCTTTCTACACACACACACAAAAAATATCTTGTCCATTGCCCAAGCCAGGACTGCAATGATTTAAAGCCTTTGAAGGAAATGATCTAAAATCTTGTGACTTTCACAGATTCTTTAGAGTAATATTTGAATATTGAATTTATCCAAACCAACGTCATGCAATTTCACTTTCCCCGACTCAGAAATGGAGAAGAGGGAGAAGATTTCCATCTCTTTAATAACAGAACAACCCTTACACAGGGATGTTTGCTCCAGCCATTCCCCCAGGAGGAAATCTATATGCACACACACACGCTGAGCAGTACTTTTTTCCACATTTTGTTGGCCCAGACCCAGAACATCTCAACTTGCAAGATCAAGATTTCATTTCAAGGCAGGAAGGGTAAGAGAATACCCCAAAGCCATAAACAGCCTCAGTTGCTGAGATGATGCATTTCAGGGGTGGAAGGTGCCCAAGTAATGATTCCCCTGATCACTGAAGACCTCCTGATGACCCAGTGGGGTTATTCTTTCCAGTACATTGTTATTCCCGATCCTGGAAATTGGGTTGGGTTAGGAGTAGCCCAACCACTTTTCCCAGGCTACAAACAATCAGTTTTACACAGACAACACCAAAGAATCCCTGTACAAATAAAAGCAGAAAGTGCCATTCAAATGGCAGTAATTATCTAATCTCATTTTTTGATTTCCCTGGCAAACATCCCACACACAAAAAGATAATCTGAAGCAAAGTCTTCTTTGCCATGTGTATTCGTGCATGAACTGAGGCAGGAAAGCACACATGGGCAAAACATTTTGGGTCCTAGAAGCCAAATGCTGCTGTCCCACTCACAGGGGCAAAAAAAGGGAGGGAGGATAAAAAATAAAAGAGAAGTCTACAGACCTTGTTTTGATCTTTCAGCGAAGTCTTAAACCTCTGAAAAGGAACATCGCTGTCTCTCTAATGTCTGGTGATGCCAAAAACCCCATGACTAACTACATCCTAATCCAGGGCAACAGCCCACAGAGCCACTTTGATTCACCAAGTGGCAGGTAATGACCCAAATAGACAGGATCTGGCTGACGTGTAGTCCCTGTGGGTATGACCTGTTGTTTATTGTCCTTAAATTAAAAAAAAAATAAATAAATATTAAAAAATTACTGCTTTGAAAGTAGGGCAGCATGTAGTTTGGGGGTTGTATGCTTCCAGTTAATGAGAATTCAGACTTCAAAAGATGAACACTTCAAAGGGATTACAAAAGAAAAACTCAGACTTTAATCTCACTAAATAAATAAGCAGAGGACACACTACCTCCCTCTGCAATCTAACTTCTTAACATTTTCCACAAACTAAGGGCAGATGGGGTGCCCATTATTTTAAAAAGGATTGAAGAAGAGGAACAGGACACCAGAAAAACCTGCACGAACTTCTTGCAGAGCAAGAACCAAATGTGATCCCTGCTTTCTGCACCAGCTTGAGTCTTGGCTAGAAAAACTTGCAAGTGGAGGTCTCAGCAGGGCTCTGAAAACCCAGTATCTGCTACAGCCAAAGCTGTTAAGAGCCAAGTTCTCTCCTCCTCCCATGCTGAGAAGAAACCAACTCCAGTTACTCAGCTCTTCTTAGTATTAGTAGGACTGGACAATAAATTAGTAGGATTTTTTTGTCTTGAAGGGAGGGTTCTATACTGAAACCTGCACTGTTTAACATTCTTATCAACATAGACATTAGATTGAGTGCAGATGACACCAAACTGAGTGGTGCTGCTAATAAGCCAGAGGGATGGGATGGCATCCAAAAGGACCTGGACAAACTGGAGAGGTGGGTCCAGGTGAACCTCACGAGGTTCAATGAGCTCATGTGCAGGATCCTGCATCTGGGTTGGAACAATCTGCACTCTCATTAAGGCTGGGGGATGAGGTGTTAGAAAAGTGCCCTGCAGAAAAGGATTTGAGGATGCTGGTGGATGAAAAGCTGGACATGAGCCAACAGTGCCTGGTTGCAGCCCAGAAGGTCAACCCCATCCTGGGCTGTATCACAAGTAGGGTGGCCAGAAGGAACAGAGAGGTGATTCTGGACCTGAAGTGATTCTGCTCTGGTAAGACCTCACCTGGGGGATTGCATCCAGGTCTGGAGCCCTCAGGACAGGAAGGACATGGAGCTGATGGAGAGGGTCCAGAGGAGGGCTACAAAAATGATCAGGGGGTTGGGAACACCTCTCCTGTGAAACCAGAATGAGGGAGCTGGGGTTGTTCAGCCTGGAAGAAAAAAAAAAGGCTCCAGGGAGACCTAAGAGTGACCTTCCAGTGTCTGAAGGGTCCTACAGGAAGGCTGCAGAGGGACTGTTTGCAAGGGCCTGGAGGGATAGGATGAGGGGCAATGGCTTTAAATGAGAGGAGATTTAGATTGGATGTCAGGAAAAAGTTCTTTACCATGAGGGTGGTGGAAAACTGGAAGAGGTTGCCCAGGGAGGTGGTTGAGGTCTCATCCCTGGAGATGCTCAAGGTGAGGCTTGAGGAGGCTCTGAGCACCCTGATCTGGGTGAGGGTGTCCCTGATACTGCAGGGGTTGGACTGGATGAGCTTTAGAGGTCCCATCCAACCCAAATTATTCTATAATTCTATGGTGGTGGTGGTCACTCATTTCCTGACTTCAGGTTCTATATGTACTAGCACAGCATCAGAGTTCTTACCTACAAGAATACCCTCAAGGAGATGATGCTGCCAACTTCCTCCCAGTAAGAGAGTTAAGAGAGTTACCCATTTAGTTCAATTTCTATCCAGACAACAGTTGGTATCTGTCCATCCTCAAAGACAGAAGGAATAAGGTTCTGCAATAACCCAGGTGCCAGCTATGATGTCCAAGACAAAGATCAAACTTTGTCTTGGCAAAGACCACCAGGTATGACAAGGCATGAATATTCCTTGGGTCAGATTCTTCTTGGAGAGATATTTTGCACTGGAGACAGATCTGATAACAGATAAGAGATGACAAATATCTGCGAGGAGCATCAGGAGCTGTGTGCACCTGGTTTCTAAGTGATTTTTCACTGGAAACCAGTGCAACAACTTCATACTCAGAAATTAGAAAGCCAACAGAAATTTGGAGGTGGAAAGAAAAGTGGTGAGGACATGGGACATGGGACACATTTCTCTCCTGTGGGAGAATTTTCCTGTGGTGCTGTCTTGCCTGGACACAGCTCCAAAATTAGATAAATAAGTCATGTGGACCAAAGCAGGGACTTATTATCCCTATTCTAAGTAAAATTCTAGCTTGTGGGGATGGTGATGTTTGGGAATAGAGAGAGCAGGAACCCGGAGATGGAAGTTTTCATGTATAAGTTCCAAAATGTTTATGCCACTGCTGGTAAATAGTGGAGATTCCAGAGGGAGGAACCTCTGGGTTACAGCCAAAACCAACCAAAGAAATAGGTTGGGTGCTGAGAACTTTTCCTAGGAACAGTCCAAAATGCACATAAATGCCTCTGACTTCTCCAGAGACATTCAGACACTGCAATTCCTGCTCTTTAGTCTTGGACCATCATCTTTACCAGGTGAGACCACTTGACCTGGGACGGTCACATTTACCTGGGATGCTGTCTAGCCTAAACATGGCTCCAGAGAGAAACAAGAAGTAATACAGACTAAAGTTTTAAATGCAGAATTCCCAGGGGGAGGGAAGACATGCAGATCCCACTAAAAGTCATGGCAGCACATCACTTGGGAGCAGTGGTGAGCTCTGCCCTGGTACCAGGGCTGGTGGAGTCACCTTGGGAGCTGTCAGAAGCTTTCAGACCACCAGAAGAACCCAGTAGTTCAACCTTTAAGGACAATAAAACAAAATATAACAAAACAAAATAAAACAAACAAAAAAAAACCAACCAAACAAAAAGATTTTTTTAAAAAATGAAAATAAAAAAAAAACAAAGTTCAGCTGGGGTAAGAGGGTAAGACAATACACAAACCCAGACAGCACCAGAAGTGGCTGTTGATCTTGGCAGAAGACACACAAGAGGAGGTTTTTGAGGCACAAAACCAAAGAGACATGCAGGAAAGCACTGGACAGGTCTGGGAGAAGTTGGAAGTGGATGGAGATGGACAAGGACAAGAACATTCCATGTTCAATAAAAGCACAGAGACAGCCAAGAGGAGAGAAGAAAGGAAAAGTTATCAGGGGAAGAAGACAGTTCCTGGGGAAGCACAAGTAAGGTGTTGAAGAAAACTCTGGAGGAGCTCAAATTGAGACAGGGAATTAAAAAAGATACTCAAGAAATTGAAAAAGACTGCATCTTTTCCCTCCCAAAAGTTTTGCCCTCTTCACCAAACTGCAAAAGTGAAGGTTACAGCAATCCTTCCCCATTTTCAGCATCTGCTTTTGGTGGGCAATCAAGTGGAAACAGAACTGGGTTTCAACATTCCCAGCCTGACAAGCAATTTCCTTTACAGACAAAGCTTTTCTCCCCCTCCCTGATTACCCTTTCCTACACAGACAACCCCCCCAAAATGTTCACCATAAATCACACAGGAATTGTATCAGCTGACCCTCCAAGGGACATTTTTAGTCTTCCCTGGAAGGTGTTATCAGCTGAAGCAGAAGTTTGTCCAACATATTGCTTTACAGGGCTTGTCACCTGCTGTCCCTAAGAGATGTCCCTTACTGCATTTCAGAAAATCTGTTTCATGTCAGCAGAAAAAGAAAGAGAACTGCATGAACCATGGCAGTAGCACTCATCCAGAATGAGCAAAATGTCTCCCCACCCACTGCAGACATTTTAATTGAGACAGTAATGGGAAGGGGGGAAGCAAAATTCATTTTACAATCAATACTCTCCAAGTCTGCTCTGCAACTGCTATCCAGAGAATTAAGTGTGAATGTCTCTGGCTTAATGAGAGGTGGAAAGGCCTAGTTAAATAGATTACAAGCTCTTTATTTCCCATGATTGATTCCTTCCATATGGCTGCAAGAAGCATCCTTCAAAACAAAAATGTTCTTAAGCATCAGAAGAGCTAAATTGGTGAAGGAGCAAACTGGCTTTCCCATAAAAAAAAAAAAAAATCCACAATTTTTTCCATGTTTTTGGAGCAGCTCCAGAGGAGGGCTAAGAAATATGATCAGGAGGTTAGGAATACCTCTCCTGTGAAGACAGAATGAGGAGCTGGGGTTGTTCAGCCTGGAGAAAAAAAAAAAGGCTCCAGGGAGACCTAAGGGTGACCTTCCAGTGTCTGAAGGGTCCTACAGGAAGGCTGCAGAGGGACTGTTTGCAAGGGCCTGGGGGGATAGGATGAGGGGCAATGGCTTTAAATTAGAGGAGATTTAGATTGGATGTCAGGAAAAAGTTCTTTAACATGATGATGGGGGAAAACTGGAAAGAGGTTGCTCAGGGAGGTGGTTGAGGTCTCATCCCTGGAGATGTTCAAGGTGAGGCTTGAGGAGGCTCTGAGCACCCTGATCTGGGTGAGGGTGTCCCTGATACTGCAGGGGTTTGACTGGGTGAGCTTGAGAGGTCCCTTCCAACCCAGATTATTCTGTGATTCTATGATAAATGGCTGCTCCATTCTGCACACAGCCAACATGTGCAGCAGGGCCCTGAAACACCCTCAGCCCATCACACCAGCAACAAAACCTTCATGCATGGGACCTGTTCCCTCCACATCTTCCAAGATGTCATTTCTTTTTCCCTTTCCAAAGCAAATATTCACTGTTCCATAGCAGTTAGTTGCTTTTCTGTATCTCCCCTGTTCTACAAGCTGGATGTTCTTTTTAGTTTCCTACACCATAAATTAATTTGATAAGACTCTAATCACACAACAAACCCCTTCCTACTACAAACATGCTGGAGGTGCTGTGGCCAAAGTAATCAAAAAAAAAAAAAATAAAAAAAGAAGGTAGACAGCAGGATCTGGTGACTCAGAGAAGTCAACTCCCTGATTTTGGAACTTTTTTTTTCCTTCACATCACAATTGGACTCATTTGGAGCAATCAAGACAGACCATTTGACACTCTTAGGTATTTGCTTTTGGACAGAGCACTCTAAAAAGCCCCCAGGCAAACTGATGAAGCCCAGGAGAGGCCAACAAGCAAAGACAGCCTGGATGAGAAGATGACTCCAGAAGGATGGATGTGGTCTCTATGATGGAGGCATGGAGTGGGAAAGAGAAAAGTTCTCAGCAAGAAACAAGAGGATGAATACATGTGATGTGAAGAAATGATGGGAGCTGCTGCCTCATGCCTGGGAATGCCAGATGTGATGGGAGCTCTGAAAGCAATTGGAAAAGTTCAGGGCAGATCCATGCACCACACCTCTCAAACCTGAAGATACCACTTCAGGAAGGCTCTCAGCCCTAGAGGTATCTCTGAAAGGTTGCACAAGGACCATTCTTGGAGGTTTCCAAAACCTGACTAGAAAAAAAAAAAAACAAAACTTTGTGAGAGGTCAGTGTTGACCTTGTTTTAAGCAGGGTGAGATTGAGTAGCCATCCTGAGATCTCCTCCCATCCAAGTGAGCCAATGGGTCCAGATTAGATGAAATAACAAGTGCCAGCTCCCACAGGAGCCTCAACCTCCAGAATAACACACACAGGCAGGTTTTCTAAGCAAGCAGCTACACCACAGCCTGGAAGCCCTTCCCATAAAGCAGCTCCAGATTCAACACATTGCCCCCCAAATCTATTCCAGCCCGCAATAAAATAATCCCTTTCTGAGGAGTTGTCAGGGCAGAGTCACCCAACTGGCTGTTTTCATTTCATCACCTCTGCTACAGCTCTCTGGGTGCTTGAAAAACATGGCAACAAAAATAATATCAGAAAAAATGAGATACCCACACACCCCATCCCCTCCCTCCAGCTCTGTTTGGGTGTTTTCAGTCTGGCAGAGCATGGCCTTACAACAACCAGCCAACCACTCTTCTGTTTCAAAGATGCTCAACAAAGCACAGATTTATCTCCCATTCCTAAAACCTCCCATTTATTGCTGGATTTTTTTTTCCAGGGCTGTATAAATCAGTCTCTGTTCCATGCAAGGTGAGGGATGTGACAGTTTCCCCCCCTCCCCAGAGGATTTCCAAGCTCAGCCACGACACTGAATGAAAATTGCAGCTAAGGAAACAAGTGAGAGAGACAGGTTACAAAGCACTTCATGACACCAGTTCCTCAACACCAGATAAATATTGCCTTGACTGCTGATGTGTGTATTCTTTCAAAACCTGGGAGCTGATCTCCAGGAAGACACAAATTGGGACAAAGTGATTTTCCTGTTCGCAGCAGCAGGAATCTTTCAGAAGGGAATTTTCCCAAGTGACTTGGCAAGTGATGGCAACATTCTCCAACGCTCCTCAAGCTCCAACAGGCTCCTCAATGCTCCAAAAAGCGGCTGGAAAAGCTGAGCAAGGTCATTGTGACGCTGCCATTCGAAATGAGACATCAAAGGGAAAGGAGAGAGGGTAAAGTCAGGAAGGAAACCAACCCTCCATCCACAGGGTGACTCCCAGAGTTAACAGAGGAGATTCACAGTCATTTCCAACCCAAGTCTGGAGAGTCCTCTTCTAATAAAAACAAAACTCCATCTGCCAGTTAGATCAAATACTATCTTGTTTTCCTAATGGAAAGGACCATTCGTGAGGGATTCACAAACTCATTTACTGCTGCAAATCAGTGACCTGTTAGTCAAAAGTCCTTTCAATCATTTTTAAGGACTTTCAAAACAAGAAGAATTCAGCCAGTCCACTCCAGTGCCCTGCCCAGCACCAGTGACAGTCTTCCAGTTCACAACGGCTCCAACCCTCAGGACATTATCAATCCAAGATAACCAGGACTGGCATGAAAAAATGACATCTGCAGCAATCTGCCTTCAAGGCAAAGCAACCATCTCCACCCTACCCCCAGTGAAATTCTTCACAAAGCTGAACAGGAGATATTTGGGCAGTCAGGAAATTATAAAGTAGAGAGGAACCCTGTGACTTATGAAACACTGAGAATTGCTGCCCACCCCTACCCCCATTTCCACATCTTTCCCCCTCCTCATTCATAAACATCAAGGGAAATGTCCATCTCCTTCTTCTGTCCCCCATATAATTCCTCTGGATATCTTTGCCTGATGGACACCAGAGGAATTATATGGGAGTAGGGTCAACATGGTGAGGGAGGGGATTCTCCCCCTCTACTCTGCTCTGCTGAGACCCCCTCTGGGATGCTGGGTCCAGTTCTGGAGACAGAAGAAGGAGATGGAGGTGTTGGGGTAAATCCAGAGGAGACCACGGAGGTGCTCAGAGGGTTGGAGCAGCTCTGGAGTCAGGGGGAGAGAGTTGGGGGTGTTCAGTCTGGAGAAGAGAAGGCTCCAGGGAGACCTTGGAGCAGCTTCCAGTGCCTGAAGGGATCCAGGAAAGCTGGGGAGGGACTTTGGACATGGGCATGGAGGGATGGGACAAGAGGTAATGGTTTTAAATGGGAAAAGGGAGGAGTGAGATTGAGATACTTGGAAAGATGAGGTGGTGAGCCCCTGTGCCAGGTTGCCCCATCCCTGGCAGTGTCTCAGCCCAGGTTGGATGGGGCTTGGAGCAACCTGGGCTGGGGGAGGTGTCCCTGCCCATCCAGGGGTTGGAATTAAATGATCTTGAAGGTCCCTTCCAACACAAACCATTCTGGGATTCTATGATTCAAACTATGGCCAGGTTACAAGAAGCTGTGGGGTCTGGGGGTGCCAGCACAAAGCTCTCCATCTGGTGTGCCTCAAACCTTTATTGCCCGTTTAGGTAATTTCCTATGATCTTCACCCTGAAGCTCCAGGGAACACAGTCTTGAGGAAAGAGCTCAAGGAGTCTATCAATATTTATCTCTGTTGTTTGGTGGGAATTTCTTCCGGCCCAGAGCAGCTTATCCAAACATCTGGAGAAACTGAGCAGCAAGGAAGTCACAGACCAGGATGCAACATCACCAGTATTTCTCTTCCCTTCCCTGTAAAACACTAAGCTTTCTGATAAAATGCCTTAGGAAAAAAAAAAAAAAAAAAAAAAGAGGAAAAAAAGAGAGAAAGAAAGAAAAAAAGAAAAAAAGGAAAAAAAGAAAAAAAAAGAAAAAATTAAAAAGAAAGAAAAAAGAAAAAAAGAGAAAAGAAAAAAGAAAAAAGAGGAAATTTAAAAAAAAAAGAATAAAGAGGAAAAGAAAAAAAAGAAAAAAGAAAAAAAGAAAAATGAAGGAAAAAAAGAAAAAAGAGCAAAATTATTAAAAAGAAAGAAAAAATAAGGAAAAAAGAAAAAAGAAGGAAAAAAGGAAAACGAAAAAAAAAAGAAAAAAGAAAAAGGAAAAATAAGGAAAAAGAAAGAGGAAAAAAAAGGAAAAAGAAAAAGGAAAAAAAGGAAAAAGAAAAAGGGAAAAAGGAAAAAAAAGGAAAAAGAAAAAGGAAAAAAGAAAAATGAAAAAAGAAAAAGAGAAGAGAAAAAAGAAAAAAGAGGAAATTAAAAAAAAAGAATAAAGAGGAAAAGAAAAAAAAAGAAAAAAGAAAAAAAGAAAAATGAAGGAAAAAAAAGAAAAAAGAGCAAAATAATTAAAAAGAAAGAAAAAAAGAAGGAAAAAAGAAAAAAGAAGAAAAAAAGGAAAAGGAAAAAAAAGAAAAAAGAAAAAGGAAAAAAAGGAAAAAGAAAAGGGAAAAAAGGAAAAAGAAAAAGGAAAAAGAAAAAGGAAAAAAGAAAAATGAAAAAGAGAAAAGAGAAAAAAGAAAAGAGAAAAAAAAGGAAAAAGAAAAAAGAAAAATAAAAAAAGAAAAAAAATGGAAAAAGAAAAAAAAAGAAAAATATTTTTTAAAAAAAAGGAAAAAAAAAAAAAAAAGAGGTTGAAAGTTCATTCATCTTAGAGTAGCTCTATGACATGCTAGTAGAAAGAAAAGAGAACCCAACAGATTTTTTCCAGGGCACCCCAGACTAAAGCTCAGTTATGGAACCACTGTTAGTGCTAACTGACTTGGCAGATCATGGGAGAACTTGTGTTCATTGACCCAGATGCCTTTTCCCTCCCAAAAAGACAGAAACATCACCACAAAGACAAGGGCAATCCTCAGGGCAAGACTTTTGAGCAGCAGAGAAGGAAGAAATAAAATAAAGGGGTCCTGCCCATCTTTTGATGGGCCATCCTTATGAACCAAGAGGAATACATAGAAATCTTCAAGGCTCCACTTGCTTTGAAGAAAAAAATCACCTGCCCAGGTGGGTTAGGTCACATCTTATATCTGGAATAAAGACCAAAATGTAGTTCCATGCCAGCAAAGCAGAGACAGACTTACTGAAGCGCAGAAGTCTCACAGGAAAGATTTTTTTTTAATTATTATTATTATTATAATTCCCACATTCCAGGGTTTATTCTATTAAGAGGTTCCCAGGCAAATTAGCCCATGGAACTTGAAAGGGCAAGGCAGCTGCACACAAACACAGAGTTTCCAGGATTAAATGGCTTTTTAATTCAGCCTCCTACACTTCCAGTAAGTCACTTTGGGTTTTCACCTTAAGTGAAAGATTCAGATTAAGATCCTGATTTGATAGGAATGCTGGGGGAAGCTACTGCCTCCAGAAAAAAAGGCAGATTTCCCCACACCAGCCAAAAGCTAAAAATATCTTGATTTTCATCTTATTTTCCTAAGAAAACACAGATTGACTGCATAAATGTCTCTATTCCTGTTCTCCACTGCTCTCCCCCACCTTTCCTTCCCTCCCCATGCAATAATGTGTCCTGGAGCATCAACCTCTTCCAACCCACAAAGAAGTTGCCCACTGGCAAAATCTCCAAGAGTTGTTGCTGCCAGGTGGGAAAAAATCAAATGAACTTTCCCCCTCCCAAGAGAAGAGCAGTCAAAAACTACAGAGCATGTACAGCTGGAGACATGAAAGGATGGAAGTGGGTAGATGAAAGATTTGAAATAATTCCCAAGGAAACGACTTCGTTTGCTCTTGGGCACATTCTTTTTTTTTTTTTTTTTTTTTTTTTACTAAAACGTAAAACATTGAGAGCTCTTCACATTAAATAACTTGCTGGAGGGATGGACAAGCCACTCTCTGCCACCCTCTTGAATTGAAAAGATCCTGGAAAAAAAAATACTGCCATATTTATCAAATTAAGAGAAAGAGAGCTGTTGTGGCCTCAAATTGCACGTTCAGATTGGATGTCAGAAAAAATTAGTTTGCTGAAAGACTGGCCAAGTATTAGAACAAGCCACTCAGGGAATGGGTGGAATCACCATCCTTGGAGGTGTTAAAAAAAAGCATGAGGACATGGTTTAGTTGGCATGGTAGTGTTGGGTTGGCAGTGATGATCTTAGGAGGCCTTTTCCAACCTTAATGATCCTATGATTTGGCAAGCAGCCAAAACAGCATCTCTGCATGTGTGAATTCAGCACAAAATTTCAGGATGAGGCTTCATAAAGCACCAGAAACAAAGAAGCAAAACAATTTGATCAAACAAAAAAAAGACCCCTAACTAGAAATACCTTTATTTTTGTGGGAATGGTTTCGACATAGAACTGAAAAGCCAGGCTGAGGGATTGGGGTTGTTCAGCCTGGAGAAGAGGAGGCTCCCAGGGGAGCTCAGAGCAACCTTCCAATATCTGAAGGGGCTCCAAGAAAGCTGGGGGAGGGCTTTGGACACGGGGGGGTAGGGAGAGGAGAAGGGAAATGGGTTAAAACTTGGAGAGGGGAGATTGAGGTTGGAGATGGGGAAGAAATTCTGGAATTGGAGGGTGGGGAGAGCCTGGAACAGGTTGAGAGAGTTGGGGGTGTTCAGCCTGGAGGAGAGGAGAGAAGGGGAGAGGGAGAGAAAGAGAAAGAGAGGAAGAGAGGAAGAGAGGAAGAGAGGAAGAGAGGAAGAGGAAAGGGAAAGGGAAAGGGAAGGGAAGGGAAGGGAAGGGAAGGGAAGGGAAGGGAAGGGAAGGGAAGGGAAGGGAAGGGAAGGGAAGGGAAGGGAAGGGAAGGGAAGGGAAGGGAAGGGAAGGGAAGGGAAGGGAAGGGAAGGGAAGGGAAAGAGGAAGGGGAAGGGGAAGGGGAAGGGGAGGTAAGGTTCTGGGGAGACCTTGGAGCACCTGAAGGGGAGAGCCTGGAACAGGTTAGGAAGGGACTTTGAAAAAGAACATGGGGGGATGGGATGATGGGGGGAGGTTTCAAGCTGCAGGAGGGGAGATTTACTTTAGGTGTTAGGAAGAAATTCTTGAATTTGAGGGTGCTGAGCCCCTGTGCCAGGTTGCCCGAGGAAGCTGTGGCTGCCCCATCCCTGGCAGTGTCTCAGCCCAGGTTGGATGGGGCTTGGAGCAACCTGGGCTGGGGGAGGTGTCCCTGCCCATCCAGGGGGTTGGAACTGGAGGAGCTGGAAGGTCCCTTCCAACCCAAACCATTCTATGGTTCTATAAACCTTCCAATCAAAATATTCCAGGGCAGGAAAGTCCTGAGGCCAATCACTTTCCCAAACTTCCCAAGGTGTTTACAGGTCCTAACACCATCTCCTTATTTATAAATATATCCAGGATCCTGCTAGTCCTCAAGGGCCCACAAAAAGCACAAGACAGGAAGAATCTTCACTGGCATAACAAGTCAGGAGGTTAATCCCTCATCAACAAGAAGGAAAAAGAGATAAATGAGAAAGAAACTAAAATACAAATCAAGTCTGCCTCATGTTTTTGTTCCCAAATCTCCCTACCCACCCATTTCAGCATGTCTTCAGAACTATTTTTAATACCAAATGGACACTTTGACATGAAAGCTCAGTCTGCTTCAGCCCAGCAGGAGTTTCAGTCCTCCAGTTTCCCCAGGATCCATGAGATGTGAGTATCATGGTTTAAGTAAGGCACAGGAGACAAAAGCTTCCAGCCTGCTTGCCAGAACTTGAAAATTTAGTTTTTCACAGCTAGGACACAATTTCTAAACCAATACCAACCACACAGCTCTCCCTGAATCTTGGTTGATTTTATAGCTGCTTGAATTTCTCCATCAATTTCTCCATGGCCTCCAACAGGTCCTTCTTCATTCCCAGTAGCACAATCCTATTTTTGGATTCTGTGGTCTTATCAGCAACATGTTTAACTCCAGCTTTTTCTCATCTCAGCTATCTCTTAAGCTGGTTTAAGGACACTTATGTAAGGGTCCTTCAGGAGTACAAAGGGAAGGAAGCCCTTCCTTCTCTGACCTGAATTCTGGCAGTGTTAGCACATCTTCCAGACCTTGACCAGCAGCCCCAGCCTTACTGCAAGCCTTACTCCTTGCAGATATATAAAACAAACCACAGAGCTCCCTGAAATTAAAGTGTTTTAGGTCTTAGACCACAAAGCACATTACTAACCAGACAGTAATTGTTTCTCCTGAAAAGTCTTTGAATGAACAACTAAGAAACAACACCTGAAGAAGTGTCTCACCTTTTCCAACACTGTCAAACCACAGCTTAGGTATCATGTAAACCTAATTTCAGAAAGTCTTAAGCCAAGAAAGCTGGGGAGAAACAAATACCTGCATCATCAAGTCAGCAAGAAGCTGATCAAGAAGTCCCAAGGGGGAATGAGACAGAAGATGCTCAATTCATGACATAAATCATTCTAAGCCTAGTGGAGCTCAACTGGTTACCTCCCTTGGGTTTTCTAAGTCCACAAGTGTCAAAAACATGAAGCAAACTTTGTATGTTCTTCCTTTTCTCTCATATAATGAATCTCAGACTGGTTTGGGTTGGAAGGGACCTTCCAGCTCCTCCAGTCCCAACCCCTGGATGGGCAGGGACACCTCCCCCAGCCCAGGTTGCTCCAAGCCCCATCCAACCTGGGCTGAGACACTGCCAGGGATGGGGCAGCCACAGCTTCCTTGGGCAACCTGGCACAGGGGCTCAGCACCCTCCAATTCAAGAATTTCTTCCCCATCTCCAACCTCAATCTCCCCTCTCCAAGTTTTAACCCATTTCCCCTTGCCCTCTCCCTATACCCCTGTGTCAAAGCCCTTCCCCAGCTTTCTTGGAGGCTTCTTCCTCACCATCCCTCAGTTGTCACTGCTGGGATGTCCTCACATCAATCTGCTTTTAAGGAATGAATTCAGCATGTGAGAAGTTCAGTTTCCTAGAGCAGGAAAAAAAGTCCTTTTTTGAATTTTGCCAGTCTTTCTGCAAGATACTGCCAGGGATGGGGCAGCCACAACTTCCTTGGGCAACCTGGGCCAGGGGCTCATCACCCTCACACCAAAGAATTTCTTCCTCCTATCTCATCTCTATTTCCTCTCTTCCAGTTTAATACTGTCCCCCCTTATCCTATTATTCCAGGCCTTGTAGAAAGTCCCTCTTCAGCTTTTTTTGTAGCTCCTTCAGACACTGGAAGGTGATCTAAGGTCTCCCTGGAGCCTTCTTTCCTCCAGGCTGAACAACTCCAAGCCACCAGGTAAACCATTGACTTTACTATTTTTATTTCAAAGCACACCAAAAGGAATCCAAGCAGCTGCTAGAAAACACCTCCTTTTCTAGCCAGTTCAAAGAATAACCCCTTATTTAAAAAAAAAAATCTCTTGTGAATTGTATATCAGTCTAAAAAAAAAAAAACAAACCACAGCAGAGTTAAGACTCCTTGGCTCACACTTTTCTGGGTGACACAGGGTGAGGTTATGGTGGTTCCTCCTCACCTTATAGTGCTTTTGGAGTCAGTCTCCACACCCTGAAACATCATACCAGGCTCTGGCAACACACACTGTTCAGCTGTCAGGGTTATTTCATCAACTTGCTCTTCAGGTGATTTCAGAGCTGATTTCAGAGTAGGTGGTAGCACTGGATGACCTCCTGATTTCCCTCCCATGTTGACTGATTCATTCTGTGATTTTATATTTAAAGCACAGAAATCACTTTATTCAAGGAATGTAAGGCTCTACCCCAAAACCCATTCCAGGGAGTTCCCAGAAATTAGAGGAACACTTTCAGTTCTGCAGACTGCTTGATCAGAGCCAGGCTTACAAAGCCACTTGAGCTCAAAGAACCATCTGGTTCTCAGCATCCAAAATCTGCCCTCACAAGGCAACCAGAACCTGTGTTCTCTAAACTGAATTCATTTACAAGAAGAGAAGAAGCCGAGCCAGAAAAAAAATTGAATTGGGAATATTGATGCTCTGGATACATACCTCTGAATCTTCATTTCCTCAAAACATGGTTCTGGTCTGCAGACAACTGAACTGGTGCCTTTTGCACCAGTAGGACCAGTGTGACCAGTCCTAGATGGCCTTCTGCCAAGAGCTGCCACTGACACATTGGTATTAACCCCACTGTGCAAAAAAACTGATGAGCAAGACATGTCCCTGGGCTGAGTGACACCATCTCAAAGCATCTTAAGCATCATGAGAGCGCTGAGACACTGGCCCAGGTTACCCAGAGGGGTGGGAGATGCCCCATCTCTGGAAACATTGAAGGCCAAGTTGGAGAGGGCTTTGAGCAAACTGATGTAGCTGATGATGCCTCTGCCTATGTCAGGGGAGTTGGACAAGATGAGCCTTAAAAAAATCCCTTCCCACCCAAACTATTCCATGAAGTTTTAGAGAGGTATCTCTGCCTCCTGGCAAGGGAGAGCACAACCCAGTGAAAAACAACCACCATTTGCAATGTGTTCACGGAATCTTTTTGGTTGGAAAAGAACTTTGAGATCATCCAGTCCAAATACTAACCCAGCACTGTCAAGTCCACCACTAAATCCTGTCCCTCAGCACCACATCTCCACAGCTTTAAAAACCTTTCAGGGATAGGGACTCCACCACTGCCTTGGGCAGCCTGGGCCAGGGCATGAAAACGCTTTCCAGGAAGAAATTGTTCCTAATATCCAACCTAAACCTCTCCTGGTACAACTTGAGGCCATTTCTGCTTGTTCCTTGGGACAAAAGACCAATCCCTCCCCCCTCTCTGGCTCCAACCTCCTTTCAGAGAGCTGTAGAGAGTGAGGTCTCCCCTCAGCCTCCTTCTCCCAGATTTCTTCAGAAGTGACCTGGAAAAGGACTCAGGAGAACTTAGTATTTGCCCTTTTTCCTCCCTTTCTCAGCAGATGTTTCCATTAGAGAAACCAAGCACTTTACCAAGTTTTAAAACAGCTCAAGCTTTACAGCCAACATATAAACAACCAAAAAAAGGGAAGTTGGTCAGGATGGAAACATCTTTCCCAGTATAAACCCCTCAAGCTAAGCAATGTTGGCCAAACCGCTGCAAATCACCATCTTCTCTCTCTTTAGTCCTGGCTATTAACATTTAGCTTTCTAAGTGATCTTACATATTCCAGCAAGCTGGAGGTTTGGATCATCCTGCCAAGAATGCCCATTTCTATCTTTAGCAGCACAGGAACTGCTATCGAGTAGCAGATGGGACCTGAGATAAGAAAGTCCTCACTCCTTAGCTTGGATCTTCCTCAGGAATATTTAAAAGAGTGTGGTAACATTTTCATTTCTGCCTAGAAAACACATTGTCTAAGATAAGATAATCTTATCTGTGATAAGATTATCAATATCTTATAAAATCAACTTGGATTCGATGCGTTTTCAAACGGAGTTGTTGGCTGCCCAACCCTCTGCCAAGCCCTCCAGGACTTCAGTTTCACCTTTTTTGGTCTGATTCTTATTTAGTGATCAAACCCTGTTAAAACCTTCCCTTTTTCTTTGCAAGCAGCTGCTACCACCTGCTTCCAGCAAGAGGGAAAAGAGCAAGAGCATCACGCACCAACTTCTATTTTGATGACGTGACGCAAGCGCCTTCTTCACACACCACCTCCACTTTGGTCCTCAATCTGTTTGGCTTCACAGAATCCCTCTGGAGTGAAAACACAGAGGCAGCTCCGTGTCTCGTCTAGCTCCAGCTTTCAACAGGCTGTCCATGAGTTGTTGGTTGTTGGTTTTTTGTTTGTTTTTTTTTCCACAGCTCAATAAGGTTTTCTTCCCCAAGCTGGAGAAGCATCTTTGCCACCTCCCACTTGTGCAGCCCACAGGTTTGAACCCCAGCATATGTAGCTTGCTCAGCACACCCGACCTCAAGAGCCCTCTTCTTGCAACAGTTGGCTTCATTTCTTTGGGGATGTAAGCGTGATTTCCCTTAGATCTCTCCTTGAGCTCAAAGTAGACATTTTCAACACAAGCTCCTGAAAGCCTTTGGTTTTTTTCCTTACCTAAACTGACCTCTCAAAGCTGTTGTTCTTCAAACCTGCACCTGGAAAGACAAGCCCAACACTGGTGGTTGGCCACCAACACAAAGAAATAATCACAGATGTAGACACATCCTTTAGAAATAGTAGGGAGGTGTTGAGCCAGTTATCCTTCAGTAAAAAGAGAAGAGAAGGCTCCACGGAGACCTTAGAGCACCTTCCAGTACCTGAAGGGGCTCCAGGAAAGCTGGGGAGGGACTTTTGTCAGGGACATGGAGTGATGGGATGAGTGAGGAATGGTTTAACATTTGAAGAGAGGAGATTGAGGTTGGACAGTAGGAAGAAATTCTTTTCTGAGCGTGGTGAGACATTGGTTGCCCAGGGAAGCTGTGGCTGCTCCATCCCTGGCAGTGTCTCAGCCCAGGTTGGATGGGGCTTGGAGCAACCTGGGCTGGGGGAGGTGTCCCTGCCCATCCAGGGGGTTGGAACTGGAGGAGCTGGAAGGTCCCTTCCCACCCAAACTATTTCATGATCAACAATATTGAATATAACTCAACACTACACAGTTGTCTGCAGACCAGATGCAGGGTAAACCCAGCCTTATGTTTAACCAACACAAAACTGGTGGCTTGAGGCTCTATTAGGATGTCACTGCTCAGGTAGTTCCCTGCCACATGCAGGAGGAAGGTCATCCAGTCCAGATATCCCACAGCTGCAGTCAAGATGCCACAGGATACATTTAAACTTTTAACACTTGGTTTAGTGTCTCCTCACCATGAGCCATTTATTCCCTCCACTTTTAGCTATGTAAAGGTCTCCAAATTATAAGACTGCTTGATTCTCACATAGGAACAGACTCAGTGGTTGTACCTTATCCCTTTTTTATGACAGAGGAGAACCCCCTGTATTTCAGACACCCTTTCATACAGGGAAACAGTTTTGCTTTCTTCTGTCCCAAAAGCAGAAGAGTTGAGAAGACCCTCAGGTGGTAAACCCCAACCCTATGCCACCAGCTTCCACATCAGCTTCCCTAGCTCCTGGTTCCTTATTTAGAGGCTTCAGAAACCAGACAGGATGCACAGCAATGGCATCTCCCAGGTTTGCCTGGAAAGGATGTTATCATCACAACTTCACTGATGTTATCATCACAGCTGAACTCCACCCCAGATTTTTTTTTGCCCACCCTAAGAGACCCCTTCTACAGAGCAAATGAAATCAAGACACATCCATCCCACAGCAGCACGGTGATGCTCTTGCAGAAAATGCTGAGGGTTTTATGCACAGGTGGCAGCATCTCAATTCTTCACTGTCAAGACTGGAAGAAAGGAATGGAGACTCGGCGGGGTTATTTATTTACATTTCTAAATCATTTATTTATTATTTTAAAGGCAATGAGCTACAAAAATGATTCATCTTGCGAGGGTCAGTTTCCCTAATCTTCAAAGCTACCTCCTTTTATTACTTTAATTACTTGTGTGAGCACAACACACAAACAGTGGCATGCTCAGAGCATCAGTTCCAACCCCCTTCCAGAATCCATGGATAACACTGAAGGAAGGAGAAGAACACACAGAGAAAAATCAGAAAGGAAACAAGAAACAAATCACCACATCTTTCATTACAGCCAGAGTGTATTTCAGAGCAATCTTACTCTTGGCACTCTCTTTGCTCTTACAGAAACACCTTGAACTGACCAGTATATCAAATTTCCCTTTTTTACCTCCCACTCAAGCTGTGAAGTTAGACTGAAACAAAGCCCTAAAAAAAAAGGGTCTGACATGCCCATGAGCACCTAAAATGTAGCAGGGGGACACCAGGAGATTTGCAAACTTCTTCTAAAGCTCACCCAAAAAGGCCATTTTTACAGTGACACTTACAAGTCAATTCTTTCCCCCAACCATTAACATCTAAACAATCCTAAACAATCTGCTAGAGCTGACAACTTCATGGAAGAGATGAAAAGGAGGTGCAGGATCAGCTCCAGCAGATCCAGCGCCAACACCCACCAGATAGTCCCAGCCTCAACGATGTGCTTCTATTTAATTTCAAGAGGAAAAAAAAGAAAATAAATGTCATCGCTTTCCCTCATCGACTCTACTGCATCAACCATTGTCACTGCTGTGCAGGTAACTCCCCTGCCACATCTCCAGTTCATCAGAAGTACACCAAAAATGAGAGCTTTAAATATTCAAAGTCAGGTTGGATGGGACTTGGAGCATCCTGACCTAGTGGAAGATGTCCCTGCTGCAGGGGGGGTTGGACTAGATGAGTTTTAAAGGTCCCTTCCAACCAAAACTCTTCTGTGATTCTTCTAAGAGAACAGTCAATATTCTTGGCAAAAGGTTTGGGATTTGCAGATCTTTTAATTGCACATTCAGGTGTTGTAACCAATGTCCTCTACTCTGAAAGCTGAAGCACCAAAGTCCCCAGGAGAGGAGCTGTCAGCAGCTTTTCTCCTCCTTTATGGAGCAAATCCTCTCCAGAATAGCTTCCCACTACCCAGTTCTTTTTTTTCAGCTTGGCAGATATAAGTTGTACTCAAGATCATCTCCATCTTTGTATTATGACAGTCCTGAAATTTGGCTTTAAGTCACAATGCAGTTTATTACCTGAAAGGCTTTCCAGATGCAGTTATGGCCTAAAGGGAGCTGAACTGTTCTCCATCCATCATCCCCCTACTTACAAGACAAGACTGCACAAGAAAGCTGAAGCTCATCATTGATTTTCTGCTAAAACCAGGTCCTAGAGGCAGAAGAAACTCCTTATGCCTTTTAATCTTGTTGGGCTTTGAAATTCTCCTCACAAAATGGTTTCACTAACACGACCTGGAAACTTGCAGCAAAACTAGAACCAGGAGGTGGCCAAGATTTTCCCTGCACAACAGCTCAAACATTTTGCCTGTCATTCTCCATGCAAACCAGAGGAGGAATTCCAGATTTATGGCAACTGCAGATTTATGCATAAATTCAGCAGAGCTATTCTTTACAGCAATCTGTGTGCTATTGAGTGCACGTGGGATGGGCACCTCACTGAGACACTCAAATATCACTTGGGCATCAGCAGCTGAACAGAGAGAAGTTTAAGAGTTCAGAATAATACTGCTTGAGCTGAACCACACCTGGAAGTGAAGAGAAGGTCAGATGCAACCCAGCAGAGAAAGAAAAGCTCCTGACAGAGAAAGGAATTTTGAGCAAAGGGTGACAAGACTTTCGTGGCTCTTGTTTGACCACAGCATCATCCAGGGACTGGAGACACATCCTATGGTTGCAAAGCCCACATATAATTCCCCCCACTTTGTTTGCTGGGAAGGGGAATACATGATGGAGGGTCCTGGGATGCATCAGCAGAAGCCCAGAGAGAGGTGGAGGGAGGGGATTCTCCCCCTCTGCTCTGCTCTGCTGAGAGCCCACCTGGAGTCCTGGGTCCAGTTCTGGAGTGCCCAGCATCAGAAGGACACAGAGCTCCTGGAAGGTGTCCAGAGGAGCCACTCAAATGCTCAGAGGGCTGAGCACCTCCCTGGGAAGCCAGGCTGAGGGATTGGGGTTGTTCAGCCTGGAGAAGAGGAGGATCCCAGGGGAGCTCAGAGCAACCTTCCAAAATCTGAAGGGGCTCCAAGAAAGCTGGGGGAGGGCTTTGGACACGGGGGGGTAGGGAGAGGAGAAGGGAAATGGGTTAAAACTTGGAGTGGGGAGACTGAGGTTGGAGATGGGGAAGAAATTCTGGAATTGGAGGGTGGGGAGAGCCTGGAACAGGTTGAGAGAGTTGGGAGTGTTCAGCCTGGAGGAGAGAAGGTTCTGGGGAGCCCTTGGAGCATCTTCAAGTGCCTGAAGGGGCTCCAGGAAAGCTGGGGATGGACTTTGGACAAGGGAATGGAGGGATGGGATGAGGGGGAAGGGTTTCACACTGAAAGAGAGGAGATGGAGTTGAGATCTTGGGAAGAAATTCTTGAACTTGAGGATGCTGAGTGAATCATTGTGAAGGCCCCTTCCAACTTAAATCATTCTGTTTCTAGAACCATTAATTTTTTTAAGGCTCCTGAGTTATACCTTTTGGCCCTGATGACAACATCCAGAGAGCTGAACAGATTCCCTCCTCCACCACAGCTCCTGCAACAGCAAGAGAGATGCCCAACCTCTTCAGAGGGGATTTATAGGAAATTTCTGCACCAAAGGCACCCAAACCCTAGTGCAATCCCTTCCACCTCCAGAGCTTTAGCAGATCCCAGAGCAAGTTTTGAGCTCCTCACTCCCCACATTACTCTTTGCACCCCCATGCAAGCTCAGGACCAAAGCCCAAACCACATCACCTTGCCTAGGCCCAAGCAGAAGGAAAAACTCTTCCTTGCATGCTGGCCTTAGGAATGCTTCTTAGGAAGAAATTCTTTCCTGTGAGGGTGGTGAGAGCCTGGCCCAGGTTGGAGAACCAACCTCTAGATTGGAAATTCCTGGGAAGCTGTGGCTGCCCCATCCCTGGCAGTGTCTCAGCCCAGGTTGGATGGGGCTTGGAGCAACCTGGGCTGGGGGAGGTGGGTTGGAATCTGGGGGGTTGGAACTGGAGGGGCTAGAAGGTCCCTTCCAACCCAAACCAGTCTGGGATTCTATGATCACAGCCACAAATCTAAGTTACCTTAAAAATCCATACAAATCCTGATGGCTGAGTGCCCTGGGATTAGCCACATTCCTGCACACACACGTGGGATGTGTTTCCTCTGCATCTTTTCAAGCAGCAAGACAACAGCCCCTTTTTGCAATGCCTCTCCTCCCCGGATGAGCTTTTTCTACACCCACATGCAGCTCCAAAAAAAAAAAACAAACCAAAAAAACCCAAACTTTCAGCATGCAAGCGCCCTGCTTTTAAAACACAACAGCATGAATAAAAACTGAATACCCCAAGGGAACAACAGGACATCCACATGGATTACTGCAAACAGCAGGTTGGTATGAGAGGGAATGAAAAGAAATCAAAGGTGCTTTCCTTCAAACCTCCCCTCAAATTAAGTGCTTCCAGCCCTTTACAAAGATTTAAGAGTCTATCTTATATTTACTTTTAAGCAGCCTTCCTACTGTCAAGGCTTCACCATGCAAAAAGCCCCAAGGAGAGAGAGAGATCAAACAGCAGGGCAGGATGGGGAGAAGTTCATCTCCCAAAAGGTCATTCCTGTGCAGACACAGCTCAAAGCTGCTGACACTTTTTGGCAGCTAAGCACTGGCAAAGGAGGCACAGATGGGAACAGACATGACATCTCCTGATATTTGTACAAGTCTTAGACAGATTCAGGTTGCAGATTCAGTTGTATAAAGCAGAAACACCAGATAAGCCACCCTGGAACTTCACTGGAAAAAGAAAAAAAGCCATTTTTCAGCTAAGTGTGTGTAGTCACTATAGAAAACACAAAGCAGTTTTGGTGAAGCATTATCCCAACTTAAAAAATAAGTGAAAATCCATCAAAACGGTGATTGTGTTGCACTAATATAGCTTCTACCACTTTTACCCATAGACCTGTCTTGAGACCACACAATTTGCTTTATTTTTCAGACCGGAATAAAAATAAAAAGCAAAGAGGCCTCTTGAGAATATAATCACAAAAGCCCACAGCAAAAGTCTCCTACACAGATGTAAAAAGACCAGAAATGTAGAGCACATTTTGATTTCCATCACAGTTGGAAACCTCCCCCTCAAAAAAAAAAAAAAAAAACAAAACAAAAAAACAAAAACAACAAACCAACAAATAAATCACCCAATTTCAGGAAGTTACACGACGTTCCCCTTTTCAGCCAGATTACTGAAAAGAAAACCAAACCCTGTTAGAGATGCTGAATCACACAGGAAACTAAAGCTTGGTTTTCATTTCCTGGAATCATAGAATTGCTCAGGTTGGAAAAGACTTGTATGATCATCCAGCCCAACCTTTAGCCTAACTCTGCTAACCCAGATCTACCAGTCCCTGAGCATCGTATCTGTGTGATTTTTGACCACATTTAGGGATGGTGACTCCACCACTCCCCTGGGCAGCCCATTCGTGCTTGATAACCCTTTCTGTAAAGAAGTTTTTCTTTCCAACCAACCTAACCCCACCCCTGGTGCAACTTGAAGCCATTTCCCCTCATCCTGTTGCTATTTTCTAGTGAAAAGAGTCCAACCCCCCCATGCTACAATCACTTTCAGGTAGTTGTGAAAAGCACTAAGGTCTCCCTCAATCTGGTACAAGAAATAGCAATGAGAGCTAGAAATTCTAAAAAAAACCCCAAACCAGAAGATGAATTGCCATTAGACCATGAGGAGTAGCACACACCAACCCAGACCTCTACAAACCACTGGGGGGGGAAAAAAAAAAATAAATCCATGCTGATGGATGGTGCCACTTTACACCTTAAAACCTACAGGTTCCCAGGAGGATGCTCCTCACCACCCAACCTATCACCCAACCCCTCTTTCCTCTCCAGGCTGGACATTCCCACTACACCCAACCTCATCTGGCACATCTTATTTCAGAGCAACCTTGCAAGAAAGCAACCACAAAACCACCACGGACCTGTCCTCTGACCACCCCACAGCATCCATGCTCTGATGCTTCTCTGGTTGGCATGAGCTTGCTGTGCTCAATCTTTTCTTTCTTTCTTTCTCTCCCCCACCACCCCCACCACCATCAGGACATTGCAAACCAGCAAGAAAACCCACGGAGAAGGGTGGAAAAGAAATCTCACCATCACGTCTGCAGCGTGGATGATTTCATCCCAATTACTTGCCCTTGTCACACAAAAGAGTGAAAATTTAAATCCTGCTCCAGACAATACAACAGTCAAAAAAAAAAAAAAAAAAAATTTTAAAAAAAAAAGGAAGCTGCTGCCCCAAGCATTTATTTTAGATTTTTACATGCTGGGATCAGCCCTTCAGAGCCAGAGGAGTCTCCTAGAAGTGCTCTTGGAGAGAAGAGAGAGATTAAAGCCCAATTGTATATCTGAATGTAAAGCCTTCACCCTCTGATTCAGGGAAGCCTGAGGAACATGTAGGTACAGGAACAGCTCGTTTAAAAAGAGGACCTGAACAACAAAAAGAAGCCAAGCAAAGAATGCAAATCCTGACCTACTTCTCCCTCCTGGCTGGGAGAGGACACGAGGCAGCTGCTATTGCTGCTCCACAAGCACAAGTGATGAGCAGGAGCCCTGCCAAAATTTCAGCAGTGATGCCTCTTCCAGGATGCCAAAGGCTGCTCCACCTGGGCTGCTTCCAAGGCAGGAACAATTGTCCTTCAGCCCAAGCAACAAAATCAGAACCACCTGATCCAGAAGTGGGTGAAGTCAGGGTGGGCAGGGGTCTCTGAAGGGCTTGGATCCAGTTTTCATACCAGCAGCATTTCCCACTGGATTCCTCTGCCAACACCCAGGTCTGCTACAAGCAGGATGGGGAAGAGCAAAGTCTTCCAGGCAGGTGAGAGGTCCAGGGTCTTCATAAAGATTCTCTCAAAACCAGCTTCCAAGATGGGAAGGGGGACAGGGAGAAAGCCATTGAAGTGATGGAGACATTGGGTTGATTCCAATGCCAGCCAGACATCCATGTACAGCAGTGTCTTCTCTGATCACCATGAAAGCCAACAACTCTTCATGTGTGTCCTGCTTTGGGCCAGGATAAAGGGAATTTTCTGTCTTGGACTTTTGCTTTCAGCTCAGTCTCTTGTAAGCAGCTGCACTGCTGAAATGAACAGCAAGTTTCTCAGGCAGTGGCTGCTGCTGGGACTGCTCACACTCCATGGTTATAGTTCCAGCTGGAGACTGGTGTGCAGAACCAGGGACACTGCTCAGCTCTGAGGAACATTTGGCCCTCCAGAAGGAGAAAAGGAGGAAAGAGGTCCCACCTGGAACCCTCCTTTGGGGAGGAAGGGACAAGAGAGATGCCAGAATTGACCAAACAGAGGATTCCATCCCATACACCTCATCCTCAGGAGAAATTGGAGGGATCACCAGGGTCAAACCCCTTCCTGCTTCCCCTTCTTCCCCTCTCCCTGTTTGCTTGGGCATCCTGGGAGGATCCCATCCATTCCTCTGCCTGTGCTTCTGATCCATTCCAGCCTGAATCTGGGTGTTCCTGCCTCCAGCTCCCAACTGCTGCTGACTCCAGGATTCCAGCCTGGACTTTCCCAGGGCTGCCCTGCAGCCTCGGTGGGGACGTGAGAGTTATTGGGGGGAAGGGGGAGAAACTTGGGATCAATTTTCCTCTTTATTTGTATAGATTTAGTAATTTTTCCTATTTATCATTCCTGTTTCATTAAAGCTGTGTAGTTTAGTTTCCAACCCATCAGTCTGTCTCCCTTTTTCTCTCTCCTTTCTTTATCAGGGAGGAGAGGGGAATTAAAACCAGTGTTAAAAAAACCCCAGTGTTAAACCAGGACAATGTGCAACAACCAAAGGTGCAAGGAAGACAAGGAACAGGGAGCCAGAACTGGAAAATTTTCACTCAGCAACTTCACTACTTCTTACTCCTGCTATGCAAGTTGAGGCTCTCAAACCAGATCTTCCTGCTGGATTACCTACCCAAAAGCCACCATCATGCTGCAAGGTCAGCCTGGAGGAAAGTCACTGGCTCCAGCAGGGTGGACTCCAGTAAGCCCAGTTACTGCAACCAGAGGTGAATTGGAACCAGTAGCATTCATGCAAGATTCACCCTATGGTACTTTCTGTCTCAGAAGCTTCACCTTTCCTATGAACTTACAAAAATTGAGTGTGATCATTAAGAGGAGCCATAAGAAGTGATTTCTCTTTCTCTGCCCTTGGAAGACTCTACCTGGAGTCCAGCTCTGAGGTTCATAACATAAGGAGGATGTGGAGCTGTTGAAGTCAGCCTAGAGGAGGCCACAAAGATGCTCAGAGGGCTGGAGCATCCCTGCTTTGAAGCCACGCTGAGAGAGTTGGGGTTGTTCAACCTGGAGGAGAGAAGGCTCCAGGGAGACCTTCAGTGCCTGCAAGGGCTCCAGAAAAAACATGGAGGGACTTTGGACAAGGGCCTGGAGGGATAGGACACTGGAGAATGGTTTTAAGGAGCAAGAGGGGGAGATTTAGACAATTTCTTAGGAAGAAATTCATGGAATCATAGAATCATAGAATTGGTTGGGTTGGAAGGGACCTCAGAGATCATCAAGTCCAACCCTTGATCCACTCCCCCCGTGGTTCCCAGCACATGGCACTGAGTGCCACATCCAGGCTCTTTTTAAATATCTCCAGGGATGGAGAATCCACTACTTCCCTGGGCAGCCCATTCCAATGGCTGATCACCCTCTCCATAAAGAAATTCTTTCTAATATCCAACCTAAACCTCCCCTGGCACAACTTGAGACCATGTCCTCTTGTCTTGTTGAAAGTTGCCTGGGAAAAGAGCCCAACCCCCCCCTGGCTCCAGCCTCCTTTCAGGGAGTTGTAGAGAGTGATGAGGTCTCCCCTGAGCCTCCTCTTCTCCAGGCTGAACACCCCCAGCTCCCTCAGCCTCTCCTCACAGGAATTGTCCTGGAATCCCTTCCCCAGCCTGGTTGCCCTCCTTTGGACCTGCTCCAGGACCTCAATCTCCTTCCTGAACTGAGGGGCCCAGAACTGGACACAGGACTCGAGCTGTGGCCTCACCAGGGCTGAGTACAGGGGCAGAATCCCTTCCCTGGACCTGCTGGCCACGCTGTTCCTGATCCAGGCCAGGATGCCATTGGCCTTCTTGGCCACCTGGGCACACTGCTGGCTCATGTTCAGCTTCCTATCAATTTCTTTGGTGTGAGGGTGCTGAGCCCCTGTCCCAGGTTGCCCAAGGAAGCTGTGGCTGCCCCATCCCTGGCAGTGTCTCAGCCCAGGTTGGATGGGGCTTGGAGCAACCTGGGCTAGGGGAGGTGTCCCTGCCCATCCAGGGGGGTTGGAACTGGATGATCCAATTGAAGATTCCAGCCCAACCAGATTCTGCCCAAGGTATTCCACAGCCCTCTCTCCTGGTTGCCATAAATGAGGTTACAGATAAAGCTGTAAAACCCTGGCTGTGCTGGCCAGCAGTGGCAATTTCTGTCCCAAGCCTTCTGCAAACTGATTACAGAGAAGGTTTTGTTCAGCCAGTCTCCTTCCTGTCCCCTGGGAGACCTATATGTCAAAAGACCAATAAATGCTGGTAATTTATGATGTGGAGAGACAGCCAGGCAGCTAAGAGAGAACTGAGAGCTGAGTTTATGTCTGAAATGGTCAGAGCCCTGTGGTGGCAAAGTCAAATTTGTTGCTCCTCTATTTATGTGCACATAAATATTTCAGGGTGAAGGGATGTAAAGTTGAGAAGGATTATCAGCATCACAGCAGTGCTGGGAAGAAAAATGTAATTGAGGTTTAAAGACTGATAGGGGATTACATTGCTGGAAAATAGAGAAAAGAAAAAAAAAAAATTACCAGGAATCAGAGAGCTCCAATTTGAAGAGTCTATCAGCACTGATTAAGGAAAGATTGGTTGCTTCCTAAAGGACAGCAGGGGAGTCTCCACAAGTCCTTAAAACTCACAGAAACACACACCAAAAGGTACCAACAACCTTCTTCCCAGATGTTCTGTACCATCTTCAGTGGTGAGAATCCCATCCTCCCCTTTCCCTGGAGCTCTCCCTCCAAAGAGGACTCAGAAGTGGCTTCAATACTGTCCCATCACACACTTTCTGGACCAGAATCTGCTTCTTCTTCACCACTTTGGGAGATGAAGGCACATCAACCCTTCCTTAGCATCTTTAGTGAGATGTAAATTAGCTCCTCAGCATATTTGGATAAATATTAATTACACCTGGCTTAGGAGTCTAATCTGCCTTGGGTTTTAACAAGAAGGTGACTTCTGTATTTGCCAAAAAATCTGTTTTGTTTCTCACCACCTCCAGCCCTTTTAGATTCAGAATTAAAGTCTTTATAAACAGCTTAAAGCAAGATGAAAGAGAGCGTGTGGATTTCTCTTGTCCAAGAGGAGTTAATATTGATTGATCAAAAGGAGAAAGCAAGTCACACAAAGTAGGGTTCAAACCTTCAGAGCAGGAAAGTCATTTTTCCAGCAGCACAGACAGATAAGAGAGCACCAGGTTGCATTTAATATTCCTGGGATTCACATGAGATTGAGGATCTCATATCCACATTCTGCAGTGGACAAAATGGAAGAGGAGATACCCAGCCACCATTCCCACTTCCCGTTCTCCATCCTTCTGTGAGAGACAGTAATTGCATCTTCTGAAGTTTCCATCAAACCAGGGAGGGCAAACAACCTTTTTCTTTTTTTTTTTTTTTTTTGGCAGCCTTAATGAGAATGCCATTCACCAAGCAAGAGAGGGGGGCAGGGAATCAATACATCACCAACAGCTCCTGCTTTGCAAGTTTAATCATTCCAGCAAGCTATTAACATATTTCAGAACACAGTTATCAGCCAAATCTTCAGTTACACTGAACACTAATTAAGATACTTGGCTCTCCAAGAGTCAAAGAAATGTTTGTGCAGCCTACTGAGGTCTCAGCTTACCTTCCCATCAGCAGCTTTGCTGTCCCACCAAGCACCAGCTCACACAAAAATGCTGGGTTCAAGGCTCTGTTTTCTTTAATCTACCCCCAAAAGGTTCACGTGTTAAAGACTCCACAGCTCTACACAACTTGTTATCCAAGAGGAAAAAAAAAAAAAAAAAAAAAAAAAAATGAGGAGGAAGAAATTAAAGTTGAAGCTCTGATTTATAAAGATGGTGATGTATACACTGGAAGGGGGGAGGAGGATAAATTAGCAGAGACCAAGTCAACACATCTTTGTTATTAGCCCCCTGCCAACTCCAGGATGGGGATCCAACCACAATGGAGAGCACAGCTCCAACCCAGCGTCTCTGGGTCTGCCTGCCCTGGTGATTAATTGCACAAATGCTAATTACAGGATGTAAACAGTGCCCTGACCTGACCCATAACTCCTCCTCAGGCATTTACAACTCAGCCAGGAGCTAGTTGGCTGCACAGCATGAGAGCACAAGGGCCACCTCTTGATCATCATAGGATGGTTTGGGTCAGAAGACACAAAAATCATCAAGATTCAACCCCCCTTCATGGGCAGGGACACAGCCCAGGTTGCTCCAAGCCCCATCCAACCTGGGCTGGGACATTTCCAGGGAGGGGACATCAACAACCTCCCTAGGCAACCTGTTCCAGTGTCTTACTACCCTCATGGTGAAGAATTTTTTCCTAATATCTAACCTAAATCTCCCCTCTTTCAGTTGAAAACCATTACCTCTTATCCTCTCACTACCCTCTCCGGTGAAAAGTCCCTCCCCAGCTTTCCTGGAGCATCCTGAAAGATGCTCTAAGGTCTCCCTGGAGCCTTCTCTTCTCCAGGCTGAAAAAACCCCAACTCTCAGCCTGGCTCCAGAGCTGCTCCAGCCCTCTAAGCATCTTTGTGACCTCCTCCTCACCCTCCTGGCCATGATTCTTCTGATAGAGCCCAAGATGGTGTTGTCCTTCTGGTGGCTCATGTCAAGCTTCTCCTCTCCTACCGCCCCCCAATCAAAGATGACACCACCTTTACTTTACACTCTGTATTTCTACCCCCACTTTTGCCAAGCACAGGGTAAAAATAAATTCCAGCCCAAGCAAGCAACACCTTGAGGAGTACAGATCAATGCTACCACCAGCAGCATTCCACAGCATGGAGCTGGTGGTTGACTCTCATGAGAAGCACCATGACGAGACCCTTAAACACTTCCAAAATTTTCCTCTCCCTCAAAGGTACAACTGCTGGCACAGGGGTATTTAGCAAGGCAGGACTCCCCCATCAACAGCCAACAAGGACTGTCACTGTGTCACCAAGACAGACAGGAGTTGGCATCTCAGTACATGTCACTGTGACCTCCAGATAAAGACAGGCAGAAGAAAATAACAGAAATGCAGCTACTCCAAGGAATAAAGCAGTTATTTCTGATGAATTTTCATCAGAATTGTTTTGGGTGGAAAAGACTTTAAAGATCATCAAGTCCAACCATGAACCCATCATGACCAAGGTCACCATGGCTCTCAGCACCACAGCTCCAGGGCTTGGAAATCCCTCCAGGGATGGGGACTCCACCACTGCCCTAGGAAGCCTGGACCAGAGCCTGACAACCCTTTCCATGATTTTTTTTTCTCTAGTATCCAATCTAACCCTCCCCTGGCACAACTTGAGGCTGCTCCCTCTTGTCCTTTTCTTTGTTACTTGGGAGAGGTCTCCAACCCCCTCTCTCTCCAACCTCCTTTCAGGGAGTGAATATCTCCCTTCTGCCTCCTTTTCTCCAGGCTGAACACTGCTAGGATCTTATTATCACTTTTCCTTCCTGTAATCTTCCCAAACATTTTTTTTTAACCCAAACATCTGAGAGAGAAGTGTAGACCGCACCAGCCCAGGAGACATCTGACTCTGCTAGTTAACAAAAACCAACATGCAGCTTTTTATAAGCACACTCTGAGCCTTTGAACCAAAGGAAAAGCAGAAGCAAACACTCTCCCACCTCCTAGAAAGTTTGCCCTCACTTTAGCTTTCCTCCCAGTATTCCTGTGGGCAGCTTTTGAACCATCTGAAGCAGCGCTTCTCCTTAAATTCATCCCCCAAAGGCACAGACACTGACAGAGCACATGAAGCAGAAGTTGGGATTTCTCAGCCTGATTTTTCCAGCTGCAAGCACTTAGAAAAGCAGATGACCTTAGGTATAGTGAGCAGGTGCTAATGAGAATTCAGCCCCAGCCTCTGGTTCAAGTATTCACTCTTAAATCTGCAGCACTCGATGCTGAGCACCAACTCCTCCCCATGAAGGGGACAAAGAACTGCCTAAGGATGACACCTTCAAGCACCAGGTTCTAGTGTGTGGTCACACACAGACTGAATCACAAAATGGTTTTGGCTGGAGAAGACCTTTAAGATCATCAAATCCAACCATCAGCCCAGCACTGACAAGTCTACCACTAAATGACGTCCCCAGACACCACACTTCGTGCTGCCCAAGAAAAATTTCTGCCCCTCCATGGGTCCACTTGGGCAACACAGGGATTCCTGCTCATCTTGGAGGGATTGATGAAGAAAAACACCTAGGGCCAGCAATTCATTCCTACTTAAAATAAACAGGGCTCCTGCATCCTTTGGTGCAGGCCCTGATGCAGAGCAGCCTAAAAGACAAGGGGTTTGGTTGTCCTCCATTTTCATAGAATTGGTTTGGTTGGAAAAGACCTTTAAGGTCATCCAGTCCAACCATGAACCCAGCACTGCCAAGGCCACCACTGCCCCATGGCCTCAGCACCACAGCTCCAGGGCTTGGAAATCCCTCCAGGGATGGGGACTCCCTGGGCAGCCTGGGACAGGGAATGACAACCCTTTCCAGGAAGAAATTGTTCCCAATATCCAACCTAAACCTCCCATGTCACAACCTGAGGGGGTTTCTTCTTGTTCTATGACTTATAACTTGGGAGAAGAGACAGAACCCCTCTGGCTCCAACCTCCTCTCAGGGAGTTGCAGAGATCCAGAAGTTCTCCCCTCATCCTCCTTTTCTCCAGGCTCAACACCCCCAGGTCCCTCAGCTGCTCCTGCTCAGATTTGTGCTCCAGACCCTTCCCCAGTTCCATTCCCCTTCTCTGGACACACTCCAGCCCCTTAATGTCCTTCTTGTTCTGAAGGGCTCAAAACTGAACCAAGGATTCCAGGTGAATTTTGGCCTTGAAACACAGAGATTCATTTCTGCCACAAAATGCAGAGAGAATTGTGCTGGTGCAAGGCCACATCACTGTCACCCATCTCAATGAGATGTGAAAGTCCCAGGGGCACAGGGCTTGTGCCACCACCACATTCTAATGGTGCTTCCAGCTATCCCATGCCCACCTGGGGGTTCCTTTAACCAATCCTTCCTTTCCAACACACTCCTTTGATACTCTAAAAATGATATTTTCTCCCCTTATTTCCCCCCCACAGACACAAAAAGCACTGTACAAAACACAGAGCTAATAAGGTTCCATCAGGCCCCATGTGATGGGCACAGATAAAGTCTGTTTGGTGTTTCTCTCCCTAAAAATCTGCCTTTTATTAGAAGAACAGGCTCGACCCTACAAACTGTGCATTAGTCCAGATCAACCAGAGGAACACAGGCACCCAGGAAACCTCTCAGCTGTCACCTCCAAAGCACCCAGCTCATGCCAGCATCCTGCAGGACACAGAGAACCTGGATGGTTTTACTTGGGGATGACAGAGGAAAGCCATGAAGATGATCAGAGCCAGGCTGAGAGAGTTGGGGTTGTTCAGTCTGGAGGAAAGAAGGCTGCATGGAAACCTTAGAGCATCTTCCAGTGTCTAAAAGGGCTCCAGGAAAGATGGGGAATGACTTTGGAAAAGGGCATGGAGTGATGGAAAAAATTGCTTTAAACTGAAAGAAGGGAGATTTAGACATTTGGAAGAAATTCCTTCCTGTGAGGGTGGGGAAACACTGCCTAAGGTTCTCCAGAGAAGCTGTGGCTGCCTCATCCCTAGAAATATTCAGGGTCAGGTTGGATGGGGTTTGGAGTAACCTGGTCTAGTGGAAAGGACCCTTGCCTATAGCTGGGGGCTTGGAATTACATGACCTCTGAGGTCTCTTCCAATTCAAACCACTCTGTGATCCTAGGATTCTGTGCAAGAGCCCTTACTTCAGACATCCCTTTGAACTACAGCCCTTGAAGCTGCTCTCCACTAACTGGTTTAGAACTCAGAGCTAAAAAAACAAACAAACAAACAAACAAACCCAACCAAACAAACAAAAAAACAAACCAAAAAAAACCAAAAAAACAAACCAAAAAAACAAACAATCAAAAACCAAGCAAACAAACAAACAAAAAAACGAACAAAGAGCTAACCAAGACTTTGGGGTGATTTTTAGTAAAACTTCCTTTTTCTCTCCACACTTTTGCAGACAGCCTCATTCATCCACCACTAATCTCTGCTCAGACACTCTCTGTTGACACCAATTTTGTCTAAATCCAGGGATTAAACAGGGTGATTTAGCCAACCTTAGACAAGGTCAGGCTGAACAGAAGCTGAAGCCACCCTTGCAGCAGCACAGAAAAACTCCATCCACACCATTCAAGGCCCCCCCAGCTTACTGCAGTGGCCAATTCCAGATGGTGCCTTTGCTCCTGGTATGGATGGGGATCAAACCACAGAGATGTGGAAATGTACAGGAGCCCAGAACTCAAATCCAGGAGGTGAAGAGGTCCTCAGAGCAATGGTCCATCAAAAGTGGCAGGTCCAGCACCCAAAATGCTCGCTACACAGCTTGCCTGCAGAAATCTTTGGGTATAGAACATTTTCAACTTAAGGGTCTTTTCCAACCTAAGTGAGTCTAAAGTAGGATGCTGGCAAGACCAAGTTTATAGACCTCCAAGGGAGAAACATAAAGACATAGATCTGTTGGAGCAGATCCAGAGGAGGTCACAAAAGTGATCATATGGATGAAACATGCTGAGAGAAAAGGCTGAGAGCTGGGGTTATTCAGTCTGGAGAAGAGAAGGCTCCAAGGACACCTTCCTGAAGCATTTTAATACTTGAGAGGGGTCCATAAAAAAAGATGGGTGTGGACTTTTTAGCAGGGCCTGGACCAACAGGACATGGGGCAACAGTTTTAAACTGAAAGAGGGGAGAGATTTAGACTAGATATAAGGGGCAAATATTTTATTATGAGGGTGGTGAGACACTGGTCCAGGGTGCCCTGAGAGGTGGGAGATGCCCCATCCATGGAAACATTCCAGGTCAGGTTGGACAGGGCTCTGAGCAACCAGGTCCAGTTGGAGATGTTCCTGTTGACTGCAGGGGGTTGGAACTAAATGAGCTTTAGTGTCCCTTCCAACCCAAACTATTCTATGATTTTTGTGTAAGTTTTAATTAGCTACTGCAAGAGGTCTCCATCCAAGCAGCAAACAGATGACAGAATATCTTTCAGCATCAACACTGTTCCTCTGCTCTTTCCTATTCCTCTGGATCAGCTCCTCATTGAAGACTTTCCAAAAGAACTTTCCCTGGGGCCCAAACTTTGGGACAAGTCATCTGAGGGGAAAAAAAAAAAAAAGAAAGAACACAAGGGAAGAGCAAACAACTTGTGCAGAGTCAGCAACGTCTTCTGGCGCCTGAACCGAGTTGTTTTCTTTTGAGGAATCAGAAAGGAAGGAAGCAGATCAGCACTTCAGAAAAACAACACTACCACAGCTGTGTCCACAGGCTCCTGCAACCAAAAGGCTGCTGGAGATTACACAGGAGCTTATCTTGGAGCTTTTTTTGACATCTCTGCCAGAGATGTTACTGCAGAGCTGTATGGGCAGTTTGTGGAAGAGCACACAAGTTGGTCTCTACAAGATTTCTTCCCCAAACTTCTGCCCTCCTCCTCCAGCAAGAGATGCCCTGTAGATCACTTGACCACCTCCCAGGGAGAAGATATCTGAAACCAACTCCCAGAATAAGTCAACCAAAAACCTGGCCAGCACCAGGTCAACACTTCAGGGTTTGGAGCCCTGCTGAAGAGAACACTCCCTGTTTTCTGCACATCTCTTGAGAGCTCCTCACTCTGTGCTTTTTCTCTAATTTACATTACTTTTTTAATAAGCAGCAATAAAGAATCAGACACAACGACCTGGATAAGTTCAGTGCCCCCAGTACACACAACCTGCACTAAAATTTCTGCTCAGCAGCATCAGGGGGAGCATTTTAATTACTGCTGCCATCACAGACCCAGTTCCCACTGCATCACCATCCCCACCAGGCTTCCCACAATGGCCAAATAAGCTCTCAACACAAGAGAAAAATCCTCTGAGCAACCACTCATGTCCCCATGAGGCAGCATTAAACAGTTTTGACAATGTCTATTTAAACAGCATCTAAAAATAAACCTGGCTTTTGACCACTGCAGATGCAGGTAAAGCTTTGCAGTGATGGTGACAGGACAAGGACAGATGCCTGGGTACAGCTCAGACTTTGCTGTAGCAGGACTTTATCTGTCAAGTCAGCAAACTGCATCCTTTCCAAGCATTTCTCAGTCAATAGTTGTTTCAGGGGATTACTTGCAGTTCTTAATCTCCACACGCTTTGAGAAGGGCACAAAAAGGATTTTTTTTTTTCCCCTTTTTAACAGCTCACAGAAGAAGCCAGAGTGAGATTCTGCATTGGTTTCAATTCTTTAACACACCCAACAACCTCTGCTCCTGCACATGTAGGAAAATACCCATCTGGAACCCCATGGTACCCATAGCCAGCTAGAGAAGCACCCCAAAAAAAAAAAAAAAAAAAAAAAATGGGAAGGAAGAAGCCACCTTGGCCAGAGCAAGTGTTGGATTTGCTCTGTAGTATCACAGAACTTTTTTGGTTGGGAAAGACTTTTCAGATCAAGTCCAACCATTAAGCCAGCACTGGTAAGGCCACCACTAAACAATGTCTAAGGGCAAAGGACCTGAGGAAGGGTCTGGAGCACAAGTCTTAGATGGAGCAGCTGAGGGACCTGGGGGTGTTCATCCTGGAGAAAAAGGAGGCTGAGGGGAGACTTCAAGGAGACCTCCTGAAAGGAGGTTGGAGAGAGGAGGAGTTGGTGTCTCCTCTCAAGGAACAAGCAATAGAACAAGAGGGAATGGCCTCAAGTTGTGCCAGGGGAAGATTAGATCAGCTATTAGGATCAATTTTTTTACAGAAAGTAATACTTCTACAATACAGAGTTGGCCCAATTTTAGTGGGCAAAACCTCAGCTGGCAGGTAATTTTCATTCCTGTGGACTCAGAAGGACTTAGAGGCACTCTTGGCTCCCTACAGTCTGGCCCATGTAGCATCCATCCATCAACATCTCCTACAAACAAAATCTCACCACATCTAAAACCCAGGCTGCTTGGTACTGACCTTGGCCATAACCTGGGACATGAGAAAAAGAAGATTGGAGGTGGGAAATCACTGTGGTTTCATAGAACATGAATGTATGGGTAGGGCTTTTTTGAGTATATGGCAAGAGGGCAAGGGGCAATGGTTTAAAACTTGGAGAGGGGGGATTTAGATGAGATATTAGGAGGAAATTCTTTCCTCTGAGGATGGTGAGACACTGCAACAGGTCACCTAGAGAAGCTGCAGATGTCCCATCCCTGTCTCAGCCCAGGTTGGATGGGGCTTGGAGCAACCTGGGCTGGGGGAGGTGTCCCTGCCCATCCAGGGGTTGGAACTGGAGGAGCTGGAAGGTCCCTTCCAACCCAAACCAATCTGGGATTCTATAATTCTCTACAGAAATTAAGGTAGTCATGTTTTGGTCAGGTTCCACTTTACCTGAACAGTATCTTGGTTCATGTCTGATTAACCAGTCAGAATTGGAATTGGAATTTCTGATCCCTCCTCATTATGTGTGGAAGGAGGAGGTTATAGACCATCATTTTAAATAAACCCAAAGAAAAATCATTTAGAAATATTAGTTTTTATGACCCCACAAACACAGAGTTCATATGTGCATTAGACCAATGCTCTGCTACATTTCTTTTTTTGGAGGATTGTTGAGTTAACAATGGAAAAGTCCATCCTGTCCTCCCCATTTTTCATGAGCTGCATTGGCTTTGTAAGGGCAACCAGGAGACCAAAGTGACCTAGAAACAATTCAACCAAACCATTTGTAATGCCACAGAAGCCAGAAAACTTGAATTTCACATTCCTGGACAAGGTGAGAACCTTTCAGTGATACTTGGATCCTAGACTTACCCTCTGGACTGTATCTGAAGCAGAAAGTGGTGTTAAATCCTCAGATTTGGCTGTTTAGCTGTTACAGCTCTGCCACAGTTCATACCACATGTCCAAAACTGAAATCTTCTGCAGGCTCCAAGCCAAATACTAAAAATTTCCAGAAAAATGAGCCTCATACATCACATTGTGTACGAGATATTTTCCTTAGAAAGTCTCACAGAGCATCCAGCCCTGCAAGCCTCCACCACAGAAAGCCCTCACTTCAACTCAACACACAAATCTGAGCTCTCCAAGAGATGTCCTGTCTAAAAGTGTAATTATGGCAGTAACCAGTCCCAAGAAGATGAATTCCTGCAGCAGAGCTGGACTACATTATGTCCACACACCTCCTAGTAGTGGAATAGTCACTCACCCCACCAGCTCTGTTCATCTCCAGCTCTGCCAGGTGAAAAATTTTCAGATGCCTTGAACTGCCCAGATGCTTTGTGCTCCAGGGAGACAACACTACACTCCTCTACACTACACCAGCACTTCAGTGGGGAAGTGTTCTCCACTTTTCAGTTTCTTCTTCCTCCTCAATTCCAACCCCAAAGCTCTCATTCACTACAAAATGTGTTTATCCAACTTGCTAGAACGGGTCTGGCAGCTGCAGGATTTTATTGCTGCTCTGTCAGCTGCAGAAGGAAACCACAAAGAAAGCCATCAACTGTGCAAGGTCAAGGCATCCTGATCCAAAAATCTCCACGCAAAAGAACAAATGTCACCATCCCAGTAGATGTCCAGTCTACTGTCCCAGTCCAAGACTCCGGACATCAGAAGTGTCTTCAAACCCCAACTGTATCAGCCCATGAAATGTAAATTGCAGCTGAAAGGATTTAGGTTGACTTTTCTCCACAAAATTAATCATGTACCCTGTGCTAGAAGGTACTTTACCACTGCCTGAGGGAACAATCCTGGGCTTCTCCAAGCTTCTTGCTTATTCTCAAGGTGCAGCTTTCCTCTAAAGCATCTTACACAGGCCCAGACTATTATTAACTGTGTTTACAGTGGGTGTTGGCCTTATCAACACAATTAATGTGTTCTGGCTGTGTGCCCTGTTCTGCTGAAGCATGCTATAATCCCTTAAAACATTTTATGGAGAACTACTGTTGTTTAATTAGACCACATGAACTTCCACCTAAGAGGAGAGGGCAAAACCCCCCCTTTTGCTGCTGCCTTCTTCTACCTCACTCCATGAGCTGAGAAATTCAAAGCTTATCATGAAACATTCACACCTTTCAGCCACCTTTCCTCTTCCTCCACTGACAATTCCCTGCAGGAAGCTCTTCTGGTATAATGCTGGAAAGACATAAAAATTTCTTATCTCTGATGTCATAGGGATATTTTGAAAAATAATTAGGCAAAGTCACTGAATAATCAGGTGGTTATTTATGTCTTTAAGCTTGTAATATCCAAGGCCTTATTAAACCCACATATGGCACACCATGAATTGCTCAGGTCCAACCAATCCATGCATCCACAGTGAAGGTTTAGTGATCAGATGCACATCTTCCTCATGCTGCTCTCAGGTTTTCTATGACAGGTTTTCCTTGGGAATACTCTGGGGTAACAGTTCCAGTCTTATCATAGGATGGTTTGGGTTGGAGGGACCTTTAAATCTCATCTAATCCAACCCCCCTGCAGTCAGCAGGGACATGTTCCACTAGATCAGGCTGCTCATAGCCCTGTCCAACCTCACCTGGAATGTTTCCAGGGATGGAGCATCTCCCACCTCTCTGGGCCATGTCTTTATGGTCAATAGCATGCAAAGCAAGTCTACTAAATTTTTGAATAGCAGATGGTATATGGGATTGCCAGAGTTCAGAAGCAGAGACTGGAATGGTTTCATGGAATGGTTTCCATGGAATGGAATGGCTTCAGCATTTCATCGTGGTATTTGCAAAATATTGGCTGGTCTGAGATGGACACTATCTCCACTATTTTCTTCTTTCCCAGCACCAAATGAAGAGGTGGGTGTCTGTCTTCAGTTAGCAACATCACTGACAGATCCTCAAACCCACTGTCTAGTTTGGCTTTACCTCTTCTCCTCTGAATATGGCTCCAGAAGAAGATGGAAGGCCTGGGAGGAGGAAGGAAGGAAGGAAGGAAGGAAGGAAGGAAGGAAGGAAGGAAGGAAGGAAGGAAGGAAGGAAGGAAGGAAGGAAGGAAGGAAGGAAGGAAGGAAGGAAGGAAGGAAGGAAGGAAGGAAGGAAGGAAGGAAGGAAGGAAGGAAGGAAGGAAGGAAGGAAGGAAGGAAGGAAGGAAGGAAGGAAGGAAGGAAGGAAGGAAGGAAGGAAGGAAGGGATTACTGGGAGCTGTAGATGCAAAAATTAAAATATTAAATAATAATAATAATAATCAAGTCTTGCTCCCCAAAATAAACTGAGATCTTAAGAAGTTCTTTCCTGGGAGGGTGGGGAGACCCTGGCCCAGGTTACCTAGAGAAGCTGTGGCTGTCCCATCCCTGGAAGTTTCCAAGGGCAGGTTGGATGGGGCTTGGAACAACCTGGTCTTGTGGGAGGCTGGAACTGGATGATCTTTACAGTCTCTTCCAATCCAAACCAGTCTGGAATTCTGTGAATATTTATGGGTTTAAAAAGCTTTGAGATTAGGCTGATCATAAAAAGACCATATTTTCCTCAAGGAAGAAAGCAGCCCTCCCAAGAGGAGGCTACAACAACCTGATAGAAGAATTCTAGTGGTATTTTGTTAAGACTTTGTAGTCCCATGTGTCCAGCAAGCAGAAGTTGCTCTGATAGATGATTCTCTCCTTCAGCACTAAAACAATGGGTTTCTTAGATCCTTCAATGAGGACCTTTGTAAAAATTACAGCAGAATCAGAGTGACCTGGACAGGAAAAAAAAAGAAGCAAACTAAAGTTGAGCCCATACATCATCAGGAGAGAGCTTCCCACGATGGAGAGGAAGGGGAAGGAAGAGAGTCAGCCACGGAGGGAACAATTGGTCCAAGGAAGAGGAAGCAGCATTGTTTGAGAGATTTAACAATAAAGCATACAAACCAATCCCCCATCCCACCCCCCAACAAAAATAAAGGAAAATAAGAAAATCCCATAGTCTTTGGGAAGGCTCAGGGCTACCTTGAGATCACAAACCCACTCTGAGCCAGAAGGGAAGAGGAGCTTCTTTGTTTGATTTTTCCCAAGCTGCTTTATCAGCCCTTTTCCCCAGGAAGGAAACCTTCCACAGTCCCCTTCCCCTCAAACTCCCAAAGGCTGAACCTGGCTCCTTATTCCACCTCCCCAAGGGAAGGGCACTGGCAATCAGGGCTGCTGCATCCCCTGTGCTGCTCAATAGGCTCCAAAGAACATTGAGGGTGTGAGGAAGTAGGAGCCAAACACAGCAGCTGGGTCACAAATTCAAATCAAACAATTATAGAATGGGTTGGGTGGGAAGGGACCTTCCAGCTCCTCCAGTTCCAGCCCCTGGATGGGCAGGGACACCTCCCCCAGCCCAGGCTGCTCCAAGCCCCATCCAACCTGGGCTGAGACACTGCCAGGGATGGGGCAGCTACAGCTTCCTTGGGCAACCTGGCACAGGGGCTCAGCACCCTCACAACAAAGAATTTCTCCATCCCATCTTTTCTCCATCTCCCTTCTTGCAGCTGGAAACCCTTTCCCCTGATCCCATCCCTCCAGGTTCTTGTGCAAAGTCCCTCCCCAGCTTTCCTGGAGCCCCTTCAGGCACTGGAAGATGCTCCAAGGGCTCTCCAGAATCTCCTCTCCTCTCCTCCAGGCTGAACACCCCCAACTCTCTCAACCTGTTCCAGGCTCTCCCCACCCTCCAATTCCAGAATTTCTTCCCCATCTCCAACCTCAATCTCCCCTCTCCAAGTTTTAACCCATTGCCCTTCTCCTCTCCCTACCCCCCCGTATCCAAAGCCCTCCCCCAGCTTTCTTGGAGCCCCTTCAGATATTGGAAGGTTGCTCTGAGCTCCCCTGGGAGCCTCCTCTTCTCCAGGCTGAACAACCCCAATCCCTCAGCCTGGCTTCCCAGGGAGGTGCTCAGCCCTCTGAGCATTTGAGTGGCTCCTCTGGACACCTTCCAGGAGCTCTGTGTCCTTCTGATGCTGGGCACTCCAAGATGGTGTAGCAGGATATCTACAAGCTTTTCTGGAGCTTTCATGGGAAAGCTTTCAGACCCAACACATCTCTTGTGTACGCCCTTTTCAATGGGACCTTTCCAACAGGGAAGACCCCATGGACATCTGCACAGGCAGGACGAACAGGGCTGTCCATGTGCTATTTAACAATGGTGAATCTCATTCCTCCACCTCAGTTAACTCCAAGCCTCCCTGTTGCAACGTGATTACAGCTGAATTTTATTCCATTTAAGCCTTTCCCAAAATACCTGCGGATCCTTTGAGGTACTTTTTTTTTTCCTCAGAAGCTTTGTAGAAATTAAATCCTATTAGTGAGTAACAACCACATAATAACTGTGATTTGAGGGTTGTTTTGGTTTGGTTTGTTTTTTTTTACTGACATCGTCTCAGCAAAACCCTTCTTCATCAAAAATGAGAAGTTCCAAACATCTGAAGCCTCAAACCATCCTTTCATACACAGATAATGCTAACCCCACCAAAGCTCCCCTGCTCCTCACTGTCAACCCTGGTAACAAGGTCTCAGGTCTCTGCCCTGTCAGCTCTAGCATCCAGGACCATTTTGGCCCCTCAAAGTACAGATCAGGGAAAAATTTGACTGACTGGTAATGAAATCACCTCCCCATGATGACTGGCAGAGGCAAAGAACTTTAACTGATCCTCAAAAGTACTCTTCTCCACCTGTTCTTTTAATACTAGAAGCATCATGTCTGTAAGCTTCTCCCCAAAGGAAACTGGACATGTCTGCTTATCACTCACAAGCCCCAACAGCTTTAACTTTTTCCTACAAAAAAGTAGCTAAAGTCTCTGTGGGCTTCAATGCTACAGCAGCAATGAGGTCAGACACTTCTCCTTCATTAATAATATCATAGAATCCCACATTGGTTTGGGTTGGAAGGGACCTTCCAGCTCCTCCAGTTCCAACCCCTGGATGGGCAGGGACACCTCCCCCAGCCCAGGTTGCTCCAAGCCCCATCCAACCTGGGCTGAGACAGCTTCCTTGGGCAACCTGGCACAGGGGCTCCCCACCCTCAAATTCAAGAATTTCTTCCCTGTCCAACCTCAATCTCCCCTCTTGAAGTTTTAACCCATTTCCCCTTGCCCTCTCCCTATACCCCTGTGTCAAAGCCCTTCCCCAGCTTTCTTGGAGGCTTCTTCCTCACCATCCCTCAGCTGTCACTGCTGAGATGTTCTCACATCAATCTGCTTTTAAGGAATGAATTCAGCATGTGAGAAGTTCAGTTTCCTAGAACAGGAAAAAAAGTCCTTTTTTGAATTTTGCCAGTCTTTCTGCAAGACACTGCCAGGGATGGGGCAGCCACAACTTCCTTGGGCAACCTGGGAAATCTGCTCCAGGGTTTCACCACCCTCACAGGAAAGAATTTCTTCCTCATATCTCACCTCCATTTCCCCTCTCTCACTTTGAAATCATTCCTCCTTGTCCTCTCCCTCCAGGCCTTTCTTGAAGATGCAGGATGGTGAGCAGAACACTCAGATTTAACCAAAACCAAGCAACAATCAGCAAAGAACTCAGATGAAATCCATTCTGCTTCCAGAGTCATTCAAAAAACACACCATTGGCCGAGTGTTAGGCATGAATAGTGAGGAAGTAACATGGGAAGAGAGAACCTCCCAAGATTTTTATCCCTTAGATCCTCACTCATCCTTTGCTTCTGACTTCCCTTCTCCAAGAGAAGCCTTCAGCCATGGGATCTGTCACCAGGTTGCAGTTCAGGAAGATGCTTTCTAAAACCTGCTGAACACCTTCCTGAAGTGGAGGCTGACACAACCCAGGAGAAGTGGGGTTTTCTTCTGGTGGCCAAGGTTTAGTGTGGAAATAATCATAAATATTCATCCTACGTGCCAGGCACAGCTCTGAGCTCAGTTCCTGCCCATCAGCATCCAGGCTGTGGCAGCAGTTGTACCTTTCCACTTCCTCTGCAGGGAAATGGAGTTATTCTAGGCTCCTAATTGACACAAAGTCAAACTCCATCTGTTTCCATCAAGATAAAGATTCCTCTGAGGTTGCTCTGCTGAGTACCTGTGACTTTGCTGCCCTGGTTCCCAGCACAGCAAGGTGTGTGATACCAAAAGGAGTGCTGGGATTTGCTCAGGGTTTATTCTGGGCTGAGTGCAAGGAAAGATCTTTGTAATATTTGGGTGCTCAGACCAATGCAGCAACCCCAATGCTAGGCAGAGCATCAGTCAGTAAGTGGGAGTCTTACAATCTGAAGGAAACAAGAAAATGCAGTCATCCCACAAAAAAACTCAGGAGAGAGCTCTTCCTGAAGCCTTTTTTTTAGTTTTAGAAGTAACATCAGAGTCAGACAAGTATCCCACCAACCCATCATTCAGTTCATTGCTTGCTTTACTTTTTAGCTACTATTTTATTTTTTTAATTAAAACTTTTCCGGAGGTGCTCCAGTGCACAGCCAACAACCGGGATGAGAAAGCAAAAGCCACAGCATTAATCTTTGCACCTAACAAGAAAAAGAGATTAAAAAGACACAAACATTGTCTGCAGTCTTCAAAACAGAGAGAGGCTGCAGGAAAATATTAGTGAGCTGGAGGAACAGAGAAAGCCAAGCAGCAGGAAAGCAGCTACGCAGGCAGGAAATAAGAAGTGTGATTTTCCTCAACATTATAATTAATTATGAGCAATGGAGCTACCAGGTGAGAAATCCAGTTGTGCTATATAAATAAAGGCAGTCAAGCCAAGCTGTCCCACTGCCAAAACCAGCACCAGGAGGCCAATGACTCCCTGCAGAATCATTGCACTTAGTGATGGTCTGGATGGGATTTGATGCTGTCACCTCCACAGCCAGAGGGCAGGGATGGGTCCAGCAGGACCAGCACCCTCAGCAGCACCTTCCTCAGCCTCCCTTGGTCTGACAGACATTGTCTTCTTACACATTTCGTTCCTCCAAGCCAAAGTCACCACTGAGCTTTCTAACTACATTGGCAGTATTTAGGCAGCCACCTTCCCGTGAGTTGGTTTTGGACTGCGAGCTGTACAGCAACATACCCAGGGTACAGCTCTGGGTGGATAAATCATAGAATCCCAGACTGGTTTGGGTTGGAAGGCACCTCAGAGATCCAGTTCCAACCCCCCTGGATGGGCAGGGACACCTCCCCCAGCCCAGGTTGCTCCAAGCCCCATCCAACCTGGGCTGAGACACTGCCAGGGATGGGGCAGCCACAGCTTCCCTGGAATTTCCAATCTAGAGATTGGTTCTCCAACCTGGGCCAGGCTCTCACCACCCTCACAGGAAAGAATTTCTTCCTAAGAAGCATTCCTAAGGCCAGCATTCGAGGAAGAGTCTTTCCTTGTGTTTGGGCCTAGGAAAGGTGATGTGGTTTGGGCTTTGGTCCTGAGCTTGCATGGGGGTGCAAAGAGTAATGTGGGGAGTGAGGAGCTCAAAACTTGCTCTGGGATCTGCTAAATCTCTGGAGGTGGAAGGGATTGCACTAGGGTTTGGGTGCCTTTGGTGCAGAAATTTCCTATAAATCCCCTCTGAAGAGGTTGGGCATCTCTCCTGCTGTTGCAGGAGCTGTGGTGGAGGAGGGAATCTGTTCAGCTCCCTGGATGTTGTCATCAGGGCCAACAGGTATAACTCAGGAGCCTTAATAAAATTAATAGTTATAGAAACAGAATTATTTGAGTTGGAGGGGACTTTCAGGATCATTTAATTCCAGCCCCCTGGATGGGCAGGGACACCTCCCCCAGCCCAGGTTGCTCCAAGCCCCATCCAACCTGGGCTGAGACACTGCCAGGGATGGGGCAGCCACAGCTTCTCTGGAAGTTCCAACCTGGAGGCTGATTCTGCAGTCTGGGCCAGGGTCTCACCACCCTCACAGCACAGAATTTCTTCCTAAGTTGTAAACTGAATCTCTACTTTTAGACCCTGAAAACTGTTCCCCCTTGCCTCATCCCTCCATTCCCTTGTCCAAAGTCCCTCCCCAGCTTTGCTGGAGCCCCTTCAGGCACTGGAAGATTCTCCAAGGTCTCCCTGGAGCCTTCTCTTCTCCAGGCTGAACACCTCCAACTCTCCCAGCCTGGCTCCAGAGCTGCTCCAGCCCTCCCATCATCTTCACGGTCTCCTCTGGACTTGCTGCAGGAGCTCCATGTTCTCCAGATTTTGGGGACCCCAGAACTGGACCCAGCACTGCAGGGGGGGTGTTCTCACCCCAATAGAGCAGAGAGGGACAATCCTTTCCCTTGACTTTCTGGCCACACTGCTGGGGATGCAGATGAGGACACAGTTGGTTCCTGGGCTACCAGTGTTCCTGTTGAGCATCTCATCCACCAACACCTCCAGGTATTGGTGACCCTAGAGTTGGACCCAGCACTCCAGGGGAACATCTCTGCAAGGTCTGGTTCCCTCTTACACAGCAAGATCTTCCTTCCTCAAAGCTGTGCACACATGAGGAGCCAAGCTGTGCATTTCCCAGGGCTGTCCCTCAACAGGCAAAATCAGGCAGCATCCTGTAAAAGATGAGGGCAATAATTGCTGTGCATCTGCACCCATGCAGCCAGAGGATTGCACAGAAAAGGTGGTTTGTTGGGGTTTTTTTGTTGTTGTTGTTTCAAAGCACCAGGCTTGTGCTTTGAAAAGCCTGAGCCTTTTCTGAGGGAAGCCAAAAGTCTTTGCAGATCAGAGCCCTCCCTCCAGCAGAGCACCAACTCCTTTTTGCAAAGGCTTCAGGACTGGGAGAAAATGAAAAGGAACAAAGTATGAACAAACCCCACTCAGAAGTGGTTTCAAACCCACAGCCTTAAAACATCTGAACCACCCCAATCAGAGATTTGACCCCCAAGTCCCTGCTGACAGCTGAAGGCATCAGCCTTGGATCTAGCAACAAATCTTTCCAGAGAGCAGCTTGCCTTGCTGTCCTTTCCAGGGATAAAGGCTGCTGAGCTTCAGAGGCACATTTCACAAAGGAGACTAAAAGTTACTTTTCAGTTACTCATAATGTTGTCCGTTCCTATGAACATTCCCCTAAGGGCAGGTACCAAACCCACTTGCTGAGCTGGTACCAGGAGAGGCTTCAAAGCATCCTGCCTTTCAGTGCAAGGGATGATGGACCTCAGCTAAGGTCAGAACCTTGATGCAATCCCACCAGACCACAAATTTTAATAAGATACAAAGTTCCCCATTACCTCATAGCAGACAAATCTCACTCTTATCTCCCAACTTCCTAAAAAATCAACTCACACCACAAGGCAGCCCTGGGGAAGATGACACCTCAGAACAGATTTAGTGTCATCTTTTGCTTGGGATGAACCAAAAACTTAAGAAACTCTACAAACATCCCCTCAAGAGCCCCCCAGCTCCACCCTCATATATTTCACACCTTCATATATTTAACAACAAAGTCTCCTGTGCTGCTGCTTCTACACCATGGGGAGCACCAGGTGAGCAGCTTCTGCTCAGCAAGAATTGGACTTGCCAGTGTTGGTCAGGATGAGGGCATTCAAATATTCAAATTCTCATTGATTAAACTCGTTTTGACTTTATTCTGGTTTTGACTCAAACTGCTTTGAGCTGGCCTTGAAAAAAAAGACCCTTGAAAAAAAGACCATCCTTTTGTCAACACTATGAGGGTTCCCACCTCTCGTGGAGAGGATATTTTGGGTGGGTGAATAAGCACCATGAAAGCCACATCTTACAGTTTAAGACCAACCCAAAGATCAGTCTGAGAACACCAATGGAAAGCTGAGGTTTGGGTTGGTTGGGTTTTGGGGTTTTTTTTGTTTTGAGGGGGTGTTCAGCCTGGAGAAAAGAAGGCTGAAGGGAGAATTTCTCCCTCTCTACAGCTCCCTAAAAGGAGGTTGGAACCAGGACATGTCAGTCTCTTTTCCCAAGAAACAAGTGATAGAACAAGAAATGTCCTCAAGTTGTGCCAGGGGAGGTTTAGGTTGGATATGAGGAACAATTCCTTCCTGGAAAGAGTTGTCAGACCCTGGCCCAGGCTGGAGTCACCATCCCAGAAGGGATTTCAAAGCCATGGAGATGTGGTGCTGGGGATGTGGATTTTTGGTGACCTTGGAAGTGCTGGGTTACTGGTTGGACTTGATGATCTTTAAGGTCTTTTCTAACCAAAACCCTTCACAGTCCACTCCCAGGACACCACAAACTTCTCAAATGTCAAAGTCAATATCAGCAATGTTCAAGGAATGGTTTCTAGGTGCAGAACACACCACGGTGGTCAGCATCCCACAAGGTGATGAAACAGCCCCCATGTCACTGCCAGCACAGCAGGGATGTTTTCCCATTGCCACCTTCACACCCCACTGGTTCCAAAAATGTTCTGTAAACTCAACCCACTGGAACGCTTGGGATAAAATGAACAAGAGCCCTTTGCCAAATACCAACCCCCCAGAGCTCCCCAGCTATTTTTGGTAGGTCACATCCCAAGCTGAAAGTATTTCTGGTATCTAGTTACCATCCATCACTGGACAACACCCCCCCCCCCAAAAAAAAATGAAATAAAATAAAAATCATAAATTAAGCGTTCATCATATGGTTGTTGCACTGGGGTAAAACTGTTTGAAAGCAAGAGGGAAGGGAGGAAAACTATTTCAAATTTCCTTTTCTTATCCCATCCCACATATTCCATTTCTAGTGGCCAGAGTCATCCAGAGGATCTGTATCACTGCCCATGGGAAACACTGACAAAATGCTGAGGTTATTCTTCTAACAAAGCAAAAATCTACTTACTGAAACATTGGAGCCAATGTCTCCTACACAGAATTTTCCAGACTCTCTCTCATGTTTCAACCTGAACCACCACCACCCAAAATCCCATCCCTCAGGTGCACCTGAAGGAGCCAACAAGAAAGCTGGAGAGGGACTTTTTGTAAGGGCATGAAGTGACAAGAGGAGAAGGAATGGTTTCAGACTCAACCAGGGGAGATTTAGATGAGATATTTGGAAAAAAATTCTTTCCTGTGAGGGTGTTGAGCCCCTGTGCCAGGTTGCCCAAGGAAGCTGTGGCTGCCCCATCCCTGGCAGTGTCTCAGCCCAGGTTGGATGGGGCTTGGAGCAACCTGGGCTGGGGGAGGTGTCCCTGCCCATAGCAAGGGGTCAGAACTAGGTGATCTTGAAGGTCCCTTCCACTCCAAACCATTCCATGATTCTGTGATTATAGGTTTAAGGACACTGAGCACCAGTCCTGCTTCTTCAAAATAACCCTCACTGGAGAAGCACTCCCCAGCTTTTATACAAAAGTATGTGTAGCAATGAAGTGAGAGACCTGGGCTGAATTTCCCTGTTCAAATAAGAAATTCTTGAATTTGAGGGTGCTGAGACCTCTGGTTGCCCAGGTTGCCCAAGGAAGCTGTGGCTGCCCCATCCCTGGCAGTGTCTCAGCCCAGGTTGGATGGGGCTTGGAGCAACCTGGGCTGGGGGAGGTGTCCCTGCCCATGGATGGGATTTGGAACTGGAGGAGCTGGAAGGTCCCTTCCTATGATCCCATAGGCTCAAAGCAAACCCCAGCTTGACCCTGGTTGCACAGGGAAAGGTCTGGCTTTCAGGAAGAAAATCAAGGTCCAGCCATTTCTGTGGGGTGGTACACTCAGCCAAGCCCTGTTCACTCTTCCAGTCAAATTCCCACGTTCTACAAAGTAATTTCTAGCAGGAGTAAAAAAAAATAAATAAAAAAAAAACACCAACAAAACAAAACAAAAAAACAAACAAACAAAAAAAAAGCCTAAGTAACTAACCCGAACCAGTTCTTCTTAAGCACAGACACTTCCTTCCCCAGCTGAAGTGTAAAAGGACAAAATTGAAGGACCCTATGGGCTTGGTTCAACCTCAAGCACCCAAGAGCACCAAGGTGGCCATGCCATAAAGCTCTCCAACTAAGCTCATGATGCTGAGATCCTTCAGCATGTTTCACAAAAGCAAGAGAAGTGCCAAGTCCTACTTTGTCCATCCTTTGAAACACGAAAAGAAAAAGTTAGGAGTTCAAATCCCTGATTTCTTTCAACTCTAAAAAATTATTTCAATACAGCCCTCGTGTTTCATGGCAAGGTGAGGATTTATTACTGCTGGCACACCAGACTTTCCCCACTGGCAGGTAGCTGCCTGCTTCCCAAATTCCCAAATATCCCACCTGGCAATGGGCCCTGGAGGGAATCCAGACAGCTCTGCAGTCCCTATATATCTACTCACAAAACAGCCACAGCAGAAATGATTTCAAAGCTCAGCCACTTGCAGCTCTATTTATTTTTTAATAACAGCCACGTTGCCTCAGCCCAATGTTTTTTCTTGACAGCTCTGCCATTTAGCAAGGATTAAACCTGATGGTGCACGAGACATAAGAGGGTTTTACTCTTATGTCCCTCTCCAAGAGCTGGCTCCGTAGAGTTGACAGCCACAAGTGTCTCAGGCACTATTTATCTCCTGCCTTCCCAGCCAAAAAAACAGACAGCCTTTTGGAATCCAACCTTCCCAGGGAAGTGGTTAAATCATCATCCTTGGAGGGATTTAAAAACCACGTAGATGTGGTACTTAAAGACATGGTTTAGTGGTGGCCTTGGCAGTGCTGGGTGAATGGTTGGACTTGATGATCTTCAAGATCTTTTCCAAAATTATTCTATTTTTCTACATAGGATCCATCTCCAAAAATGGCCAAGTTGGGAGCAGAACATCTCAGCAGCTTCAGGCAATGCTGAAAGACAGCATGAAGTTTTTAGGGCAGCAGCCAGCAGGAGACAACAGTGGATGATCCAAGACATGTACAAGGAGGATGTGAAGCCCAAAACTGTCCCATGAAACTCAGACAAGAACGTTCCTCTCCACCAGATGCTCCTCCTGGGATACCAGAAGTTTTTGTAAGCGTTTACCACACGGAGTCTAATAAAGAGTTGGGAGATAAAGCCCCATAAGCAAATAAATTGGGCTGAGGTCCCAATTTGATTCCAGACCCCAAAATCTCCGAAGCGAGGTGGTTTCCATACAACATTTGAGCTGTGCTTGCTGCCTCCTCCTACCACCACTTGCTGATTTTCTCTTCCTCTTAGATCTAAGCCCAGGCTCCACCATTTTTGCCTTTCACTTCCAACAGGAAGCAGAAAAATTCTAAAACATTCAAAATGGACCAAAGATCCAGTTAGCAGCAAGCCAGGTAAAAAAGAGAACCTGAAATCACTGCCACCACCTTCCCTGGATGCAGGAGGCTGGTTTGTGTTTCCTGACTGTGGTATTTAAAGGAGAGAAATTTCACAGGAGATGTTGCCTCGAGCAGAGGTGTTTGAGCTGTAATAAGTACTGAGAGATGCTCCTTCTCCTCAGCTTTACCACATTTTGAGTCAATTCAGAGATAATGATTAGTGTATCAATTATGGTGGGAAATCAGATGGCTTTGCTCCACGAGGGACTGGAATTGGATAGCCCCAGGAACACACATTTCCACTTATTTTAACTCTGGCTTTTTCAGCTGAGGTTGCTGTGACAAAGCTGAGTTACAAACGTCGGATTCTGGATTAAATCCCATTAGCTGATTACACAGCTGAGCAGCAGGCAATTCTGTGCTGAAAAAGGGAACCCAAGCACCCCATTTGGGAAGCAGATGGTCACTCTGACCTTGTCCAGGTGACAGCAAGGAGCCTGTGCTCCCACATCTATCCAAAGCCACATCTACCAACAGCTCAGACTATCTGCAGCACAGCCAGGGCTGATGTTTCTCAGATTCATCTTGGCTCAGCCAGCAGAAACCCTGGGGCATGGTTTTGCAGAGGGCAAAATGCTCTTGAGAAGTCCCAGTTCCCTCCTCCATCTCCTACCATGACACCAGTTGGTTCAAACCAGACTTTTCCCCATGGCACTATGGAGAAGCCTGCCCAGAACATCACCCTGCACATGGGGCAGGGCAATCCCAAATGTAGCTACAGGTTGGGTGGAAAATGGATGGAAAGCAGCCCTGAGGAGGACTTGGAGGTGTTGGGTGATGAGAAGCTCAACATGAGCTGGAAATAGGTGCTGGCAGCCGAGAAACCAACCATGTCCTGGGCTGCATCACCAGCAGCATGGCCAGGAGGGCAAGGGAGGGGATTCTCCCCCTCTGCTCCACTCTGGTGAGACCCCACAGCAAGAACTGGGTCCCATTGTGGAGCCCCCAATACAAGAAGGAGATGGAGCTGTTGGAACAAGTCCAGAAGAGGCCATGGAGATGCTGGGACGGCTTGGAGCAGCTCTGGAGCCAGGCTGAGAGAGTTGGAATTGTTCAGCATGAAAAAGGCTCCAGGGAGACCTTGGGGCATCTTCCAGTGCCTGAAGGGGCTCCAGAAAAGCTGGGGAGGGACTTTGGACAAGGACATGGAGTGATGGGACAAGAGGTAATGATTTTAAATGGGAAAGGGGGAAACAGAGATGTTGCCCAGAGAAACTGTGGCTGCCCCATCCCTGGCAGTGTCTCAGCCCAGGTTGGATGGGGCTTGGAGCAACCTGGGCCGGGGGAGGTGTCCCTGCCCATGGATGGGATTTGGAACTGGGTGATCTTTGAAGTCCTTTCCTATCCAAACCATTCTGTGATTCTATGATCAGTACAAAAGGAAATCAAATAAAGCTATTCTAAAACTGGGATAGAAATAAAGCCTTCAAGAGTATGACAGCCACGGCAACACACATGGCAACAACCAGGACTGATCTGTCCTGTGTTTCTAAGAAAAGGGACATTGCATCCAAGAGGACAGCATCTTGGAGGGAACTTTCTGCCATGGCCAACACCAGGTGATCCTCAGGTCTGACTCTCCTTGCCCATGACTTTCTGGACATTTGTGGCATTACTAGCAGTAATCATGAAAAATAACAGGGAAGCAAACAAGGGAAATGCCTTCTCATTCTGGTTCTACTTCCTAGTAGGATCAGCCAAAGAAAGAGTTTCCCTGTTTCTTGATTTGTTCCAGGCTGTCTCCTTTCAGCCTCCAGGCTCCATCCCTCAGGGGAAGGAGAATTTGCAGAGGCTGGAGATGAACATTTTAATTTCCTTATCCAAAACGGAAATTTTTAAGCAGTTGTTCTGACCACACCACTCTCCTGTAAAGCAGCTACCACCACATCTCCCTCTTGGAGAGTTTAGCACAAAGAAATAAACTCTATTCACATTGTTAGAGAGAAGCTGTGGACACCAGTCCACTGGATAAGGCTCTAAGTTGCAATATCCCAAGAGGATGGAGATGTCTGAACAAGCATGGAGTCAGCTTTTTTTGCCCAAATTTGAGGAGGACAAGAAATGTCCAGAGCCATCTCGGTGCATTCAGGCAAAGCATTGGAGCTCCTGGGAGCTACATTTTTCCAAATCAAGTTGGAAACCAAGCAATTCCTGGGCCAGGTCTACACCAGTGCACCCATTAGCAGCTTCAACCCATCTTTTCACCATCCTTGCAGATGTCAGTGTCCTGAAAGAGCATCAGGCCACTTTGGAGAACATGCCCTCCCATTCAACAGCTACACAAAAGCACCAGGAGCTCTTTCTCCAAACCTGCTGGGAAGTGAGGAGGTGAACCCCTCAGTTTAATTCAGTCCATGTTGAGCCCAGCTACCATCTTAATTAAACACCAAAAAAAAAAAAAAACCCAAAAAAAAAAACAATTCATGCAACCATACAGCCCAGCAACCACCTGGCTCCATTTCAGACTCCTACTTGACCTCTTTACAAGCCTCATTCCCCAAATTGTCCATTTTACATATGAAAGAGGAAAAAAATAATTAAAAAACATGAAAGGGACTTACAGAGCAGTGCAATTCCTCTTTGGATGTTTCTGTACTAAAAGACCCAAAACACCCCCATCTCTCAAAGCCTTGCTGGTGGTTGAAGTTGGAGTGGTGCTGATAAGCTCCCAGCTTGGAACAACTCTTACCCTCAAGGGGTTTATCAGCCAGAGAGCACCCCCCTTACAGAGCTTCTCTTATCACCCTGGCAAATATCAGCAGAGATAAGGGGGAGCATGGGAATGCCTGGGAAAGGAAGGTGCAGAAATCCAAGTGGACAGACACATCATCTTTTGGCTCTGTGACTTGTGACCTCAGGGGCTCCCTGCTCCTCACCCCACGTTCCCTCCTCCCCCAGATTGCTCAAGTAGAGGAGCAGAGCAGATGCCAGGTCTGAAGCCAGGATCCATCCCTCCAGGAAACAACCAGCTGAGCTGTAACGTTGAGATAAATGGAGAAAAAGTCAATGTTTGCCCAGAGCTCAGGGGGGAAGAAGCCAGGAGAGCACAAGTGATGGTCTCATCGGGTCAACTCTGGGCAATCTGTGCCAGAGTCTCACCACCCTCATACTGAAAAACTTTCTAAGATCCAGTCTAAACCTCTTTTCCTTCAGTTTAAAACCATTTCCCCTTGTCCTGTTGCTGGACTCTCTTATGAAAAGTCCCTCTGCAGCCTTTCTGTAGGTTCCCTCAGCACTACCAGTTACCCCAGAAGCTTGGATTCAAGGACTCTTGGATTTAAGGACTCTCACTGATGGGTTTTAATATTACAAGCTGGAACTTAAAGATACAGAGAACCCCCTTTGGTTTAAGCCTCTTCTGCTTTTAGAGGTGGATCTATAATTATCCACTGCAGGACATGTCTAAGGAAACCTGGGCATCAGGTTACAGCTTCCCAACAAAATCCCAGTCACATCCCCACTGTAAACACAGGTGTTTAGCACACCAAGATGATAAAAAACCACAAGGGATTTTTCAGCCCAGCAGAAACCTCTGCCTTCAGGTCACGGGCTCCAATCCAGCCTATTGCTATTAGCCACACCACCTCTGTCCTCACCCTTTCCAGAAAAGCCCCTACACCAGCTGAGGCATCCATCACCCTGCTCCATGTGACACTGGGGCAGGTCATCAGCACCATGAAGGCTTCCCAGGATGCTGGTAGCCAGCCAAGGTTGATTTGAGAGCAGCTTTCCCATCCTGGCAGATGGACTGCAGCAGGCAAGCTGTTTGCAACACCCTCCACAGAGGTGACCCCTGATCAACTGCACTTCCAACCTCCAGCAGGATTTTGGTGGAGCTGGAGAGGAATCCCAGAGATACCAGCCAAACAGAGCAGGTTTTAAAGGCTAAAAACCAAAAAAATCCATGAATTGACCTTGCACTCAAGATCAACAGCTTGCATCCCATGTCTGGGGATGATTTAAAGCTTGGAGCAGCTCTGCTCTGGAGCCAGGCTGAGAAAGTTGGGGGTGTTGAGCCTGGAGAAGAGAAGGTTCCAGGGAGACCTTGGAGCATCTTCCAGTGCCTGAAGGGGCTGGAGGAAAGCTGGGGAGGGACTTTGGACAAGGGAATGGAGGGAAGGGACAAGGGGTAATGGCTTTTAACTTAAAGAGGGGAGATTTAGCTTGAACATTAGGAAGAGATTCTTTAATTTGATGGTGGTGAGCCCTTGTGCCAGGTTGCCCAAGGAAGCTGTGGCTGCCCCATCCCTGGCAGTGTCTCAGCCCAGGTTGGATGGGGCTTGGAGCAACCTGGGCTGGGGGAGGTGTCCCTGCACATCCAGGGGTTGGAACTGGAGGAGCTGGAAGGTTCCTTCCAACCCAAACCAGTCTGGGATTCTATAATTCTCCAGAGAAATCAAGGTAGTCATGTTTTGGTCAAGTTCCACTGCCCACGCAGGGTGTTGGAATGAAATCATTGTCAAGGTCCCTTCCAACTCAAATCATTCTGTTCCTATAACTATTAATTTTTTTTAAATTAATATAAATATAAAATATAAATTAATATAACTCAAGGCTCCTGAGTTATACCTGTTGGCCCTGATGACAACATCCAGGGAGCTGAACAGATTCCCTCCTCCACCACAGCTCCTGCAACAGCAGGAGAGATGCCCAACCTCTTCAGAGGGCATTTATAGGAATTTTCTGCACTGAGGGCACACAAACCTTAGTGCAATCCCTTCCACCTCCAGAGCTTTAGCAGACCCCAGAGCAAGTTTTGAGCTCCTCACTCCCCACATTACTCTTTGCACCCCCATGCAAGCTCAGGACCAAAGCCCAAACCACATCATGTTGCAGGGCTGATACTTGCCTAGGCCCAAACACAAGGAAAAACTCTTCCTCAAATGCTGGCCTTCAGCCAGCCCCTGTTCTCAGGGACAGTGGCACTATCACTAGAAACCCACAAACAGCTTTATTTTCCTTTGCAAAGCAAAACTGTCCAAGGAGAAGCCGCAGGGTTGGTGTTTCGGGACCGCGCGTCTCCACAGCTGCATGACCTTGCCCGACGGCCTCAGAGACACCAGAACCCACTTTCCTCCCAGCACATTAACATTTTAACATCTACAAGTTGTCTTACCCACAAACAGGCTGCATTCCTTGAACGCAGAGCCCTCTGGAGAGCCAGAGCCTGGAGATCCAAACAAAAAATCCACCCGTAGGCATCGGGAGACAGATTAGGGAAAGCTCGTGATAAGGGAAAGTATCTCCAGCTGAGCTGTCAACCTTGCACTTTAAATTAGGCTTTGAAGGAGGACTGCAAGCACTCTGCATTTCACTGATTAACCCAGAGCTAAACACGAGTTTAACTGCTTGGTTTTTAACACAGATTCTGCCTCCAAGCTTCTGCCAGAAGCTCGCAGGCTGTCAGACACCAGCTCTGTGGCCAAAATAAACCATAAGCAAGGGGGGTGACCCACCCCGAAAATAAGAGCCACCTATCACTACATATTTACAAAGCATCAAGTGCAATGCTACAAATGGTTCAGGAGTTCATAAGACTCAACACATGAGCATAATATATTTTTTTTTTTTTTTTTGCGAGCATTTTAATATCCAAAAAAAAAAAAAAAAAAGAAAAGGTGGATAACAGGGCTTCCAAGTTGAGTGTCCTGAGTGCAGAGCAATCCTTGCTGAGGAATATGAATTGCACGTGAACAGGAATGTACCTAAAAATAGGTATTTCGAGAAGGCACAGGTCTCACCTCTTGGGCTTGACAAATTGCAGAGCTCCTCACAAGCCCCAAACCACACTGAGATACCAAGGAGTGCTCAGCCAGAGATATCCCAGCCCCAACAGCCCCCTGATGGTCATGGATGGAGAAATCCCAACCCAAAAAGCTTGTGAGAAACACAGCAAATCCCACAGCTGGATTTCTGCCTGGACACCCGGCCCAGGACACAAAGCCCTCCCTGTTTGCTGGGTTTCCAACTGCTTGAGTGATGGTTTAAAGTCTCCTGGAGGTGATGCATGAATAATTAGTAAGGGAGATTGACACCAAAAGTCCCACAAAACCTGCAAACATCATCACTGCTGTATCAGGCAGCTGCCTACAAAACATCACCCACTTGACAGCCTCAAGAAACTTTTTTTATGGAGTTTCTTCACCCAAGAAAATAGGTGGGTAAGAAAGAAAACCACAGGTTTTGAATACACACTTTTTCTCCCCAAAAGCCTTTTTTTTCTCCAAAGAAAGGTCAAACAGTTGGATGGCTCCTTTCTACACCAACAGCTGAGACAGACAAGAAACATTTGAATCCTAAAGAATGCACTACTAACCTCTGGCCAAAAAGAAAACCCTAAACACCCTAAACCTCACAAAAAACAAATAAGCACACAACCAAATCCACCCAAATACCACAGGGTGACCTCGCCACCAGGGTAAAGGGACTGAAAGCAGGATTCTGAATACATCCCAGTTTTACCACCATCCCTCCAAGGTTTTGCTCAGAAAAGAGCACGGGTTTCAGATGGGGTCATACCCAAGGGACACCTTGGATGGGCCAAGCCTACCCCTTGCTCCCAGATTTCTGCCCTTGTGGTAAGATTCTAGGAAATTTAGCAGAAGAGAAAGCCTCAGCTCAAGCCTCAAATCCTCTCCAAGCTCCTAAGAGACCTGCTCCTGTGTCCTGATTTGGGCCTTACAAGAGACTTAGCTGAAAGCAAAAGCACAAGACAGAAAAATCACCTTTATCCTGGCCCAAACTAGGACATCCTGCATTAGCCATGCTTCCCAAAAAACCTCATGGAGCACCGTGCAACACCCCACAAGTCCCAGCTGCTCCCCACATGGCTGTAACCATCTCCACATCTTAAAACACCATTAATTTTATTTGCTTTGCTGAGATTTTGCAGTAGGCAAGTGTAGCCTTGACATCATTTCAGACTCAGGTAATTTGATGGATGAGCATCAACTCCAGAGCTTCATCAATGCAAAGGAAGTGGCCCAAGTGCCAACCTAATATTGTGGCTCCAGTGTTGAGAGGTGCAGCCAATCCATAATATCTTAAATGATGCACCCAAAATAGCTTTTTTTAAAGGCAATTCGGGTCTTCACATTGGGCTAATGAAGTCTGATGCTTTCCCCAAGCAACCTGAACCTTGGAGCTGCTAAAACCAGAATATTTCTGTCCTGTGCATCTCACCTCAGGTTGAGGGGTGAGGAGGGGGGAGTTTGCTTTCAGCTCATCAAGAAGGGAAGGGAAGCAAAAGGCAGGGAGCAGACATTTGGAAAGAGGTTGTCTGAGTTACAACAGAGTTTTAAGGGAAACGAGAGGATTTAAAATAAATAACAAAAAAATAAATAAAATAAAAAATTCAAGGCAAGCTGGCTTTTAAGGGGAAAAGTGCAAGAGAAAAGCTGCTTTAGCACAGTGCCACATGGCAAATCTGAAAGTGAAACAGATCCTTTTGAACATTCCCAGACAAAAAATTCCTCAACTTCCAGTCTATCACCCCCAAGATCTCCAGGACCCAGCACCTTGGACCTCAAGCACCAGGAAGCCCCCCAGAAAACCCATCCCCTGAGCAGCTGGTGATGCAGAGGACACAGGGGTTAGAGAGGAGGAGGATTCAGTTTTGTTATGACTAAGGAATTATATTAAAACCAGCACAAGCTATTTTCAAGGAAGAGATTATCCACCAGCAGGACTCTGTAGGGATGTGGGAGCCAGGGGATGGAATTAGTGTCCAGATTTCTGCATCACCCCAGGTGAGATGCTATTTACCTCCCTTCTATCCTCATCCCATCCTTCACCCAGCAGGAAAAATGGGTGAATACTGCTGATCCAGCAAGACCTGGATCAGAAATCCCATTAAAAAAAAAAATAAATAGAATAGTCACAAAAGAAATATTTTTTCATACAGCTGATCCTGCTTTACCAGGTGGGCAGAAGAGACTGAGCTCAATCCCAACACAGAGTGGATTCAGGATGTGAAAATACACAATGCATGGAGATAGGCATGAGCAGAGATAAAAAATTTCCAGTTGCCACCCAAGAAGGTCCTTGTTTGAACACCCTTGAGGGGAACACTCTGTACCTTGAAACCACTCCTTGGCAGAAACCTTATACAAATATTTAAATACATACAAAAATAAGGCTGCTTTTTTTTCTCTCTCTCTCCAGGTTATTGAGCAATGACAGACTATTTAACCAAATATTCAGGCAGTTGTCCTGCCAGTATCTCTGGGTATTTTTGGAGGAAGTGGGGGGATGAGACTGGTTAACTAAAGAGGAAAAAAAAAGCAGCAAAGCCAAACACCAGTGTGCAGCTTTTGGGTGTTTTGTTGGGGTTTTTTTGTTGTTTTTTTTTTATGAAAGTCAAGAAACACATTAAAGTCTCTGTATCTAATCGTTGTTTATAAAGGGGCTGGCAGGCACAAGCAACTGCTATAAAGAGGCTTTAAAATCCTTTTTTTCCCCTGCATCATGTTCAGAACATTGCATCAAAGGTCTGTTTAACACCAGCTCAGGCTCAGGGAAAGCTGGAAAAGGAAGATTTCACTTGGGGAAGAAAGGAGAGGGAATGATGTGCCAGGTCCCCCATGTTCACCCCTACAAGACCCTGCTGGACCCCTGGGTGGGCAGAAGCTGTCACCTCCATGGGGATTTTAGGCTGGTTAAGGATGCAGCTGGTTTGTCTGACACTGCCCTCTCCTGAGCAGAAGGAAGAAGCTTCATCCCCAGCTCAGTGCAGGGATTTTGGGGGAGCAAACACAGCAAGAGGAGAAGCTGAGAGTCACCACTCACCCCACAACAGCCCCAGTTGGCACCAGCAAAGCCCAAAGCAGCTCCAGGCAGCTGACACCAACAGCAGTGGTGGTTTTTCTCCATGGGGGTGAGATGCCAGAGTCACTTTTTTCCCCCCATCATTTAGTCTCTACGAAGCAAATCGATCAGCTGCTGGAGCTTCAGGAAAATCTCTTTATGGCCAGAGCCAAAATGCTGCCAGGTGGAGCCCATCACTTCAGCTCAGCATCAGCTAAAAGGTGCAAATCATCTCCTTGCAGGGCTTTGGGACAGAAGGGTGGCTTCTCAGGATCTCATCTCCTCAAGATAAAGGGGTTTCAGACCAGCTTCAGCCTCCAGGGGATTTATGTTCCTACAATTCATCTTTACAAGAAAGCTGCTTGCAGGTGGAGCCCTAAGTGCCCATCCACATCCAACCCAAGACTGAGGATTTGTAGCCAGAACACCAGCTTCACACACAAGCCCCTGCACCAATGTCATGAGGATTTCAAAGGTGCCACCATACCCTTGTATCTTCACTCTGGGGAAGACTCACAAAGTGAATTCAAGGACAATATTCCCCCCCTCTCCCAGGTGTGCCTGTTAAAAAGGGGACCCAGATCCATCTTCCACCACCTGTAAGCATCAAAGTGCTCCAAAGCAAAAAACAAAGTGAATGGGGCCATCTGCTATCATCATCTTGACCTCAACCTACAACACCATCTGCACCACAGTGTGACCATTAGAAAAAACCCCCAAAAAGCCTAAATGTACTGATTTGGGCAAGTTTAATGTAGGTACTTCCATCCCTGGAAGTGTTGAAGGCCAGGTTGGATGGAGCTTGGAGCAACCTGGTTTAGTGGTAGGTGTCCCTACCCCATTGTAGGGGTTTTGGAACCAGATGATCTCTAAGGTCCCTTCTAACCCAAACATTCTACTTGAGACCAGACACGGGTGGCACTTGATGGCTAAAAGTGCCACAAATAACATTTTGGCAGCTGGTTCAGTACTTCCTCGGAACTTTCCAGGTTCATAAGAGGGATTTGCTGCTTTGCAAAAATCCTAAACTCTTTCTCATTAATTCCAAGCCAGCAGCTTCCACATCTACAACCCGACAGCAAAGAAATTGATTGTACCAGAACTCATTTTCTTTGTGCTGCTCATTGTCAACTCACAAGACAAACATCAGTCATGCTTTGCCTTCGAGTTCTGAATTCATTGCAGGGATGCTGGTAACGTGCAGAACATGCTTATTTAATAGAAAAAGTACAGCTTGAAAGAGACACCCACTCTAAAATTAACTCTGCCTCAAAGCAGAGCTGAGCTTTGCTGCTGAAAAGCATCTTCTCAAGCAAGGGGAAATATTCTGCAGCTGAATATTGCTGGGCCACCAGCATGAAGATGCTTCGAGCTTTGATGGAGGAAAATCCCTTCAAAAAAGCTTTAAGAATGCAGGATGCATCACTGCTCAGGTGGATACAGGCTGTGTAATGTATTAATAGATTGTTTTCCCTAGCAATCTGATGATGGGTGAACATAGAACAGACATGCCAGGCAAAAATGCAAGGCAGGAAAGCCATTTACTCCAGCTTCCCTCCTGCCAAGTGCAAGCTGGCAGTTTATAGGAAAGCAAGGATAAGCCTTTCCCCCTCAAAAAAAAAAAAAAACCACAAAAAACAACTCTTTAGAAATAATCACCAATCTAACTTTTGCTAATAAGCAACAATCTTAAATTCCCTGGCAGCAGAGAGGAGAACACAGCATCCCAACGGCGTGGCCAGGTTAACATTCTCCATGCACAGCCTAACTTTCTAACAGAAAAAAAAAAACTGTCCGGGTTTCCTGAGCCAGCACTTGTTTTCCATCATACAGGGAAAAAGAGCCAGCAAGGAGAACCATAATTCAATTTTTTTATTATTATTTTTTTGAGTTTCACAGGCAGCGTGGCCATGCCTATTCCGATCGTCTCCGTAATCCCTTTTCAGCCCCAAAATAACCCTTAAGCCAACACGATTACAAGTAATAAGAGTGGCTGGATGGACCCACCCCTGAAAACCCAAAGCATGGTGAGGTTGACAAAGTCAGTTTGTTTGGGTTTTGGGGTCTTTTGCTTTTTTTTTTTTGCTTTTTTCTGGCTGAAGAATCCCCATTTCCAGCTCACCAGGGAAAAATTTCACAGCTTCCACCCCAGGAATTGCTACACCAGACCTTTTCCAGGGGAAAGCTCACATTTCCACTGCAACTCCTCAACGCCCAGTTTTCTAGGCAGTGACTACAGAGGACTTGGGAGAGAGCTGCAATAAAACAGCAAGGAGATTTCCACCCCCCCACCCCCCCCTTCCACCTCTTCTTCCAGAAATCCTCTTTTTTCCGAGCCGTTTCTTTGCCAAACATCAGGACAAAACCCCACTTTCCACGTCCACCCTCTCTTCTCAGTCCTGTAGCAAGGAATTTGGGGTCCTCAACATAAAGCTTTGCTCCTGGGGAATGTCCACAAAAGCCATCCAGGTCAGCCCTATCCCATCCTCAGAGGGTGCTAGGAAACCTTGGGTGCTGGATGGGTGCAAGGTGCTCCTCCAGCTCACAGTGGTTAAATAGCAATAAATCCTTCTTGGGATTTTGCTGCCTCAGGATTTTAAAGCTCTGGACAATCCCTAGGGCTGCAGGATACTGCAGGAGCCATTCTTTTGAGGGAGGTGTATAAAAATGAAGTGTTACCTCTCAAACAAGTAGGGGCTGAAGAAGGAAAGGGGGTGGCTGGATCTTCTATCTTGGCAACTGGACATGGGGGGGTCCTGGAGACCCAAAGGGGAATCCTAGAACCTCTCCCCATATGGGTGCCTACCCATGCCCCCCCCCCACACCCCATCACATCCCAACTTTCCTTGGGATGCTCTCAGCCAGGTAAACCACAGGGGAATGAAACATTGGAGCAGGGAAGGGAAGGGGGGGGGCACAGAGGGCAAAGAAGACATAAGGCAACACCTTTTTGGGTCAAAAAACCCACCTTTTTGGACAACACGGCACTTTGGGGGGGTTAAACCTGGTACATCTCACACACCCCATGCCCCCCTTCCCCTCACCCACCCTTAGCATCATCTCCCAGCCACCCCCCAGGAGGGGACCCTACACCCCCCCTCGCCAGGCAGGCAGGGCAGGGGGGGATACACAAGGTCAGCCCATCCTCCCAGTTCAACCAGTCCACCCCTTTACCTGCTGTCACTGGGAAAATCTCCAGCTCGCCAAGCCCCGGAGGCGGGGGGACCCTCCCGAGAGATATTTCCCCCCCCCCCCGGTAGCAGAGAGTGGGATGGGGGCAGCGAAGGGCCGGGAGGGAAGGAAGAAAAAAAGAAAGGAAGGAAGGAAGGAGGTGGCTTCACCGCTTCCCTGTCCCCGTCCCTGTCCCCGCAACCCCGCACGGCTCCGGCTCCGGCTCCGCCACCCGGGTGAGGGGCGGGGGCTGGGGAGGGAGGGAGGGAGGGAGGGAGGGAGGGAGGGAGGGAGGGAGGGAGGGAGGAGGCTCCAGCAGGGGGAGGAGGAGGAGGAGGAGGAGGAGGAGGAGGAGGAGGAGGAGAAGAAGAAGAAGGGGAAGGGGAAGGGGAAGGGGAAGGGGAAGGGGAAGGGGAAGGGGAAGGGGAAGAGGAGGGGAGGGGGAAGGGGAAGGAGGAGAAGGAGGAGAAGGGGGAAGGAGAAGGAGGAAGGAGATGAGGAAGGAAAAGGAGGAAGGAAAAGGAGGAAGGAGGAGGAGAAGAAAAGGACGAAGGAAAAGGAGGAGGAGAAGGAAGAAGGAAAAGGAGGAAGGAGGAGGAGAAGGAGGAGGAAAGAGATGGAGAAGGAAAAGGAGAAGGAGGAGAAGGAGAAGAAGGAGAAGGAGGAAGGAGAAGAAGGAAGGAGGAGGAGGAGGAGAAGGAGAAGGGGGAAGGAGGAGGAAGGAGATGAGGAAGGAAAAGGAGGAAGGAAAAGGATGAAGGAGGAGGAGAAGGAGAAGAAAGAGGAGGAGAAGGGGGAAGGAGAATTAGGAGGAGGAGGAAGGAGAAGGAGGAGGAGAAGAAAAGGACGAAGGAAAAGGAGGAAGGAAAAGGAGGAGGAGAAGGAAGAAGGAAAAGGAGGAAGGAGGAGGAGAAGGAGGAAGGAGAAGGAGGAGGAGGAGAAGGAGAAGGGGAAGGAGAAGGAGGAAGGAGATGGAGAAGGAAAAGGAGAAGGAGGAAGGAGGAGGAAAAGAAGGAGAAGGGGGAAGGAGAAATAGGAGGAGGAGGGAGGAGAAGGAGGAGGAAGAAGAGGAGAAGGAGAAGAAAAGGAGGAAGGAAAAGGAGGAAGGAAAATGAGGAAGGAGAAGGAGGAGAAGGAGGAAGGAAAAGGAGGAAGGAAAAGGAGAAGGAAGAAGAGGGGAATAAGAAGGAGGAGGAGAAGGAGGAGGAGAAGGAGGAAGGAGAAGGAGGAAGGAAAAGGAGGAAGGAAAAGGAGGAAGGAGGAGGAGAAGGAGGAGGAGGGGAATAAGAAGAAGGAGGAAGGAGAAGGAGAAGAAGGAAGCAGAAGAAGAAAGAGGAGGAGGAGGAGGAGGAGAAGGAGAAGGAGAAGGAGGAAGGAGAAAGAGGAAAGAGGAGGAGGAGGCAGGCTGCACCTAAAATCTTGCAGTCTGTTGTTTTTTGGGGTGTCCCCAAAAGGATGAGCCCGGCTGCCAACGGTGGATGAGCCCAGGGTGTAGGTTTGGGGGGGGTCCCCTGGCCAAAGGAAAAAATTGGGGCACTACTACTACTCGAAGGAAAAGCCTTGCATCCCTCATGGTGCTGCCCCAAAAATTGGTTCTGGGAGAGGCAAAGGGATTAGGAAAGCCACAGGGTGTGTCACACTGTGCTGTGGGGTTTGGAAATGTTGAAAATGCCCCAGAAGGGCAGCAAATACCCAGCTGTACAGAATCATTGAATCTTTTTAGTTGGAAAAGACCTTTCAGACCATCCAGTCCAACCATGAGCCCAGCACTGCCAAGGCCACCACTGCCCCATGGCCTCAGCACCACAGCTCCAGGGCTTGGAAATCCCTCCAGGGATGGGGACTCCACCCTGGGCAGCCTGGGACAGGCTCTGACAACTCTTTCAGGGCAGAAACTGTTCCTAATATCCAACCTTCCCAGGTGCAGCTTGAGCCCATTTCCTCTTGTCCTATCACTTGTTCCTTGGGAGAAGAAACCAACCCCTCCTCACTCCAACCTTCTTTCAGGGAGTTACAGAGATCCAGAAGGTCCCTTTTGGGGAAGAAATTGTTTCTAATATATAATCTAAACCTCTCCTGGCAGAACCTAAGGCTAAAAACCTAGGAAGCTAGGACTGACCTGTCCTCACTCCAGCCTCCTCTCAGGGAGTTGCAGAGTTTTCTCTCCAAGTTTATGGCAGATTTGAGGCAGAATCATTTTTCTTGAAAAAGATCTTTCAGATCATGAAGTCCAACCCTTAACCCAGCACTGCCAAGGCCACCACTGCCCCATGGCCTCAGCACCACAGCTCCAGGGCTTGGAAATCCCTCCAGGGATGGGGACTCCACCACTGCCTTGGGCAGCCTGGGCCAGGGCCTGAAAACCCTTTCCAGGAAGAAATTATTCCAAATATCCAACCTAAACCTCCTGTGGCACAACTTAAGGCTGTTTCTTCTTGTCCTATTACTTGTTCCTTGGGAGCAGAGACCAACCCCCATCTTGCTCTAACCCCCATATTCATCACCCACCATCTCCACCTTCCTCCTCTCAACAGGGTGTCTGGAAATTGTCCCTCCTGGGGAGCAAAATGTACATAAAACCACACATACACAGGTGTTGTACCTAAAATAAAAAGATCTTCAGAAGTTAGACCAGATATATGTCCCCAAATGCCCTGGGCTGCTGTTAGCTGTGCACCAGTAAATCCCCATTTGGCAGCTGGTCAGAAGGGAAAATATAACATTTCTATTTCTCAGATACTTATATGGAAGGCAATCATGTCCCAGAGCCTGCTAGGAAGGATGATTTCCACAGAGGGTTGTTCCCACCTGGGTGGATGGAGAAGGATGAAAAAGGTCAGGTGCAGGATTAGGCTTTGCATCCTCCTGATTTTTCCTACTCCTGTAAATATGCCTTTTCCAACCCACCCATTATTTGCTTTTTCATCCTCTTTCATCACCTCCACTTGGTTTTAGAGAAGATTCTGACCTCCCAAGCATTCCCAAGTTCTATGGACAAGACCCCTGGACCTCATCCATGGGCATCCTGGTGCAGGCTCTTTGTGTTGTAGCTGTTTAAGGGAAGGATGAAAGTTTTGAGGTGTCTACACCCACTCAGGATTTGTGTTCTTCACACTGTGTCAGCTTGGGTGAATCAAGGAGAGAAGGACGTCCAGGGCTGCCCAGCCCTAGGGACAAAACCCAACTGCATCCTTGGTGTGAATTTTTTGATGCAAGATGGCAAAATCCTCACCAGTGGGACATTTTTATTTTTTTTTCTGCAAAGTGTCCATTTTCCAACATCTTGTCCAGTGCTCAGAGCCCACCCTAGAGGTCTGCATGTGCAAAAGGAGGAGATTTCACTGTCAGCTTAGCAAGCAAGTGCAAGACAGATGCCAAGAGCTCAGCCAGACAAAGCTAACAGCTCACTAGCAACCATTTTTCTCCTAAGAGGTGTAGAAATCACCCAAGAAACTGCACCCATCAGCAGGGATAACTTACCTGGAGGCAAAAAAACCCCAAAATATAGTCTAATCCAACATGACAATCCCCATCCCCAGCAGAAGAGAAGCAGAGTTGCTGTACAGGCAGCAATCCCAGTGGCTGTTTGCCAAACACTTATTTTCCTTTGAAGGAGTTTCAAAATCAGGAAGTCCCTCAGAGCAGTGATTATCTTAAATCCTGATGAAAATCCATCCTCTGGGAACATTTCAGTCCCTGCCTGGTTGCTGGGTCTGTTGAAGAATTTGAGGATGCCTTTTCCCACAGGCTGGATGTGCTGGGGGATATGGGACAGATGCAGGTATTTTGGGGTAGAAAACAAAGTCATGACCTTAGGTCTTTGTGGCTTTGCCAGGCTTTAAACATCAGGGTTGAATTTTACACACTGGGCTATCTGTCTAGGACTGCTGTCCTTTTAATTTCAGCAGAGAGAAATTCAGCCATTTGTAAGACCACAGAGAAAAATATTTCCTTCTGGCACTGGGAGAAAATATTCTTCTAACTCATCAGGTTCCAGAAACATTGCAGCTGCTCCTAACGTCAGCCAGTAATTTGCTTTTCACCATCCAGTTGCTGAGGAAAAAGGCCTCAGAAAAGAACCAGAGTTTGCACATTTTCAGGATATTTCTCTGACTTGGCCCCTTGAATCTGACACAGGCTCCTGCTGGGGATGCAGGCTTGGGGAAGGTTTTCTTTTCAAGCCATCTCCAAGCAGCTGTGAGAAGAAGAATGAAGAGCAGTGAGATTGTCTTTCCCCACTGTGAGCAGCACTTTGGCTGCTCTGCTGTGTCAAAAAAAAAAAAGAAAAAGAAAAAGAAAAAAAAAAAAAAAAAAAAAGCCATGGAGCAACTGAGGGAAAGAAATTTCATCTGGGCTTCAAGACAGCTTCTAGGAAAACAGATGCAGTTCTGGGTGGGGAAAAGCTGTTTTCAAGTTTCAAAGCTCCTGATCCCATTGCTCAGAGCCTGGCACCCTCAGAGATGTTTTAAACCCTTTCCTTTCATCACAGTTGGGATTTCTGCTGGGCTCAGTCCTCCCTGTTAGATCTGCATCCGAATTTGGTTCAAAAAATGATGCACCTCTAAAACCCTCATTAAAAACCTTCTTACTCCAGTGACACAGCATGGGAGCACTTTTTAAGCTGCTCCATGAGGACCCAGCTCAACCCTGATGCTTTAAACCATGGGTGAGTTTCAGGCATGGGCAGATTTCATCTCACACACTTATGGAGAGGGAGAAAATTGCCCCAGACAGGATTTTTTTTGTTTGTTTTCCATCAGAGAAACTATGAGACTGGAGATCTGGTGGTGCAGAAGGGCATCATGTGCCAAGTCTTCAAGGAGATGATGGTTTGGTTGTTGGTTTTTTTGGGGGGGAGGGGGGAGTGAAGGAGATGCTGCAGCTTGCTGCAGGAGTGGGAACAGAGGGAGAGGGGTGACCAGTCCATAACCACAGCATCAGGTCCAGAGTTGGCCAAAAAAATGATCGGAGTGATGGAATGATACTAGGAAATGCTGAGAGAGTTGGGGTTGTTCAACCTGGAGAAGAGAAGGCTCCAGGGAGACCTTCTTGGGGCCTTTCAAAAATGAAAGAAAGATGGGGATAGAATTTTTAGTAGGGCTTTCAGTGACAGGACAAGGGGTGGTGGTTTTAAACAAAGAGGGGAGATTCAGACTACATCTAACACAGAGATGTTTTACAATGAGGGTGGTGAAACACTGGCCCAGGTTGCCCAGAGAGATGGGAGATGCCCCATCCCTGGAAACACTCCAGGTCAGGTTGGCTCTGAGCAACCTGATGGAGTTGAAGATGTTCCTGCTCACTGCAAGGGGTTGGACCTAAAACCTGAGTTTTAGAGGTCCCATCCAACCCAAACCATTCTGTGATTCTATTATTACCTTCCTCCCAGAAAAGGGGGATTTTTGGCAGAAGAAAATCCCTTTTGCCCCTTCCAGTTTCCCAGCAGGGAAGTCTTTGCTGGAGAAACACTTGCCTGAGCCTTTCTGATGGATCTGGTTTGGTTCCACAGTGCATCTTGTTCCTCCCTGATCTGTCAGAGCATTTGGGGTCTGGTGGTTTTTTTTCTGCATTTTCTGATGTGCTCATGGGTGGGAAGGGAAGCAGAGGGAGGTTTGGGAAAGAAGGCAGGGCATGGTGAAAGCACAGCACATTCCTCCCCGGCTGGCTTTTTGGGGAAGAGCAAAGATCAGCTGATTAAATGCTGATGTAACCGATGACACATCTGGATGGAGGGCATGGAGCAAGGCTTGGAGACCTGACCCTTTCCATGGAAGTGTCTCAGCCCAGGTTGGATGGGGCTTGGAATAACCTGGTCTGGTGAGAGGTGTCCCTGCTCAATGCAGGGGGGGTTGGAATGAGATGATCTTGAAGGTCCCTTCCAACCCAACCCAGACATGGATTCTCTGATTCTATCTCCAGTTTTGTAAAATGAAGAAAATGAAGCCTGCTTTAAAAAAAAAAAAAAAAAAAAAAATCAAGGCCAAATTTATCGAGTAGACATCTGGCAGGAAGTGAGCCAAGACATGTCTGTCTGTCTGTCTGTCTGCTCTGTCTGTCTGTCCTGGCAGTGAAGCTGGAGGGAGGTAAATCCCTGTTGTGGCTTCCCCATAGCCCCACAGCATCCAAGCAGGCTTGGGAGAGGGGAAGGAAGGGTGGTAATGGACAGGCTATTGTTTTGCCCCTGCAAATACTCAGAGAATGCAGGGCAAACAGGAGGGAGAATGGTGCTTTCCTGTGTTTGTGCTGCAAATATTTTCATTAAAGTGCTTTTTCCTAACTCTTTCTCCCAGGCTTTGTGCCTCTAAGGAGTGTGAGGAGGGTGTTGATTGCAAGCCTCTCCTTAGACACAAGTATTTTACCATGATAACATTTACAGGGAGAACTTGCTGAGCTATTTTGCTGTTACATCCTCCATATTTCAACCTCTCCTTCACCTTTTTTTTGTTTTTCACGAGCCCATGCAAGGTGTCCATTCCTGCAGGAGGAGCAGTGAGGGGTTTGGGAGGGGTTTTTTCCCCATCTCCAACCTCAATCTCCCCTCTCCAAGTTTTAACCCATTTCCCTCCCTACCCCCCCGTGTCCAAAGCCCTCCCCCAGCTTTCTTGGAGCCCCTTCAGATATTGGAAGGTTGCTCTGAGCTCCCCTGGGAGCCTCCTCTTCTCCAGGCTGAACAACCCCAATCCCTCAGCCTGGCTTCCCAGGGAGGTGCTCAGCCCTCTGAGCATTTGAGTGGCTCCTCTGGACACCTTCCAGGAGCTCTGTGTCCTTCTGATGCTGGGCACTCCAGAACTGGACCCAGGACTCCAGGTGGGCTCTCAGCAGAGCAGAGCAGAGGGGGAGAATCCCCTCCCTCCACCTCTCTCTGGGCTTCTCCTGATGCCCCCAGGACCTGGGGGGGTTCTGGGCTAAAACTTGTTCTTTGACTACAAATAGACTGTTGGCTACAGCCACACGTCATAAGCAGAAAGACCACATCTGGTGTCTGCATAATGATGTCTGGAGAAGGGAGGCATCCCTGGAAATGTTGAAGGCCAGGTTGGATGGGGTTTGGAGCAACCTGGTCCAGTGGGAAGTGTCCCTGGACCTAGATGAACTTTAAGATTCCTTCCAGCCCAAAGCAGTCTGCAATGTATGGCATTCCCAGGACCTCTCTCTGTGCATTCTCCTGGTATCAAGGAACAGTTTCTGTCTCCTTTCCTTCCCTCTGTCCACAGAAAGCAGCATCACAGAGATCAAACAGGAGAGATCTCTGGTCCTGCTACTCCACTCTCAGTGCTCAAGGGTCACTGTGAGATGGATCATACATCAAACAATCTGTGAAAAGATATAAATCAAGATCATATTGAAACTCTTTGCTCCTGAAAAGGCACCACCCAGGGTCCTTTCCCTCTCTTTTTTTAAAGCCATGAAAACAGCATCTTCTTCATTATCTGGCGATTTGCTGAGTGAAGGGACTTTAAGGGAGGAAAATCCAGTCCTGAGTATATCATGGGTGGCAAACAAGACAACCTCAGCCCCTGGTTTTGAAATCTGCATTTCGCTGTAGGTAGGAACAGTCATCCACCCACTGCCAGACTGTCTTTAGATAAATGAGGAGAACTTCAGGGCTCATGGGTGAAGCCATCTCTGAAGGAATGAGTCAAGGGGAGTGTTTCTAACAGCCTTGTCTAGATCCTAGATATGATCCACTTAGTAAAGAAACGTGACTGAAACAGCAAGGAATCTATTTGTCATCCCATGAAGCAAGCTTTCCCTGCCCTCCTGAGATGCCTCTGATACCATCTGGCCCAAAGCACCAGAGAGGATGGGTATGAAGGCCAAACCTTTCCTGCAGTGAAATCCCAGTGCCTTTTGCTGGAGGAGCTCCTATCACATCCATCCTCCAAAACTCCAAGACCAGCTTCCCCAAGCAAACAGGGCTCCTTTGTTCCCTTCTGCTCTCAGCCCACCCTCCCTGTGCTTTCTCTTCACCAGAACATTAATCAGAGGCTTTTGGATGATGCTTTTGTTCTGTGCACATCACCTCATGGTTTCACTTCCTGTTGCCAACAAAGAAATCTCTTTATTGACCATGAGGACCATCTATACAAGCTCCCTCCAGGAGGACTTTCACCTGTGCAAGGTTTTAGCCACATAAATATGACTTTGGAGGGGGTGTTTATATCTAAACACAGATAGAAGCACAATCAAACCTTTCATAGATGTGCAGGGGTCCAGTTAATATTAAACACCACCTTGGGGTGATAGCTCTCCCATTTCCCCAGACCTAGAAGAACCTGCCACATTCTTCTCATAGCTTCTCTTTGCAGGTAGCTGAAATAAAATCCTTTGCAAGAGGCTGTGCCACAGACCTGAGCTCCATCCCTGAACAAAGCCTCTCTTATGCAGCGAGGCAAAGGGGAACATCATTTTTTCTTTTTTTCCCTGATTATCTCCATCCCGGAGCTTTCTCAGATGGAGAGGAAAGGTTTGAAGGTCTCTGTTTGGTGACCCCATAACAGGGGTTTTATCTGCAAGGCTGGGATGAAAGACCCATCACAGCCTCTGGCTCAGCCTGCCTGGGATGGAGCGTGTTTGCACAAACAATGCTGAAATTAAATCCCCTGGAGTTCAAAACCTCATTGTCTGATGAATGCTTTGTGAATCCATTTCCCTCCCTTCCTAATAAAGACTGATGTCTTTTCTGCCTGCTACAACAGAATGTGGTTCCTCACCATGCTGTTCCAGTGGTTTGTACAAATTTAACCTGTAAATTGCTTTTTTGATGGGTGAAATAGAGCACATGGAGGGTCCAGATGAGCTCAGTTGTCCAAGCATCTGTAACTCTGCACAAACCTGCTCCTCTACTGATCTCATGTTGGCATTTCAGGGCCTCTTTGACCCATCAGGGCTTTAATATGTGAGAAAAGATAAGTCCTCCTTGCAGAGCATCACCTGTGCTGGCCAGGATTTGGGTGGCCTGGGCACACAGAGAGGATTTAAAGCAGAGTGGAGTGGTCAGCATCAGAGCTGATGTTGCCTGAAGGATGCAGTTGAAAGGTTCAGCATCTCCCAAAAAACCCCATCACCAGGGAGACCACTCTCCTTTTCTGGTTCAGAGTGTTCAAACTTGCTACAAAGAGTGTTAACCATAAAGCACATGAATTGCTTCCTATGGGAAGGATAAATGCAGGAAGGGAGGGAGGGAGGGAGGGAGGGAGGGAGGGATAATTGGTGGGGCTGGACCCCAGGTTTGCATCTTGGATTCAGGGAGGACTCAAAACTTGCATGTTGGGAACCAGACAAGATGTGACACAGAAGAAAGAGGGAGCAAAACCCTGTGTGCAGCCTTCCAGGAGGACACACACATGGAGACAACACGAGGGCCTTAAAATAACCAGAGAGGAGTCAAAGGTTGGAATTGCCTGCATGCTGCCTGTCCCCAGATCCTCCAGGAAGCCTTTTCCCAGATTTCTAGAAGCAGATTAAGAGCTGAGACCACGCAGCCCTTCCCAATGCTTCTCTGGTCCTTTTGCATCACTAAAAATGGGTCACACTCACTACTTCAGGAGTTTGTCCCTGCCTTCAAGCTTGGACTCCCATGGCAGCATCTGTGTCCTCCTTGATGAAATCCAAGGTGGGTGTGAAATACCAGGAGGAGGCAAAGGGCCTGGACACAGCAAGGATTTCACTTCTGCAACTCAGACTGTTCTGGCAGAACCCTTGCTACCTCCTGCTGTTCACCAGCAGCAAAATATTCTCATCATACTGGGAGCACTGGTTGGGCTAGGGCTGAGCCAGCACTTAGCTGCAAGGGCTCCTTGTCCCTGGGGTCCTGAGATGCCAGAACAGGATGGAACCCAAGGGAGTTTCAGCAGTTATCATACAAATCCCTAAGGATGCAAACCAGGTGGGATGGATGGGTAGGGCTGGCTATTCCCCAGCTTATGGTTGGGCAAAGCAACATCAGAGCATCCCACATTCCTGGGCTACACACCACTGGTTGTAGGGACAAGCTGGTGCCTTCTGGATGGATTTTGCCATCTTTAAAAGTGGATGGCATTTTGCCTTCATCCCCCTAGACTGCAAAATCCACCCGTGTCCCTGCCCCTGGGGTGCTTTGTGCCAGCAGGCAGTGAGATGGGAGCAGCACCCTGCTCTCCAGCCAGGGTGCTCCAAGGAGGAGATGGGAGCTCCTGGTCAGTCCTGGTGGATTAAAATAGCTTTGGAGTGTCCATGTTCATTGCAGGATGCTGTCCTCAGGGGGACAAGACCTCCATGTCCTGCCATCACTTGTGCAAAGGAGCCCAAACCATCTCCCAGGCAAGGTCTGGAATCACTCTGAAGATATTGGCCCACTCAAAAATCCTCCCTTTGAACCAGGTTTATTTAAAAAAAAAAACCCTCAAGTGCTCATTTTAGCCCATTTCATGCCTGGATAGCTCAGCTTGGTGCCTCACACTTGAGCAGAAGGTGGATGCCTTCTTCTGTCTGAGAGGTTCTTGCAGGTCCAGGAGCACCAAGGATCCCTTGGTCTCCTCTCATTTCCAGCTCCCTGCTCAACCTGCCAAGGGCTGATCCCAGGAGGAGGCATTTCAGCTGGACATCCTCCTCCTGCCAGAAGCAAAATGAGAGTTCAGCCTCTCCTTTCCTCCTGGGACCAGACCTCCCCTGTCTTCTGGTGGTTTCATCTCAAGTTTCCCCTGATCTAGAAGGTTTTTTTTTTTTTCTCCTGCTTTGAAAGCTCTCTGGCATTTCTGATGCTGTAAAAACCCCTTTTTAACCTCCCACTGCCAATCCTCCTGCCCAGAAGGAGTTACATTTCACTGGTAAACACCCCAAACTAAAGATAGGGTTAAAAAACCTCCCCAGGAATCACCGTGGTCCTCTACACCATGGAGGTACTGAATCCCAGAATGGTTTAGGTTGGAAGAGACCTCCAAGCTCATCAGCCCAACCTTTCACCAACACCATCATCTAACTACTAAACCATCTCCTTAAGGACCAGGTCCAAATGGCTTTTAAAGACCTCCAGGGATGGTGACTCCACCATTTTCCTGGGCCATTCCAAGGCCTGACAACCCTCTCAGTGAAAAAAATCTTTCCTAAACCATTTACTGGTGGGAATACTCTCATTTTTAGCAGCAAACTCAGAGCAAGGGCATCTCCTCTCCTCAGGGTGGATTTTCTCCTTCCTGGTTAGCAGGTTGGAGAGACCACAACAACTTTATTTGGACCATGAGGTAATGTCTGGGGTGGAAAGGTTACAACAAAGAGGCTTCCAGTAGTTACTCCAAGGAGAGCAGAAGCCACCAGCAAGCTGTGCCGGGCAGGGGTGGTGTAAAGAGGAAAGTAAATATTATGTTAAATAGGTGTAATGAGCTGCTCCTGCTTTTTTCATACTTGGCCCATCCAGAGAGAAAAAGCCTCCTTAAATAGTTGGGATTCCTCTCAACAGCAATGGGAGGAGAGGAATAATATTTAGGAGAGGACCACACCCCAAACAACAGCATCTGCCTGCTGGGTGGAAAGAAGAGAGCAGCCAGCATCTCCCAGCCACAGATGGTTCCCATCAAGTGGATTTATTTTTTTTTTTTTTTGGCTTGTTAATCCCCAAAACAAGCTTCAGAAATATTTTTTTACTTCAGGGTTAAGTGAAGAAAAAAAGAAAATAGAAAATCCACCACGACTCTGTTTTTCTGGCCACACTCTCTGCTCGACCTCTGCTCTGAGCAAGCACAAAAAATTCATTTCACAGCAAAGGTCCCAGCAGAGACCCTGAGGCCAAAACCTCTTGGGGTGGTTTTTCCAGCTCTTCTTGAGCTGGAAATATATCCCATTCAAGCTAGAAACGGAGGGGAACATTTAAAGCCAGGACTGCCTCACTCTATAACTAACTTAGCCAGAAGAGGGTTGCCCAAGGAAGCTGTGGCTGCCCCATCCCTGGCAGTGTCTCAGCCCAGGTTGGATGGGGCTTGGAGCAACCTGGGCTGGAGGAGGTGTCCCTGCCCATCCAGGGGTTGGAACTGGAGGAGCTGGAAGGTCCCTTCCAACCCAAACCAGTCAGGGATTCTATGAGTAAAGTCAGCACCACTGAAAAGGCTGCCAAGCTCTTGAGTCTATGACCACCCACTGTAAATCCTCCTGGAAAATCACAGAGAAACCTTCAGTCACTCACCATGGCTGAGGTGGACTCCTCTCCTGGAGATGATGAGCCTGAAACAGATAAATAAAGGTTCCTTCTAAAATCCCATTCTCTTGTGCAAGGTAAGGGGAATGATGTTCTCTGAACTCTTGTAAGTCAGAGCAGATGAATAAGCTCTTCCTTTCCAGACCAAAAGCTTTAGAAAGCATCCAAAAGATTCTTTGAGGAGATTGTCTTGGTGCACTTGTGCCCCAGGTGTGTGCCACACTTCTCACATGGATGGACAGACACCAGTAGCAAAAAATAGGGATGCAGCATGGCTGGACATTGCCCTTCACCCCACTGCATCCTTAATGACTTCTTCTTGCCCAGAGGGACCAACCCTGCCACATCTCACTGAGATACACCCAGTCTCAAGTTTCTCCACAACCAGAGCTGGATTTTGTTCATTTACACCACAAAATCTGACTTTTCTATTCCATTATCCTTGGGTGATGGTCTGGCAGTCAGCTCTGCATGGACCTGCAGCAATGGGCCCATCATCCCTCTGCTCCATGATGTGCTCTTGGAACCACAGAATTAAAAAATCATTTTGCTTGGAAATTACTTGTAAGATCATCAAGACCAACCACTGACCAATGGTTAATGTTTGCCACCCACTCCCTCCTTTCTTATTTCACGTGGGCTTCAAACAGGACAGGAGGAACCTGGGAGAGGTCTGGACACATGTAGCAGCAGACAGGAAAATCCTTTCCCTGCCACCCTTAGGATTCAGACTTGGCCATGGCACAGGTCTCCAGGGGTTGCCATCATGTCACCAAACTTGGGCTGCCAACACCAGCTGGCCTGCTGGGATTTCTTCAGCAAGATGATTTCAAGCCCCTTTTCTGCCTTTGGCTTTCATGCTTGATTAAATTACTCTGTTAACTCTTCTCTTCTGAATTAATGATCCAATTAGGAACTCCAAAATGTTTTACCTGGAGGGGAGGCCTCCAGATGTACCTGTGCATAACCATCCTTTCAACAGCAGCCCTGGAGCATTCTCCTCCCACCACGGGTTTAGTAGCACATGGTGGGTTTTAGATGGCCTGGGATTATTTGTAAAACACGGGATGTTCTGGACACATGATACAACTGAGTGAAACCCAGGACAGGCTATGGCCACAGAGGCTGAGTGAGGTGTGGATTCTCTGGTGTCTCATAAAGGGTTGTGCTTGAATTCCACCTTTTCCCCCATGGCTCATTTACAGCTTTCCTCCACCTGTCCAGTTTCACTTGGAGGTTGTTCCTGCCCCTCAAGTGCATCTGAAATTGCTTCCAGAATTGGTTGGGATGGGACAAAGCAGCAGAAAGGGAACCCACCCAAGCTTTGTCTTCCCTTTGCAGCAGAAGCAGTGTGATGCGTGATGCCCACTAAAGATTACAGCCCAGTCCAGAGCAGGAGGATTGTAGGAGTCAATCCCATTTAAGCCTTTCTATTTAGAGGACTAAACTACCCAGGAAAAGCAGCCTAAGATTAGAAACTCAAAGGATTTCCTCAAATTCCAGCCATCAGCCAGAGATTCAACCCTGGGGCCTGATTGTTGTTCTCCCAGTGCATGAATCTTGCACCCCAGCAGAGTTAAGGATGGATTCTGCTCTCTGGCTCCATCACAGGACCCAACCAGGCTCAAAGTTGGTTTAATGCTGCTCCCTCTCTGCTAAACCATCTCTGGGAGTGCCTGATGGACAAATAGTTTTTTTAGGCAGGAGGGTTTCAGCTTTTCTGGAGAGGCATGAGCAGGAGAGGTCTCCTACAAAGTGCATGCAAAGGTTGGGTGCTCAGAAGGAGTCTCCTGTGCTGGAGGATCTTGCAGAAAATTTAATGCTAAGCAGAGTGGGAAGCAGAAATAAATGCAGTGGTAGAGTTGCTTCCCATGTTCAGCACAACCACGGAGAGGTGGATGGTGATTTTTGGTTGATGTTGAGGCAAGATGTCACAAAAGTAAACATGAAATGGAGGAAGAGCTGATAGGAAAAAAAAAAAAAAACAAACACCACAGTGTGGAATCATAGAACCCCTGACTGCTTTGGGATGAAAGAGGCCAGAAAGCTCCTCCTGTTCCAACCCCCTGGATGGGCAGGGACACCTCCCCCAGCCCAGGTTGCTCCAAGCCCCATCCAACCTGGGCTGAGACACTGCCAGGGATGGGGCAGCCCCAGGCTCTCCAGACAACCTGGGCCAGTGTCCCACCACCCTCACAGGGACATATCTCATCTCAATCTCCCTTCTTTCAGCTTGAAACTCTTCTCCCTCATCCCATCACTCTATACCCTTGTCCAAAGTCCCACTCCAGCTTTCCTGGAGCACCTTTCCAGAACTTCAGGCACTGGAAGATGCTCCAAAGTCTCCCTGGAGCCTTCTCTTCTCTAAGCTGAACACCCCAAACTCTCTCAGCCTGGTTCCAGAGCTGCTCCAACCCTCTGAGCATGGCCTCCATGGATTTTCTCCAACATCTCCATGTCCTTCTGGTGTTGGGGACCTCAAAACTGGACCCAGCATTGCAGGGGGATCTCACCAGAGTGGAGCAGAATCCCTTCCCTCAACCTTCTGGCCAAGCTGCTGGCGATGCAGCCCAGGGCACTGTTAGCAAGGAGAGGTGTTCAGTGCAGGAGTGAAGAGGAAAAGGAGTTTGGTGTGGATCCAGACCTGGCTCCACCAGAGCCCAGCACCAAGTTCTGAATCCACACCCTGAGGATGCTCATCCAGCCCCAGCAGCAGAGCTCAACCTTTTTGCCTGACTATCAGTGGTTGTGACCAAAGATTTTGAGTCCTGTGTCTATCAAATGTTGTGCTTGACACAGATAGGAATTCAGCAGGCATTTGGGATGTGATTCCCAGCTCTGCTGCTCCTTTCCAGCTTGGATGAAACTTCAGCCTAAAATCTTTCTCCTTATTTTAGAGAAAAAAAAAAAAACCAAAACAAACATAAAATCTTTTTCTGTGATGAAACCTGGTAAGCACCACAGGCACACAGATGTTCATGCAGGGGGGAGCACAAACAATATCAGTTTTCCTAAGAAAACCACCTTGGAAAACAGAAAACCACTAAAAAAACAATCATGTCTGCAGTCCTCCCTCACATTGTGTTCAGGCTGGAAAAGTCTGGAGGTTGGCAGTGTGTCTACAGCATCTTCTGCAGCACAGCCCACTGACATTCTGCCCTCATGACACAGTCCCCCCAAAAAAACAGGGACCAGAGGGGATGAGGTTGCTCCTGGGTGACCACTTGGAAATGCACTGAGCAGAGCAGGAACACTCCTGCTTGGAGAAGCAACTTTATACCAGCTCAGGTCCTCCAAAAAAGTCCTTTCCCTCTCTCCTTTTCCCAGTCCCACAGTGGAAATGTCACCAGGCACCTTGGTGTGATGCTGGGGAAAAGAGAGACACAGAATCACAGAACTGTTTGGGATGGAAAAGACCTTTCAGATCATTCACCCAGCACTGCCAAGGCCACCACTGCCCCATGGCCTCAGCACCACAGCTCCAGGGCTTGGAAATCCCTCCAGGGATGGGGATTCCACCCTGGTTAGCCTGGGACAGGGAATGACAACCCTTTCCAGGAAGGAATTTTTCTTAATATCCAATCTTAACCTCCCCTGGTGCAACTTGAGGCCATTTCCTTTTGTTCTGTCCCTTGTTCCTTGGGAGAAGAGCCCAACCCCTCCTCACTCCAACCTCCTCTCAGGGAGTTGCAGGGATCCAGAAGTTCTCCCCTCATCCTCCTTTTCTCCAGGCTCAACACCCCCAGGTCCCTCAGCTGCTCCTGCTCAGATTTGTGCTCCAGACCCTTCCCCAGCTCCATTCCCCTTCTCTGGACACACTCCAGCCCCTCAATGTCCTTCTTGTCACGAGGGACCCAAAACTGACCCCAGGATTTGAGGTGCAGCCTCCCCAGTGCCCACCACGGGGGCACAATCCCTGCCCCAGTCCAGCAGTCAGGATGTTGGTGGACTTGGGCACAAGGAGACTCATTTTCAGCTGCTTTCAACCAAGAATCCCAGGTCCATTTCCACCATGAACTTTCCACCCAAGCCTGGAGCTTTGCCTGGAGTTGGTGTGACCCACTGGCACATAGAAAAAGATCTTGCAGCCTCCCAGCCAACACTCAGCCCTGCCTTGCATCCCCCTTCAAATAAAGTAATCCAAAAAAAAAAAGAAATTAAAAAAAGAAATAAAAAATATGACCCCAAGGGACCCAAAGAGCCCTTCTTCTCCCCCCAGCATATCAGCAAGATGGGAAGAAGCTGCCAGGGCTTGCTTTTTCCAGGCATAGTCATGCACATGGAGCGTGACTCACCCCCAGCAGGAATTTCCATCTCTCCCAGGATGGTTCCATCCCCTTTCTCCTCCTGGAGCTTTTCAGCCAGCCCCTGGAAAGCAACAAGGAGGAGTCGTGAGGTTGAAGAAGAGTGTCAAGGGCAGCCAAGAAGCAGAGGCTTTCTCTGGCCCCAACTATCAGCAGCTGTGCAGGGATGGGTCTGAAAGGCTCCAGAGGTCCCAGCTGAAAAATGCATATTTTGGAAAGGAGGAGAGGTGAAATAATGAAGGATACTTGGCCTGTCATGAAGGTTGGAAGGCTGGACATCAGGAGAAGGTCCCAGTGATGGTTCTTAGGTACAGGCAGGGGTTTTTCATGGTCACCAAGTTATGGTGAGGGAGTTCAGCCCTCCCAGGAAGCCTCAGGTCCATTTGCAAACTCAGATGAGCTGTGTCTGCACAGAGAGGTCCTGCCACGTGCTAAGGAGGAGACATCTGTGGGTGACCACACTGCCAAGGAGCCCGTGATTCATGGCCTCATCACATCCCACATCTGGGGAAGATGCAGCCACTCACCCTCTGCCTTCATTTCTCCTTTGAGACCAGCTGAAAATCCCCAGGAGCCAGGATCTGCCTCTTGCTGTGCCCATGTCCTGGTTTAGGCCAGGATAAAGGTGATTTTCTGGTTTGTACTTTTGCTTTCAGCTAAATCTTTTGTAAATAGTTGGGATATACCATATCCCCCATCATGCACCAGCCTCAGGTAAAATTCAAAGGTATAATGGACTATTAAAAACTACCTTAAAGGCAACGGGTGGTGGAACTTTTAAAAACTGGGACAAGCACTTGGCAAAAGCTACCTGGTTAGTTAACACCAGGGGTTCCATCAATGGAGCTGGTCCTGCTCAGTCAGACCTTCCACACACAGTAGATGGGGATAAAGTGCCTGTGGGGCATGAAAAAAATTTGCTAGGGAAAACAGTTTGGGTTTTTCCTGCCTTGGGCAAAGGCAAACTCATTCGTGGGGTTGCTTTTGCTCAAGGGCCTGGACACACTTGGTGGGTGATGATGGAAAATGGAGAAGTACAATGTGTACCACAAGGGAATCTAACACGAGGTGAGAATATCTAATGTTTGCTTGTCTAGTTTAATCAGTAGTGCACGGAATCTTTGGGAGTCATGAACTTGTATCCTACTTTAACTATTGGTATGTGAATTATTGACTAAACTAACAGTGTTCTGTGAGTGTTTTTCAGGAGGATTTTGTGGTGATAAAACCAGAACTAGGTTCATTGACTGGCATCCAGTAACTTCCTTGAAGTTCACATCTGCAACCTGCAACTGGTGGACCATGGACATGAACTGTGACAACTGCTCCTTGTTTTAAGAATCTGCTACAATAGATGAACTTCTGCAATCATCAACTGAATTACTTAGTGAATTTTAGTATAGAGAGGCAGTAATAATTTGTGTATGGATGTATTTAGGGATAAGAGATAGTAATGATTAGAGCATGATGCAAATGGTATGGAATAAGGGGTGGAATGTCCTGGTTTGGGCCAGGATAAAGGTGATTTTCTGCCTTGGACTTTTGCTTTCAGCTCAGTCTCTTGTAAGCAGCTGCACTGCTGAAATGAACAGCAAGTTTCTCAGGCAGTGGCTGCTGCTGGGACTGCTCACACTCCATGGTTATAGTTCCAGCTGGAGACTGGTGTGCAGAACCAGGGACACTGCTCAGCTCTGAGGAACATTTGGCCCTCCAGAAGGAGAAAAGGAGGAAAGAGGTCCCACCTGGAACCCTCCTTTGGGGAGGAAGGGACAAGAGAGATGCCAAAATTGACCAAACAGAGTATTCCATCCCACACACCTCATCCTCAGGATAAATTGGAGGGATCACAAGGGTCAAACACTTTTTTCCTGCTCTTCCTGCCCTTCCTGCTTCCCCTTCTTCCCCTGTCCCTAGTATTGAGGTTCCTTCAGGAAGGAAAACTTCCAGTGGGGCTGGGACCTCCCTTCTAGGTTGGGTTGGGACCTCCTAGATTGGGTTGGGACCTCCTTTCTGGGTTGGGCTAAAACCTCCTTTCTGGGTTAGGTTGGGACCTCCTTTCTGGGTTGGGTTGGGACCTCCTTTCTGGGTTGGGTTAGAACCTCCTTTCTAGGTTGGTTTGGAACCTCCTAGGTTGGTTTGGGACCTCCTTTCTGGGTTGGTTGGTTGGGGACCTCCTTTCTGGGTTGGTTGGGGACCTCCTCTGGGTTGGGACCTCCCTTCTAGGTTGGTTTGGGACCTGCTTTCTGGGTCGAGTTGGGATCTCACTACTGGCTTGGATTGGGACCTCCCTCTCTAGGTTAGGGTTGGGGATGTCATGCTGGAGTGATGCTGGAAGTGTGAAACCACCTCCCTGCCTCCTTGATGCATCCTGGCTCATCTCTCCAACCCCACATCTCACTGCACAGAAGCAGAAATCCATCTTGGGAATAAAGCAGAGATGACTCCAAGACGGAACACCACATTGACTTTCCCCAGGGTGAGCTTCCATGTTGTGAGAAAGCAGATCCTCCCTTAAAGGTGAGACCTTGAGCTGTTGCCATCTCATTGATGAACTGTGCCAGTGCCTAACAGATGCTTTGAATTCCCCCAAGATTCAGCCAAATCTCTGTGGGAAGCATCAGATCTTTAAGAAAAGCACCCAGAGATGTGTGTGTAGCTACTCAGATGCCTGATAAACCATTAATGGAGGGGCTGTAGTGACCCTGGCAGGCTCTAATTGCTCTGCCCTGGGTATATAGAGTGTAAAACTTTTTGCTTGAGATGGTTATTCCCATGCAAGGGGCTGTTGGAGAAAGTCTGAGTTATTCTGCAAGGATTTTTCCTAACAGCTGCCAATGGTGAAGTCAGGAGAAGGAGGAACCTGAGCAGGAGCTGATGTTTCGTTTAAAATGTTCATTCCCAGAGCATGAAATGTTTCATGTTGGCTCTGCAGGGGTTTTTCAGGCCAGTCAGGAGGTTTTGCTGAGCCTGTCAGCTCTGATCATGCACTGCACAGCTCAGGGCTTGCTGTACAATTCAGAAACTGTTTGGTTTCCATCCAGTTCAGTTCGAACTAATTGAGAAAATAAAACACTTCCCAGCAAGCCCAAAGTCCTCTTTCTGGTTGGATTTTGATGTCAGGCTGTAGTTTTGGACCAGAGCTGGGTGGGAGGCCATAGGGAATATCACTGCAAGCCCCCTTAGATGGCTTCAGCCTTTTTATTTTCTGGTAGGTAAGAAAAGCTTTTTAGAAAGCCAGCCCTTCCCAAAGGGATTCCTGGTGCTTGGGTTGGGCTGGACATCCTGGCATGTCCCTCAAGGACACATGGATGTGCCCCATAAGCAGGAGATTTGGCTCCTCATGGAATAGTGATTAACATCTCCATCAAGAAAGGGCAGAACATCTCTCTACACAGCCACCAAACCTGAAGCACATTGGGATACCTAGAAAATTCTCAGAACTTGATTTTTCCACCCAAAAGGATCAAAAATCCAGAGCAGAGAGAAAAAAAAACAAAAAGTGCATAGCAGATGCTACTAAAAAACATCATCAAGACACTGGGGCTTAAATTGCTCACCCTCTGAGCCACCTGGGCAGTGGAACATGGTGGGATGGGGCCTTTTTTCTTTGTATGACTCAGAAATACCCCAAGCTCTATGTTAGCTACAACATTGGGTGCTAAATAGTTTTTGTGACAGCAGGAATGTCCCTGCAGCACGCCAAGGGGCTGCCCCCAGCTCTACAGGGTGTTTCTCCTCCAGGGAAATTTATGGAAAAGTGCTGGAAAAGGGAAAGAGAGAGAGAGCATTGGACACAGATGGGTATAAAAATAGTGGAGGCAGAGGAGAGGGATGAAATTCAGTAGCTGACAGGGAGGGGGAACACAGAGATCAAATTAGCATGCTGCAGGATTAATTTACACCCTGTTCCTGTAGGATGAGGAGACACCAGCCCCCAGCAAGGCTTTGCCCTACAGGGACTCCCCCCATGCCCAGGGCACTGCTGGTCCAAACACAGCTCCCATCCATCTGCCCAGCACCAATTCCCAGCTCATCCCATCCAACCTCCCTCTCTGGTGGACTTGGGGGCTGGCAGCACCCCAAATCTCATCCTCAACACCACCCAGGGAAAGGCTCCCTTTTCCCAGGGAATCTTCTGGAGCCTGGAGGAAATCCCTCATCAAGGCCATGGCCCATGGCACAGTCTCACTGCTCCCCCCACTGCCCAGCTCCTGCACTGGAGCTTCATGGGGTGCATGGTGGGGCTGTCTCCAACCTTCCCTTTCCACATCCCAGTCTCAGGGAGGATGGCATCTTGGCACCAAGGAGGCCACCAAAAACCCTGGGATGTCCCACGGCTGGTGGTGGCTCCTGGGGCAACAGGTTGGGGGTTGCCCAGGAGAAAACCATCTGGATTTTCTCCTCATGGGAACAAATTGCTGAGAGGGCTTTTGGGTGGCTGTTGTGGAACCTCTTGGAGCCCATCCAGTGTGGGGCCATGGAGATGATGCCAGGGCTGGAGCACCTCGACTCTGGAGCCAGGCTGAGAGAGTTGGGGTTGGAGCCTGGAGAAGAGAAGGCTGCAGGGAGACTTTATTGTGGCCTTTCAGTACTCAGAGGGGGGTTGTGAGAAAGATGGGGACAGAGTTTTTGGCAAAGGCTGTGAGAGGACGAGGGGTGATGGTTTCAACTGGCAGAGGGGAAATTTAGATGAGATAGAAGGAAGAAACTTCTTTCAAATAGGGTGGTGAGACACCAGCACAGATTGCCCCAAGAGATGGTAGATGCCCCATCCCTGGAAACATTCCAGGTGAGGTTGGAAGGGGCTCTGAGCAACCTGATCTTGTTGAAGAGGTCCCTGGTCACTGCAGGGGGTGGGACTAGATGACCTGTAGTGGTCCTTTTTCAACCCAAAGAAATCTATGACCTCAGAGCCTGCATCTGCAGGGAAGAGCTGTCTCTCCTTCCCCTTCCTGCAGGAATGATGGATGATGCTCTTCCAGGTCAGGCCTCCCTTTTCCAAGCAGGAAACCAGACCTAAGAGCCACCTGGGGACAGGCACCAGATGAGGTTTGACTTTCCTGGTGCAGGAACCAGGGCTCAGGTGCTTGACTTGCACAAGTTGTTTCTTGGCATCCTCCTGCAGAGGGGCTGATACTGCTCCCATCCATGGTTTTCTACCTTGGCTTCAGGACAAGAGTTACCTGCAGCCTGCTGAGCAGCTTCTGTGTCACCCTCTGTGGTTTGTGAGTCCCCAGGGAGCCAGCATAAAACCTCTGGTTTTGGTAGGAGTCAAGGATGAAGGAAACAAAGCCTGTTCCCCATCAAGGCCAGGTTGGATGGGGCTTGGAGCAAGCTGGGCTGGGGGAGGTGTCCCTGCCCATGGCAAGGGGGTTGGAACTGGAGGAGCTGGAAGGTCCCTTCCAACCCAAACCAGTCTGGGACTCCTTGATTCTATTTCTATGATTTTATGAGAGCTGCACCAAGTCCTTCCTGTCTTATCCTCTTCCAAGGTCCTGCAGCTCCCAGCTGCTCCCTGCCTCTCTTCCCCTCCCCATATGGGAAAGAGACAAAGAGTCCAGAGAATCCTCCTGACATCTGGGATTTGGGCAGCCTGGAAAAACCCTCTTGGAGAGGAGAAGATACTGCAAGAGTTTCATAAAGAAGGAGAAGGACTCCCTCTCTCTGCCCTCCAGCAGAACAGCAGCAGCAACCAAAGCTTTTCAGCTGAAACCCAGGGGTGCTGGGTGCTCATCAGGCATCCACTCGATGCTGTAAAATTTGAGGTCCTCAGCAGGATTATCCATGGCATCATTTCCTTCTTTCTAGCGTTAAATGGAAGAAATCACATTTTAAGTAACAGCTGGGGGAGTTCTGAGTGTCTGTCTTCCCAGGATGAATCAAAAGAGAGGACAAATGCCAAGCTCCAGGGCATCACTCACATCTGTGACCACCTCTGCTAGACTGGTAGGCAGAAATCACCTAAATTCATGGAAATAAAACCTTAAAATAAACTGATATTATAAGCTGGGGTATTGCAGCCAGGAGGATTAACCCCTTGCTCACAGCTTGGGGTGGGTTCCAAGAGTGCCCAGAGAATCATAGAATCATAGAATCCTAGGGGTTGGAAGGGACCTCGAAAGATCATCTAGTCCAACCCCCCCTGCCAGAGCAGGGCCACCTAGATTACATCGCCCAGGAACGTTTCCAGGCGGGTTTTGAATGTCTCCAGTGAAGGAGACTCCACAACCCCCCTGGGCAGCCTGTTCCAGAGCTCTGTCACCCTTACAGTAAAAAAATTTTTTCTGATATTCAACTTGAACCTCCTATGCTTCAATTTACACCCATTATCCCTTGTCCTATTGCTGGTCACCACTGAGAAAAGCCTAACTCCATCTCCCTGGCACTCACCCCTTACATATTTGAAAACATTGATGAGGTCACCCCTCAGTCTCCTTTTCTCCAAACTAAAGAGACCCAGCTCCCTCAGCCTATCCTCATAAGGGACATGCTCCACTCCCTTAATCATCTTAGTAGCCCTGCGCTGGACTCTTTCAAGCACTTCCCTGTCCTTCTTGAACTGAGGGGCCCAGAACTGGACACAATACTCCAGGTGCGGCCTCACCAATGCAGAATAGAGGGGGAGGAGAACCTCTCTTGCAGCAGAAGACTTAAAACCACTGGGGGAAAACAGCATTTCAAGTGCCCATCAGCTCAGAGCCTGTCCCTCTGAGGTTGGTGGGACACTGGCCCAGGTTGTCTGGAGAAATTCTTTGGTGTGAGGGTGCTGAGCCCCTGTGCCAGGTTTCCCAAGGAAGCTGTGGCTGCCCCATCCCTGGCAGTGTCTCAGCCCAGGTTGGATGGGGCTTGGAGCAAGCTGGGCTGGGGGAGGTGTCCCTGCCCATGGAAGGGAGATTGGAACTGGATGATGTTTAAGGTCCCTTCCAACCCAAAACCAGTCTGGGATTCCATAGGTCCATCAAGAATAAGGAAAAGAAAATGCTCCTTGTGAAATGGGCTGCATGAATCTACCTGTGCTTCCTTTTTTTCCTCCTGGCCCAGTCAGCCTTGTTACTGTGTTTGGCTCAAAAACCACAAATCCCTTATGGTGCCCCTGGCCCTGGGACCAACCCTGGGGCCTCCTGCACCATCCTGTAGCTCTTCTGATCCTATGGATCCTTGCTCAGGACCTCTGTTGTCACATTGTTCTTCTGTTCTTCCAGCCTGAACCAGTACAGGAGAGACATAAATATTTCCTTCCACACAGATAATCTGTTTGTTCCTAATATCTAAATGAAAACTTGATTACACCAGAGAAAGAGAAGCAGAAGTAAAACAAATTAATCAGTACCACTCGGTTATGAAAAGATACAGATAGAAATAAATGAGGGAAAAAACTGAGCTCCAGGCAGTTGAAGACAAATGAAAACAAAGAGCATTGAGGACCCCATTCCTCAGGTCCTACAAAACCAGCTCAAAGCTCTTGGCCAGGAGATAAGACAGAAGGTTGTGGGTGGGAGCAATCTCAGCTCCTCTGCAGGAGGATGCCAAGAAACATCTTGTGCAAGTCAAGCACCTGAGCCCTGCTTCCTGCACCAGGAAAGTCAAACTTCATCTGGTGCTGGGCTCTTTGGTCTGGTTTCCTGATGGCACCAGGGAGGAGTGACCTGGAAGAGCATGGTTCCCAGAGGTGGTGGAAGGAGAGAGAGCTCTGCCATGCAAGCAGGGTCTTGAGGATCATAGAATCCCAGACTGGTTTGGGTTGCAGTATCTTCTCCTCTCCAAGAGGGTTTTTCCAGGCTGCCCAAATCCCAGCTGTCAGGAGGATTCTCTGGACTCTTTGTCTCTTTCCCATATGGGGAGGGGAAGAGAGGCAGGGAGCAGCTGGGAACTGCAGGACCTTGGAAGAGGATAGGACAGGAAGGACTTGGTGCAGCTCTCATAAAATCATAGAAATAGAATCAAGGAGTCCCAGACTGGTTTGGGTTGGAAGGGACCTTCCAGCTCCTCCAGTTCCAACCCCCTTGCCATGGGCAGGGACACCTCCCCCAGCCCAGCTTGCTCCAAGCCCCATCCAACCTGGCCTTGATGGGGAACAGGCTTTGTTTCCTTCATCCTTGACTTCTACCAAAACCAGACGTTTTATGCTGGCTCCCTGGGGACTCACAAACCACAGAGGGTGACACAGAAGCTGCTCAGCAGGCTGCAGGTAACTCTTGTCCTGAAGCCAAGGTAGAAAACCATGGATGGGAGCAGTATCAGCCCCTCTGCAGGAGGATGCCAAGAAACAACTTGTGCAAGTCAAGCACCTGAGCCCTGGTTCCTGCACCAGGAAAGTCAAACCTCATCTGGTGCCTGTCCCCAGGTGGCTCTTTGGTCTTTGGTCTGGTTTCCTGCTTGGAAAAGGGAGGCCTGACCTGGAAGAGCATCATCCATCATTCCTGCAGGAAGGGGAAGGAGAGACAGCTCTCCCCTGCAGATGCAGGCTCTGAGGTCATAGATTTCTTTGGGTTGAAAAAGGACCACTACAGGTCATCTAGTCCCACCCCCTGCAGTGACCAGGGACCTCTTCAACAAGATCAGGTTGCTCAGAGCCCCTTCCAACCTCACCTGGAATGTTTCCAGGGATGGGGCATCTACCATCTCTCGGGGAAATCTGTGCTGGTGTCTCACCACCCTATTTGAAAGAAGTTTCTTCCTTCTATCTCATCTAAATCTCCCCTCTGCCAGTTGAAACCATCACCCCTCGTCCTCTCACAGCCTTTGCCAAAAACTCTGTCCCCATCTTTCTCACAACCCCCCTCTGAGTACTGAAAGGCCACAATAAAGTCTCCCTGCAGCCTTCTCTTCTCCAGGCTCCAACCCCAACTCTCTCAGCCTGGCTCCAGAGTCGAGGTGCTCCAGCCCTGGCATCATCTCCATGGCCCCACACTGGATGGGCTCCAAGAGGTTCCACAACAGCCACCCAAAAGCCCTCTCAGCAATTTGTTCCCATGAGGAGAAAATCCAGATGGTTTTCTCCTGGGCAACCCCAACCTGTTGCCCCAGGAGCCACCACCAGCCGTGGGACATCCCAGGGTTTTTGGTGGCCTCCTTGGTGCCAAGATGCCATCCTCCCTGAGACTGGGATGTGGAAAGGGAAGGTTGGAGACAGCCCCACCATGCACCCCATGAAGCTCCAGTGCAGGAGCTGGGCAGTGGGGGGAGCAGTGAGACTGTGCCATGGGCCATGGCCTTGATGAGGGATTTCCTCCAGGCTCCAGAAGATTCCCTGGGAAAAGGGAGCCTTTCCCTGGGTGGTGTTGAGGATGAGATTTGGGGTGCTGCCAGCCCCCAAGTCCACCAGAGAGGGAGGTTGGATGGGATGAGCTGGGAATTGGTGCTGGGCAGAGGGATGGGAGCTGTGTTTGGACCAGCAGTGCCCTGGGCATGGGGGGAGTCCCTGTAGGGCAAAGCCTTGCTGGGGGCTGGTGTCTCCTCATCCTACAGGAACAGGGTGTAAATTAATCCTGCAGCATGCTAATTTGATCTCTGTGTTCCCCCTCCCTGTCAGCTACTGAATTTCATCCCTCTCCTCTGACTCCACTATTTTTAAACCCATCCATCTCCACTCATCTCTCTTGCTTTGGTGCAGCCCTTTTCCATGCACTTCACATCCTCCAAATCAGAATTGTTTTCCCAAGGGTGGGCATCAGCTCCACCAGGGATCAGAGAGCTGAGAGACAGCAGGATGATGGGGGTTGTGCTGGGTTGTTTTGTTTTTGTTTTGGAGGGTTTTTTTTTTATGGTTTTACAGCATTTTTGAAGCCTGGGAAGCTGTCAGCCATGGCCACATGCAGCCAGAAGTGCATTCCCAGTGCAGGATTCAGGGCGTGGGATTGGGGCTGGGACAGGCAAGAGAAACCCTGGTGGCAATCAAGGCTGAGGGAGGTTTTTTCCTTGATCTCAGCCCTGAGGACAGTGATCTGCTGGCCCAGGGATGCATTAAGCCATATAATTTCCCATTTATCTGAAACAAGAGCACTGAGGTTCCCCAGCTAATGGGCTAACACAGGTGATGAGGTCCTACAAGTCCTGCTGGGGAACACGGTGGTTTCTGAGAGTAAGCTGATGTCCAGATGAATTCTGGTGACAAGGGGACAGCACTGGGACCAGTGCTGCAGAATATTGTCCTCAACATCACAGACAGTGGGATCGAGTGCCCCAGCAGCAAGTTTGCAGTGGAAACCAAGCTGAGTGGTGCAGGTGACAGACCTGAGGGAGAGGAGGGATCCAAGGGACCTGGACAAGCTCTAGAGGTGGAACAATCTAAACTTCATAAAGCTCAACAAGGCCAACCTCAGTAGCCATACAGGCTGGGGGTTGGAAGGATGGAGATCAGCCCTGAGGAGAAGGATTTGGGGGTAAGAGGAGGATGAAAAGCTGGAGGTCAGCCAGCTCTGAAAGCCAACCATGTCCTGGGCTGCATCCCCAGCAGTGGGGCAGAAGGTACAAGGGAGGGGATTGCCCCCCTCTACTCCACACCCCCTGAAGTGTTGGGTCCAGTTCTGGAGTCCCCAACAAAAGAGGGACAGGGAGGTGTTGGAGTGAATTCAGAGGAGGCCACAAAGATGGGAGGTTGGACTCCAGGTGGGGTCTCATGAGAGCAGAGCAGTAGTAGTAGTGTTGTTGTGCAAGCAAAGCCAGGTCCCTGCCCAATCAGTGCCTTTTCCTCCTCCTGCCAGGTTCCTCTTCAACATCATCAGAAACATGCAGCTAACAACTGCACCACGACCTGTTCTTGTCACCCAGAACCACTTGTCACCAGGCTGGCTGCCCCAGGGATGCTGAGAGCTCCATTCCATCACTGGGAGCCTGCAAGTGTTTGCAGAGCCAATGCCAGGAGCACTGGGGGATCCAAGCTTCAGGGATCAGTTAGAAGGGAGAAAGTCAAAAAAAAAATAAAATATGTGAAGGCAGAGAATGGGAGAGAGGATAAAAGAAAATGCAAACAGCCAAACATGTCCTGGGCTGCATCCCCAGCAGCCTGGCCAGGAGGTTGAGGGAGGGATGCTCCCCCTCTCCCCCTTTGCTCCATACTGGTGAGACACCAGTGCTGGCTCCAGTTCTGGGGTCCCCAACACCAGAAGGACATGGAGGTGTTGGAATGAATCCAGGGGAAGCCACAAAGATGGACTGGCCACAGCAGGGGAGGTTGGACTAGATGAGCTTTAAATGTCCTTTCCAACACAAACCCTTCTGGGACTGATTCTATGAAACTTCCTGGCCATGAGAATTTATTTGCACCAAGTCTCCAGCAGCCTTGTTGCTGCTCAAGTTGGTTCCTGCAGGGCTTTGCAGTTGTCTTCCCACCCTGCTGCCTGGTGACCCATTGTCAGGGTTTAACACTGGCCTGGCAATTAAACCAATTAACAGCTGCTCTCTATTAATCCCCCTCCCCTCCCTGATAAAGAAAGGAGAGAGAATAAGAGAGAGAGACTGATGGGTTGGAAACTAAACTACACAGCTTTAATGAAATAGGAATGATAAATTGGAAAAAAAGTTACTAAATCTATACAAATAGAGAGGAAAATTGATCCCAGGTTCCTCCCCCTTTCCCCCAATAACTCTCACGTCCCCAGCGAGGCTGCAGGGCAGCCCTGGGAAAGTCCAGGCTGGAATCCTGGAGTCAGCAGCAGTTGGGAGCTGGAGGCAGGAACACCCAGATTCAGGCTGGAATGGATCAGAAGCACAGGCAGAGGAATGGATGGGATCCTCCCAGGATGCCCAAGCAAACAGGGAGAGGGGAAGAAGGGGAAGCAGGAAGGGGTTTGACCCTGGTGATCCCTCCAATTTCTCCTGAGGATGAGGTGTATGGGATGGAATACTCTGTTTGGTCAATTCTGGCATCTCTCTTGTCCCTTCCTCCCCAAAGGAGGGTTCCAGGTGGGACCTCTTTCCTCCTTTTCTCCTTCTGGAGGGCCAAATGTTCCTCAGAGCTGAGCAGTGTCCCTGGTTCTGCACACCAGGCTCCAGCTGGAACTATAACCATGGAGTGTGAGCAGTCCCAGCAGCCACTGCCTGAGAAACTTGCTGTTCATTTCAGCAGTGCAGCTGCTTACAAGAGACTGAGCTGAAAGCAGAAGTCCAAGGCAGAAAATTCCCTTTATCCTGGCCCAAACCAGGATATCCATCTGCCTCTTCTCCAGATGGTAACCAAAAACTTTCCTGCAAATGCTTGGGCATAAAATGCTCCCACATTTTATGAACTTGCCTCCAGCAGACCCCACTATTCCATCAGCTGGAATTAGGGAGAAAATCAATGTTAAATATTTAATTCATCAAGACAGGCACTGTCATGGTGACTGAAGCTATTTCTGGCTTTGGGGGTGTTTGAAAAAAATGAAGACAAAAATGGGGGAACAGAACTAAGCAGTTTGATTTGATGCCTTTTATTTGTTTTTCTTTTATTTTCTTTGTCTGGAAAATGACATTTGAGGCTACATTTGAGAATTACAGTGAAACAAAAGAAGAAACAAAGATGTTTCCTTCAAGTTAAGTGCTATGGATTTCTCTTTTGGCTAGAAAATTGCCCCTTCTGACTTCATTTGTCTAAAAGGACAACAAATTTGATCTCCTGGAGTTCCCCCTGGAGTAATTTGATCTCCTGGACTTCTCCCAAAGCTTTGCCTGTAACAATGGAAGAGCTTTGTGTAGCTCTGCTCTTTCCAGCAGATAATTCCTTCCACCGTGGGCATGTGGGATAAATAACCCCAGCAATGAAATGAGATTTGGTAAACACCTTTTTAGGAGATTTGCTAAAACATGGTTCCTTTTGCAAGCCACATGAGGGTCATGATACTTCCAGATCCTTCAACCACCACTGAGAACTCTACATCTTACGCCCCCTGGGGTGTTTCTGGTCTGCAGAACAAGAAATCAGCTCCATCCATCCACAGCATCACTGCAGACTCTCATCAGACTTCTGCTCCACACCAGTGGAGGTCAGACCTAGAAAAAGGGTCCATGTGTGCTCTGAGACCTGATCTCAGGCTTCCTCCATGGTCCAAAGAGGCACAAGATTCATCTCATGAGGTTCTTATCTCTGGAGAGACACATATATATTTAATTTAGGTGCTTGAAAGATACCTTTGGATATGTCAACCAGTGAAAGTCATGGCCCAACGTGCCCTCACTTGGAATTAGCCTCCTATATCCACTAGATGGGAAGTCCCACCACTAACATGCTCAAAGCAGAGCACAAGATCCATGGAAAAGATGGAGAAATAGCTTTTCTGCAACACCTGCCACTGAAGTCCAGGCAGAGAATGAGAAAGGGTTAAAAAAATAACAAAAAAAAAAAAAAAACAAGTTTCAAAAGTTGAAAAATAAAAGCAAGCAGGAATGAAAAATTGAGACAAAGATGATCATAGGGGATGCCTGGGGGGGGGAAAAAAAAAAAATAAAATAAAAAGAGTGAAATTAAACCTGAAAATGTGGCATTGGAGGGATTCATGAATCAAAGTGAGACACAAACCATTCTGCATTTTACTCTGCAGACCCCTCATCACACGTGGATGCTGTGTCCATGAGGAGATGCCAGGGAATTCTCCTAGAAGAGGACCATGAAGGGAGAGCTTGATAGGTGGGATACAGCTTGCAGACAGAGCACCAGAAGAGGCTGCTAAGGCAGGGACCATTTATGGGCTTGAATAGAAACTGGGATTTTGGATCTGGAGATCTTCCAACTGTCTCCACCTGGGAGGAGATTTGGCTTGTTTATAATTTGTGTAAAGTACAAACTACATTTTCTCCAGGATTTTGTGTGTCCAGCACACAGCTTTGCCATTGGAAATTGCAGTCACCAATCCCACAGATGGGTATTACTCTGTCCAACACATACCTCTGGCTTTGGAAGTTCAGGGTTGGAGCATTTCCCTTGAAATAAACCACATTCATGTCCTGAATTATTCAAAGCTCAGGAGCTGCCTTTCATTCTTTGCTGCTTCTCCTCTGTGTTCAGGCAGCAAATGAGCTTGAAATAAAACCCAACTGGATGAGCTGAGCCAGATCCATGCAGGAGAGGAGAAAGGCAGCTGTAAGAAGCTTTGATTCACATGTGTTTTTCTAACCCTTCTACCTCCCTGGGTACCAAACCAGGAGTGATCCCAGGGGGATACAGGTCTTGCTGTCAAAGCCAAGAAGTGGAAAGACTGAATCTGTTTGTGAATGGTTGGTAAACACCCAACATTCCCTAGAAGGTAATCAGGAGTGAAACAACGACCCCCATTCATCTAATCCTCCCACCCCACCTCTCCCACACTTCCCCAACCACCTCTTCCCCAAGCTGAACAAGAAACCTTGTGTGAGGAACCAAATTCATCAGCACCAATGCCTCTTCCAGTCTTGGGAACAGCCTGACAACCCCTGGGTGTTAGACAAGAAATGTTTAACTTGCTGTTTGTTGGGCCAAAAGCATGAAGGGTTTTCTGTATCCAGAATTCTGGTTCTGCCTAGAGCTAGAGGTGTAAAGTTTGTGGATCTCCTCTCACTCTGGGTAACAGACAACTCCTTGCTTAATGCAAAAATTGGGTATTCACATTGCAGAAGGGTCCATGGATCATGGGCCTGGGGTGCTATAAAAACACAAAGCAAAAGCTCTGCCTGGGTTTTATGATAGGACTTATCAGATGGAGGGGGAGAAGCCAAGGATGCAGAGGGCTGTTCCCTGGCTGTCAGGACTGTGTAGCCTGCCTGGACATCAGATCCACCTCTGTTAGATGAGATTTGAGCTGGGGTTTAGGGGTTCAGTCCAACTTAGGTCCAGCTGGCAAAAGAGCAGCTCAACAGGTTGGGGTATCAGCCCCCCAGGCAGATTATCTGCCCAGGGAGTGAGAAGATGCCTCCTCCTTTGACTCCTTTTAAACTACTCAGCATCCTTTTGGAGAAGGAATGCAGCACAAAGCAGTAAAGCTGGTACAGGAATCATGGAACAGGAGGCCTAGCTTCTGGTTTTGCCTCTGTTTTGCTTTCTGTGTCTCAGTTTCCCCAACTTTTAAGCCAATCACTCTTGTGTGATTGGACAAAATTGTTTGGACAGCTGCAGAACTTCATCTGTGAGAAGGCAGATCTTCCTTTGTGTGACTCAGCTCACAGCCCTGCAGCACTGGGGTCATCTCCCATTGAACAGCTACAGAGCTTTTCCTGCTCCAGAGTCCTTACTTGTTATTCTTTACTGCAGCAACAAAGCCACAGACAACTCCTGGGTGCCTGTGCTACTCCCACAACTAAATACTTGAATGAGTTTCTACACCTTTTGGGGAAGACCAAGAAAAAAAATGCCTTTCTAGATGAAACACTTCTGTTAGGGTCATCACAACATCATCATCAGTGTGTCATGAATTAATATAACCACTGATCTATGCAGTGATTTCAGAGAGAAACAAAAGCCAGGGTGCATTTACCTGCAGCAAACAGCTGCTGATTCCCCATAGTAATATAACTAGAGGAACAGCCAAAAAGCATTTCCACCTCCTTTGTCCAATCCCAGTTACCTGGCAAAGCCCCTCAGGGGCCAGGACACCAGCAGAGCATAAGAAAGACAGCTCAGGTCTTGCAAGATTTCTGTGCACCAGCCAGAAGTTGCCTTGAAAGGGAGAAGCAAAGAAGAAACATTTGCAAGGGCAGGATGGAATTTGTTTTGCATGCCTCCTGTGAAGAGTGCAGCAGCTGTGCTCTGTTCTAAAAGGAGGAAGAGATAAAAAAGTTGATTGGACCACGGACATTTTTCCTCCCTGCAAGTTACACAAGAAGGAAAGTGGAAATCTAACAGTGGCTTTCACTTCTAAAATTAACATCATTCTCCCTGACCCATGAATGTAGCCCTGAAATACCAACAGCAAAAACCTCAGAGCTCTGGCAGGACAGAGATCTGACCCTGGAAATGGCTTTAATGCATGGATGCAACTCCTTGGCATCTGGAGCAAAATGCTGGTGGGTCCCATCTAAAGACTCCACCAGCAGGAGTCTGTAAGAATGCCTTGGGGTTGCATCATGTGGGCTCCTTGAATTTTCCAGAAATCCTCCCTCCTGCCTCTTCCCTGCCAAGTTTTTGCTGGCAATCTCTACAGCAGCTCAGAAATACACACTGTGATCCTCTGCTGGAGTATTTTGAACAGGCAGGAGTATTTAGGCTGAGCAGAGCACGTGGGTTTAGAGGCATGGGGAGGTATGAAAGATGTTCTGTCTTGCTAAGGGTCCTGCCTGCTGAATCAGAATTCTGGATACAGGAAACTTCAAACAGAGCAAAACACAAGGTTAAATGCATTAAACATTATGTGTATCTGTCATGCACTGAAAAATGATATCAGAAGTGGTGTTAAAGTTGCAAAAAGCACTAAAAAGCTTGGAAAGGGCAAATTAAGTCCATTGGGGTAACTTTCACTTTGGCTCCACTGTTCTTATGACACAGAGAGCAAAGAGACCCTCAAATGCCAAATCTCTGTTCCCATCAAAGCATTCTCAATCCCTCACCAGCCTGTTCCCTGACTCCCTAAGACAGGTCTGTGCCTTTTGCAGACAGATCATAGAATCCCAGGCTGGTCTGGGTTGGAAGGGACCTTCCAGTTCCTCCAGTCCCAACCCCTGGATGGGCAGGGACACCTCCCCCAGCCCAGGTTGCTCCAAGCCCCATCCAGCCTGGGCTGAGACACTGCCAGGGATGGGGCAGCCACAGCTTCCTTAGGCAACCTGTTCCAGCATCTCACCAGCCTCACAGGAATTAATTTCTTCCTGAGATCTCATCTAACTCTCCCCTCTTTCAGCTTGAAACCCTTCTCCCATCCCATCACTCCATGCAAAGTTCAACCTCCCCCCCAGCTTTCTTGTGCCCCCTTCAGGTACTGAAAGATGCTCCAAGGTCTACCCATAACCTTCTCTTCTCCAGGCTCAACAACCCCAATTCTCACACCATCTTTTTGGCCTCTTTTGGACTCACTCCAACAACTCCAGGCCCTAAACTCCCATGAGCTTTACACTCTCTGAATGACCATGGACCTACAAGAAGGGACCTGATCCAGGTGACATTTTCTCCCCTGGGGGTAGACTGTGTCATCCCAAGCCATGCCACAGCAGCTCATACCCAGACATAAAACTGGTTTGCTCCTACCAGATCAACACAACAAAGTCACCAGGGCTGGGGCAATCAAGAGCTTGTGGCCCCTGGACCCTGGGAAGGATGAAGCCCCTTTGCCCTTTTTTACCTCTCTGGGCAGCTTTTTTGCTGTCTGTGTAAGAGTAGAAAAGATGAAGAGGCTGCCAAGGAAGGATCCCTTCCTCAGCATCCCTTTGCTTACATATCTGCAGCACGTGGGTGATGAGAAATGTCCCTGTCATTTCCTTTTGCTGGATTGCAGCCCAGTGCCTGGTGGGGTGCTGAGCACAGTGTGTTTTTCCTCAGATTCCCTTGTGTCCTTCCTCAGATTCCTCTCCCCAGCCCTCCTCTCCTGCCTGAAAACCACCACCCAGCACCCCCAGTGTCCACAACCCAGCAAAACCCCCAGCCCCAGCCCCTGCATTCACCTCCCCATCCCACTGGCATCACTCGTGGCAGGATTTTGCAGCTCAGCTTGTTGGGGACATGATGCCCAACAACCAAGTTGCCCTGAGGAACACAGATGAGATGGGTGGGACAGGCAGTTGGGTGACATCTGTGCCTACACAGATGCACATGCACATGGAATCAGATGCCAATCCCACCCCATGCCTATCCCAGAGTAGCTCTGAGCTGGAAGCAGAAGATTGGCTGGAGGAGGAGAACCTCTCTCCAAGCCAGGGTGGGTTCTAGAGGTGTTTCTCATTCCCTTAATTGGCTTCAGAATAAATGGTTTCCTTTTACATCCCATTTCCTCGGCAGAGGGCTGAAAGGTTGCAGGGGGGTGGGGGGGTTGGACGTGGGTCTGTGCCTCCTCTCAGCTTTCTGAAAGCTTCATCTGGATTTAAAGACAAAGGAGAACGCTCAAACTTTTTAAATTCCTACATGTTTCATGGAAACAGGCAGCTGGGAAATGATAGGGAAGAGTTTTCCTGTCTTGGTGGACTCAGCTTTTAAGGAGACATCAGAGATTCCCCTCTGCATGCAGAACTCTGAGCAGACCTCCACCTCCCTAACCCCTCCCCATCCCCATTCTCTGCTTATATTTTATAATAAAATGTCAAAAGGTGGAAATGGCACCTTCCTTACTGCCTGCCTCTGGCTCCTCAAAGTGGGGAAACTGAGGCTACAGCAGCCCTGGTTTCATCCTGCTCTCACAGTTTGCCCTGGAGATGGCCCTGGAATTCATGGGGCTGACGTGGCTGCAAAAAAAAAACAAAAAAAACCCAAACTTTCTTTTGTCTTGCAGTTAACTTTTGGGTGGATCCAGATGGTTCCAGTCACTGAAAGGCAAGAAGGGAAGGGGTGAGGAACACAGATGGCTGGACCACAGCAGCTCAGCCAGACAGCCTGGAGAGATTCCCCCAGAATCCTGACTCTTTTCATGATGCAAATCTCTCCCCCATTCCATAAACCAGCTCCAGGAAGGTGCAAGACAAGAGGGATTTACAACCTGACCTCCTGTCACCCATGCTGGACCTCCAGTGAGGCTGAGCAGATGCCATTCTTTCCACCCAAAAGCACCAGAGGAATTTCACCCACCCACCCTCCCCCTCAGCCTCGACGTGTTGGCAGGAAACCCTGTGGATTTTGAACTTTTCTCTGGGAGAATTAACCAGGGATTAGAAATGGGGATCAAGGGAATCTCTCTCCTCTGTGCCCTGTGGGAAAGCTGGGGCTTTGCTGGCCTTGTTTGTCCACCATGGCATTACCTGCTTGGTACCATGGATGGAGAATTTGCCCCTCTCCAGAGGGATCACAGTTCTTTTTTTCTTCCTTTTTTCTCCTCCATCACATCCTTTTTCTCCTCCGTTTGCTAAAGAAGCAAAAGCTAACCCAAAGCATCCATAGCCTGAATCTGCACCTTTAGGGCATAGAAACTCACCCTGTAACCTCCCAGAAAGCCAGGGGCCAGCATTCCCAGCCCTGGGATGGGGCACAGCTGGACATAGCAAGCTGGGAGAGATGGATTTGGCTCTGGAGTGCTGCAGAGCAGACAGCCCAGGCCACAGATCCACGGGACACTCAGCTTTTCAGCTTCACTGCCATCCTTTGTCTGCTGGCTATTCAGAAAAAGCTTTTCCCTTCCAGCTCCAGCCAAACAGGGAACTGGTCATGGCTGCAAGCCAGAGAGTGGGGGGAAAAGGGGCTCTGATTCTGCCCAAATTTGAGACATCTCTGCCTGCAAAACCACCACTCCCTCGAGCTGCATGAATGAGTTCAGAGTGGCAAAGGAGGAGGCTGCAAGGGGAAAATGAGAGCACAAGTCCTGAACTCACCCTTGAGCTGAGAAGAGAGGCAGGATCCCACCCCAAAGTTTTTCCATGTGGGTTTCCAGGGAACCAGGTGAGCTCTGACCAGCTCTGGATGGGTAACTCCTCCCCCAACACATGCTGGATTTGCCTAGAGATGAAGATGTGGTGTTTGAGTGCTACTGGGAACTCACCTGAACTTGGGGTCACACTGGTTGCCACCAGCACCCATCTCTCTTCATATGGCTCTGGGAGATGAGCTCCATCTGACACAGCTGCTTCCAGGCTCCATCCAGATCCATTTTCTCTGGTCTGGGGAAAGATTTGGCTGCTGAAACTGAGACACACAGAAATTCCTCAGCAATTCCAGATGAATCAGTGACAACACTGCTCTTAGGAGTGAGAAATGGCCTTGAACTGATTTGAGGAGCTCTGAGCTGACACGGGGAGGGTTTCTTTAAGGCTGGTTCACCTGATCTGTCTACTTCTGCTCATCAAATGAGGGAATGATGCCCAGCAGATGCAAGTAGAAGCAAGAAGCAGTGCTGAAACAGGGGAGCATTCCCATCAGTCCTGTCTGGAAGGGGGGGACAGCATGGGGATGTGCAAACTTGGGAATTCATCTTTATCAGGGAGTGTCACTGCATCCTCTGCAGGAAAAGCAGACAGATTCGAGGTGGAGGCTGTAAAGAGGATGGGTATCATCATTCCTGCCCCCTCTCTTATCTTTCCAGGTCTCACAATTTTTAATCCTCCAAGAACTAATCATGCCACGTGCTGTGCTCCCTTCTGAGACATGTTCAGCACCAGAATGGCTTCTTCAGCCCTGTGCTGGATCCTTCCTCATCTGCAGCACAGGGAAAGCTCAGAGTTACCCAGAATGTGGGGTGAGACCTGTGAACTCTGCCTCATAAGGACACCTGAAATGTCCTACTAGGACAGCATGGGTCACCTGGCTCTGCTCCACCCATGACCATGGCAAACACTTCTGGGACAAGCTGCTGGTCCCAGTTTGCTTGTGGTCCATTGTGCCCCAGCACCCAGACCTCCTGGATTAGGGATGTTCACCATACATCCCTCCCTGCCATCAGTATCTCCTTGTGGAATTCATTAGTCAAATCATTTTAGATTAGATCCCATCTACCTCCCGTGGATGCAACTGCATGGAAAAAAAAAAACAAACAAACCTGCCTTGTATGTGTTTTAAAATGAACTCCTGCTTGCTAGCTCTGTGCTCTCAACTGGAACATCTGGATTTAATCTGATTAAAGCTGAGAGTTACAAGGAAGGCCTGAGTACCTCCACTCTACAAATTGCTTTCATTTTTCTCCTTGCTACAGACCATGCCTGATCCTGGAAAGCAGAAACCCTGCCCCAGCACTGCTTCCTCGCAGCTCAGAAGATGACAAGACTGTCACTGAGAGAGGGAAGCAAGGGTCAGTCTCCTGGGTCACTGGAGCCTACAGGAAAGGCTGGATGTGCAAAGCTGCTGGAGTTTATATTTTAAAAGCTGTCTCTGAAGTCCCTGTTAGACTGCAGGGTCAGTTAGGGCTTGCTTTCATTTGCTTTTCTGGAAATGAATATAAATTTAACATAAAATCAAGTTCATTAGGAATGCTGCTTTAAAGAACTCAAGCCAAATGACCACCACAGCATCAGTCCAGATGTTTTACAGCTGGGCAAGGGTTGTTTTCTGCAGAGCAGGGTGTAGGACTCCCAGTACCAGTCAGGATTTCTTTGTCCTTCCCCCCAGCATCTCCCCCACACCCAGCCCAGGCATTGGGTTGCAAATCTCCATCAGCTTTGTCCCAGCATGCAGGATCAGACCTGGATCACCAACTCTTTGGGATTTTAAGTAATTCAGTTGTAGATCTGCAGCCCCCTAAATCCAAAGGCTCCCCAGGGAGCAAAACCACACTTGAAATAAATCAGGATGAAAAGAAACACCAAGTTTTGCCCCTCTCTGAACTCTGCCTTGAAGCTGGGGGGTTTGGTTGGAGGGGAGGAGCTCTGCTGGAAAAGTGGATGTGTCTTTTGGCAGCTGGGCCCTCTCATTAAAGGAGCAAAAAAGACGGAAGAAGGCAACTCCCAGTATCACTCCCCCTTCCTGGTCCTCTCCCCCACTGCTGGAATCTCCTACGTGGCACTGTGGGGGCTGGGAGAGCCAGCCAGAGCAGATTCCAACTTGGAAATCACTGGATGGCAACAGAAATCTCCTCTTGCAATGCAGATCAGCCCAAATCTTACTATTTTTACCCTGGAAAAAAAGGGTTGCAGATAAGATTGAGCTGCTTGCTGACTTTTTTTTGTAGGAATGACTAATTTTCTGCATCCTAAAGCACCACGGATTTCTTGTGGATAACAGCAACTGAGGATTGGGGATGAATTAGTATGGGCAGTTAGCCCTAGGAGGACCAGGTTTGAAAATATATTAAAAAATCAGGCAAAAAATTGAAATACCTTTATGCCTGTCCTCAAAGACAAAGGATTATTTTTATTCTATCTCAATTTCCCCTTATTGAGGCAAAGGGACTGCAAAAACAGAGCCCTGTGCTTGCATCAAGAGTTTGATACTGGGGGGGCACTGAAAGAGATAAAGATGAAATGTTTTAGAGTTTATTATCAATTTCACTTGGAAGAGAAAAAAGAAATCTTACATGGGAAGTAATTACACAGAAGGGTTTGAGGGTGGAGCAATTCAGAGCCTGGCAGGGAAGAGAGGCTGACACTGGAAGTTTAAAGGAGCTTTTCTCATTTCCCAGCTGGCACATACTGCTGGTCCAGACCAGTAACTTTTCAACTGTGTGTTGTGATTGTTTGCTATCAGTGAATTATTGTTTTTTATTTGCTATGGCAATAAAAAAGCAAAGATTGTGCTATAAAAACCCTGGGGCCCCATTCCAAGCATTTATGCAGACACAAAGCCCAAAAAGCTGCTCCAGATATATACTTGGGTACAGAAAAATATGATGCTCAAGATACTTTAGACCTCTCCCATTGACTGCCTCTCAGGAGGAAGCTGATGTCTGAACAGAATAGTTCTGAATAGGGCAGAAGAACCACTTAGGAAGAGTGTCATTAAAGTCTCAAGTCTTAAAAAAAGTGAATGAGGGAAGTGGGGGTGTTCAGCCTGGAGGAGAGAGCTTCCCCCTCCCTACAACTCCTTGGAAAGAAGGGTGGTGGTCTCTTCTCCCAAGTTAAAAGTGCTATGACACTGTAAAATGGCTTCAAATTGTGCCAGGGGAGGTTTAGGTTGGATATTAGGAATAATTTCTTTCCTGAAAGAGTTGTCAGGCCCTGGCCCAGGCTGCCCAGGGCAGTGGTGGAGTCCCCATCCCTGGATTTCAAAGCTGTGGGGATGTGGTGCTGAGGACCATGGGTTAGTGATGAACTTAGCTAATGGGACACAATGGACTTAAAGATCTTTTCCAAGAAAAACAATCCTGTGATTCTATGATGCTGTGACTGCAATGTAAGGTTAGGATCCTGTTAAATACTGTTAGGATGCAAAATGAGGAGGGAAATGTGTTTTGTTTGTGTATTTCTTTCTATACACACAGCACTGAAAAATTTAAAAAAAAAATCAAACAAACAAATCAACCCGAAAACCCACATCAAATAAATCACAGAAAGCCTGGAGCCTTCAGGCATCTGACATGATTTCATGCTTGACACCCAAAATGTTGTCCAATGAGGGAGACTTTGTGGCACTTTTCTCCTGTAACAGCTTTGGTGCAAATGACACCACACTGATCAATTCAGTCAGAAGAAAATACTGGGAATGGATGAGCAGGACAATCTCTCCCACAGCCAGCAGCAAACACCCAGTGACCAGAACAAACCTCCTGTTGTCTCCTACCACTGTTTTCAAGGTCTCTCTGCTGCAAATCAGTCTGTGAGCCAAATCAGAGTAGACACCCACATTTTGCTACTGGGGTTTGAGGATCTGGTTTATTGCAGTGGAAAAATTTACACAGGGAGGGCTCAAAGACCTCCCCTCATCTGAGGTGTGGAGCATCTCCTCACATGGAATCATCTGAATGGTTTAGACAGGAGAAAAAGTGTTGCTTTTTGGTGCCATCTTCTAGAATTGGTAGATTGCTGCTGTGTAGGGCAATGGACAAGATGGGATGATCCCAATAAAAGGCAACAACCCAAGTCTGAGGGCAGAACATTCAGAGACAGAAGGCTGAATCAGTTGCTGCTTTCTTCTATAGCAACGTGAGGTAGGAAACTGCTGAGACCTCTGTCTTGTAAGGGAAGCAGAGAAACTTGCAGAGCCAAACCCAGCGTTAATAAGGGGAGAAAAATGAAATTATGTGGTGATTATGAGCAAAGGAAGATAGAAACATCAGTTAAACAACACAGTGATGCAGCATCCTTCTGCTGATATGGTAACTATCAGTGAAAATTATGCTTAATTACAGGCTCTAGTACCTAAAACACCATTATATCCCAGATTACTATTAAAAAAAAATGCCATGCTGTCTTAAAATGTGACAGAGTTAAAATATGACAGGGTTAAAATGTGACAGGGTTGAAATGAGAGGCATTCAACACTTGTGACTCATGGAAGAAACTTCTCTAGAGCACATACTTAGCTGCAGGCTCTCTCAGCCTGGCAGAATGGCCCTGGGCAGCATGAGCATTTAACTCCTTCAACATTATTTCAAGGTTGTGACAGTTTGCTGCCCTTCTAAACTGTGGACGTTTGCAAGACACAAGGATTTTTTGCTACCTTGTCACGTCAAAATGAAGAACAGAACCTCACCTACCTGGTCATCTCATGCCTACAGTGCAGGGGGAGATTTGGAGGTACAGAAGATGTGATGAGCACCATCAGCTCAGCTGTGGGAGGAAAAGAAAGAGTTAGTAAAGGATGGATGGATGGATGGATGGATGGATGGATGGATGGATGGATGGATGGATGGATGGAAAACCACTCTCTGGGATACAGAAATATGAGGAAATTCTCCATCTTTCTTTAACTTGGCCATCAGGTCACTCAGCAGAGTGAACAGAGATCCTCCTGGATATCACCACAAAGGGGGACATTTTGGATCACAGAATCACAGAATTGTTTTGGTTGGAAAAGAACCTTAAGACCAAGTCCAACCATGAATCCAGCACTGCCAAGGCCACCACTGCCCCATGGCCCTCAGCACCACAGCTCCAGGGATTGGAAATCTCTCCCGGGGAAGAAATTGTTTCTAATTCCTGTTCTTCCTTTTGGGGAAGAATTGTTTCCTAATATCCAACCTAAATTTCACCTGGCACAACCTGAGGCCATTTCTTCATCAGGGATAGATGCCCTGATGTTGCTTGAACCAGGGGCAGATGTTAAACATTTGCTGCCTGTGACTGCTCCAGGTGTGGCTGACACTCTTTGCAGCATTTCTGACTTCACGGAAGACGATAGGCTAGAAAAATTAAATAAATAGATTGGATATTAGCAACAATTTCTTCCTGGGAAGTGTTATCAGCCCTTGGCCCAGGGTAGCCAGGGCAATGGTGGAATCCCCATTCCTGGAGGGATGGATTTCCAAGCCCTGGAGATGTGGCGCTGAGGGCCATGGTTGAGTGGTGGCCATGGCAGTGCTGGGTTAAGGTGGATCTGGATGAATTTTCCCAACCAAAACCCGATTCTTGGATCCCACAAACCACCCACCTCCCGCCTCAAGGGGTGCCAGCAGGGGAATCAAACGGGCTGCAGCCCCACTAAAAAACTAAAAAGCAGAGCCTGGGCTTAGCCGAACCACCCCCCAGGGCATGACAAGGGAAGGACAAGGGCAGTTTCAGCCCCTCCGGTACCAGGAGGGACCGGGCCTCCCCCCCCGAACCCCTCCGGACCCCTCCTCTTCCCCTCCGCTCTCCGCCATTGGCGGGAGGCGCGGGGAGCGGGATCGGATCCTCCCCTTCCTCTCCCTCCCTCAGCATTTATAAAGAGGGGTGGGTTTTTTTCTTTTTGGAGTTGGTTTCGTTGGTTTTTTTTTCCCCAAAAACTTTTTCTAGAAGTTTCTCTCCGGCCCCTTATAAACCCCTTCGGCGGGGACAAAGGAGGCGGACGGGGAAGGCGAGCGAAGCCCCGCGGAAGGTAACGGGGAGGAGGGGGGTGAGGAAATGGCGGAGGTGGGGGGGGGGGAGTGGAAAAGGTTCGGGAGCAGCCCGGATTCGGGGGATCGCTGGCAGGCAGGGATGTGAGCAAGCTGGGAGTGCAGTAAGGCTCCGGAGGGTGTTAGATTTTGGGGTCTTTCATGCTCCTTCCTGGCCCCGTAGGGCTGGGAATTTGGGGGGGGGGGGGGGGGGGGCAGAGAGGGGAGGAAAAAGGGAGTTGAGGGAGGGTGGGTGGGGGGGTTGTATTGGGGTGGATTAGGATTGAGGGTATGCGTCAGGTTGGGGGTAGGTGTCAGTGTTACTACAAGATGGATTTGGAGGAAAAGAATCATTAGATTCCTTTACACCCCCCCCTTCCCGCCGCTCTCCCTCCTCCAGTTCGCTGGGGAGGATTCGTGTCAGCCTGGAGAAACTTCCAAGGAGGGAAGAAGGAGAAAAAAAGCATTGGAATGGGAATGGGCTGTCCAGGGAAGGGGTGGATTCTCTGTCCCTGGAGGTTTTTAAAAAGAGACTGAATGTGGCACTCGGTCCCATGGTCTGGGAACCACTGGGGTCGTGGATTAAGGATTGGATTTGATGATCTTAGAGCTCCTTTCCAACCCAAATGATTCTGTGAAAGGGGGGGATAAGGAAAGCACCAACTTGGTCCAAGTGGTCCCAGAGCAACCACTGGTTGGAAAATCCGTCCTCCAGCCTGGGAGCCTTCGGGACCTTTGGCCACCAGCCCAGCACTGGAGGATTTCTTCTCACAGCAGCCTCCCTTCCACCAAACCAGACTAACCCTGTCCTCCTGCCTCCCCTTAACCAAGTGTCACCTCCTTCTGGGTGACAGGGAGGTGGCCTTTTGTTTGCGTGCCTCCATCCTGCGGCTTCGCCTGCCCAAGATGATGGGTGCAAGGTGGTCCTGGAAGGGGTGCTTGTCTTTGGAGGGGGGGTCCATGCCTCTGGCTGGCTGCAGTGGGGTGATGGCACTTCCAAATCCCACCAGGAGAGCCAGCTCCCAACATCTTGGAAGTGGTCTGCAAGATGCCACGTTGGCACCCTGCATCCCCCTCGCAGGGCTGCACAGAGCCAGGGGGGTTTGAATCCCCCCAAATTCCCTCTTGATTTTCACCCTGGGCTACCAATTTGCCAACTCTCTCAGCTGTGATCCAAGGATGGGCAAAATTTCTCTTGTCTTGGATGCGTCACTCGGCGCAGCCCAGCACCCAGCCAGATTTCTTGCCAGTTTTCTGAAGTTATGAACCTTTTTTTTTTTTTTTTTTTTTTTTGAGCTGAGGATGTGTAAGCGGTGCGGGCAAGCGAACTACTCCGTGTATCTGTTTTCTTTCAGAGTGAAAAAAGGCAAACGTTGACCCCACTATGAAAGAGTTTCAAGGTATCTTTAGAAATAAAAGGGGGGGAGGGGGAAAAACCCAACCAAAAAAGGAGAAAAAAAAAAAAAAAAAAAGGAAAACCATCAAGATTTTAAGTGCTGTCTGCACCTTCTAAGTGTGTCAAGGGCAGTTTGGAGCATGTTAAATAAATCTTTGCTCTTAGGTAGCTGGGATGGCTCTTCCTTTCAGAGGAAGCCTTGCTCCCAAGAGGATTTTAGGATACAAATTGCCTCCCTCTCCAAGGCTACGTGATTCCCACTCTGGCAAAAGGTCCTTGGTGCAGACTGCGCACACTCTTTGCTCGGGGCTGCATTCCTGTTTCCTTCGGGCCCTTTTCCTTCCCATCTGTAATTCCCAGGGGCTTTTTGCTTCCTGCTCAGTTTGCTTTAACCCTGAAGCTGCCCTGTTGCAGCCCCTTTCTTCTCTTTACACACAAGGAGCAGCTTCTGAAGCTGGCCAGGAGCAGGGTGTGAGGAGAAGACTGAGGAAGGCAATGCTGAAGCCTGTGGAGGAAAAGCTGGCATGGGGAGTGGAGGTGGAATTTCAGCCCTGGGGATTTGCCATCAGGAAAGGAGGGAGGGAAGGTCTGGGGACAGGTTAGAAGTCTTGGGAGGTAGGTGGGGGTGAGCTCAAAGAGCTTTTAGGAAGCATTTCTAACCAGTCAGTCTGTAGAGTAATCAAAGCTCGTAGCTCAGAGATCTCACTGGGGATGGATTTTCCTATGTTTTGATGAAGATGTCTCTACCTAATGCATGAATTTATTCTGGGCTCCCTGGTTCAAGGACAGGGAACTGCTGGAGAAGGGAAAGCAAATGGGTACAAAGATGATTAGGGCACTAGGACATCTCTGATGAGGAAAGGCTGAGAGACTTGGGTCTGTTTAGTCTGGAGAAGAAAAGACTGAGGGGGAATCTAAACAATGCTTTGATAAAAAGAACATTTAAAGAATGGTTAAAGACAGGACAAAAGGAACAAGCATAAACTTGAACATTGGAAATTCCATCTAAACATCAGGAGGAACTTCTTCACTTTGAGTGTAGCAGAGCCCTGGCCCAGGCTGCCCAGAGAGGTGGTGGAATCTCCATCTCTGGAGATATTCAGAACCCTCCTGGTCACCATCCTGTGCAACCTGCTCTGGGTAAACCTTACCTTGCAGGTGGGTTGGACTCAGTGATCTCCAGAGGTCCCTTCCATCACCTAACATCCTGTGATTCTGGGGTATTAGGAATGGGCTCTGATGGGAAAAAGAAGGGGTCCACCACCTTCTTCTGCCCCAGCACCTCTCTGGCATGGCTGTACAGACAAAACTAAGTTAGACCTGACCAGACAGCTTGGATCTTCTCACGGGGCCTCTCTGACTTAGCTTGGTGGAAACTCATGTGCTCCATCTAGTGTCTAGAAACTTGGGTACCGAGTTGGGGGTCCCCAGAGAGGACAATCCTTGGACACTGATCAACAGGCAGCACTGTGCCACGTGGCCCTTGGCAAGTAGAAGCATCCTGCTTTTAAGTTTTCCTGAGCAGAACAGAGGTTTGACCTGCTCATCAGGTGACAGAAATACTTTCTGCTTCATTCCCTCTCCCCTTTTTTAAGTCGTTTACACGAACATGTCGTGAGAGAGTAAAACTGCTTAAAAATGAAGCTTTTCACTCAAAATGCCAGAGTGCAGCCTGGACTCTTGAAGATAAATTGTTGCCTGGAGGGAAAGCCCGAGTGATGGTTGCACCCCAAGTGTCAAACGTTGTTCTGCCAGTCCACCGGAGCGGATTTCACTGGAAGAGCCCCTTGGGGTCTCTCAAGTGTTCTTGAACCACGCTGACCCTGAGCTCTTCTTGCCCAGCAGGTCCTCGGAGATGTCTGGTACTGCTAAAACCATGTGGATTATCCTGGTGCTCGCTCTCAGCAGCCTCTCTGCAGCCGTCCCCTCAGAGGACAGGAAGCTGAGTGACAAAGCCACCGCGCTGGCCGAGCGCAGCACCACCTTGGCCTTCAACCTCTACCACGCCATGGCCAAGGACAAAGAGACGGAGAACATCCTCCTGTCCCCCGTGGTGGTGGCCTCTTCCCTCGGCCTCGTCTCCCTCGGAGGCAAAGCCACAACTGCCTCCCAAGCCAAGGCGGTGCTGAGCGCCGACAAACTCAACGACGAGTACCTGCACAGCGGGCTGGCCGAGCTCCTCAGCGAGGTCAGCAACAGCACCGCCCGCAACGTCACCTGGAAAATCGGGAACCGCCTCTACGGCCCCGCCTCCATCAACTTCGCCGACGACTTCGTGAAGAACAGCAAGAAGCACTACAACTACGAGCACTCCAAGATCAACTTCCGAGACAAGAGGAGCGCCCTGAAGTCCATCAATGAGTGGGCAGCCCAAACCACGGATGGGAAACTCCCGGAGGTCACGAAAGACGTGGAGAAAACCGACGGGGCCCTCATTGTCAATGCCATGTTCTTCAAGCGTAAGTTCTACCTTCAGTTCCACCTTCAGATCCAAATCGTAGTCTGAGACCAAATGGTTCTGCTTTTAGATCCAAATCCTAGCCTGAGACCAAACAGTTCTTCCAGATCCAAAGCGTAGTCAGACCAAATTCTACTTTCAGACACAAATCCTAACCTGAGACCAAACAGTTCTTTCAGAACAAAATCCTAGCCTGAGACCAAACAGTTCTACTTTCAGATCCAAATCCTAGCCTGAGACAAAATGGTTCTACTTTCAGATCCAAATCCTAGCCTGAGACCAAACAGTTCTTCCAGATCCAAATCGTAGTCAGACCAAATTCTACTTTCAGACCCAAATCCTAGCCTGAGACCAAACAGTTCTACTTTCAGATCCAAATCCTAGCCTGAGACCAAACAGTTCTTCCAGATCCAAATTTTAGTCAGACCAAATTCTACTTTCAGATCCAAATCCTAGCCTGAGACCAAACAGTTCTTCCAGATCCAAATTTTAGTCAAACCAAATTCTACTTCCAGATCCAAATCCTAGCCTGACACCAAATGGAAATATGACCAAACTCTAAGCCTGCTTGATGCATGCTCTTCTTGAGAGTGAAGAGGAACCACCCATGAAACTCCCACCCATTCCCTTTCCTTACAAGGTGAATTTCTCTCTCCTGTAGCTCACTGGGATGAGAAGTTCCATCATAAGATGGTGGACAACCGTGGCTTCATGGTGACCCGTTCCTACACTGTGGGTGTTCCCATGATGCATCGTACAGGTAAGTTGCCAACCTCCTGCTCCCTGTTGAAACCCAGCTGGAATTCTGCTGCCTGCAGCCCCGTGACCCAGTCTTCCACCAGTTGCTTCCCAGATGTTTTTGCCTCTTGGCCAGTGAGAGAGAACAAAGCTGGGTGTGCTGCTTCTGCTGATTCAGCCTCTGTAAGCAGAGAGAATCCATGGTTACTATTGGGTGCTTGGCTGTTAGGAGTAAATCCAAACTCATTGCATAACTCCAATAATTCCCAAAATAGTGTCCAGACTCACTTCTCCTGCTGCTCAGGGAAAAGCCAGGGTGAATTCCCAACAAGCTTGTGGGTAGCTTTACCTCTGCTCCACACCTCACTCTTTTCTCCTGATTTCAAGGTCTCTACAATTACTATGATGATGAGACAGAGAAGCTCCAGGTGGTAGAGATGCCACTTGCTCACAAGCTCTCCAGCATGATCTTTATCATGCCAAACCATGTGGAGCCTCTGGAGAGGGTTGAGAAGCTGCTGAACAGGGAGCAGCTGAAGACCTGGGCTGGCAAGATGAAGAAGAGATCAGTGGCCATCTCGCTGCCTAAAGTTGTCCTGGAAGTCAGCCATGATCTTCAGGTAAAGGAGGTTCTTAAAGAAAACAGTTGGGCCTCAGGGGTCTTTGGGGTGGGAGGAAGGATAGTGGGATGATGGGTTAGAGAACACAGCACCAAACTTCTTGAGTACAAGATTTGGATGATGCTCTGAGGCACATGGGGTGATCCTGGGAGTGCCCTACATTAGGACAGGAGTTGGACTTGATCACCCTGATGGGTCCCTTCTAACTCAGCAGATTTTATGGTTATCTGTGCCTGTCTTTTTTTTTTCCTCTAACCATGGCTGGAAGGGATTGCACTGTGTCATCTCTGGGAGGGTTGCTAACCTCTTTGTTGTTTTTTTTTTTATAGAAACACTTGGCTGATCTGGGCCTGACAGAAGCCATTGACAAAACCAAGGCTGACTTGTCAAAGATCTCTGGCAAGAAAGATCTTTACCTGTCCAATGTCTTCCATGCTGCTGCTCTTGAGTGGGACACAGAAGGGAACCCCTATGATGCTGACATCTATGGCCGAGAGGAGATGAGGAACCCCAAACTCTTCTATGCTGACCACCCCTTCATCTTCATGATCAAGGACAGCAAAACCAACTCCATTCTCTTCATTGGCAGACTCGTGAGGCCCAAAGGGGACAAGATGCGTGATGAGTTGTAGTTAGGTTTGTTTTGTTTTGTTTTTCCAGAGCTTTGGTTTGTGTGTTGTTTTTGGTTTGTTTTTTTTTTTTTTTAGTGGGGGGATTTCAAAAAAGGGGAAACACTATTTTGTATCCTTCTCGAACTATGGGTGCTATTCAGACCAGGGTGCATTGTGATGAGAAACCAGCATACACTTTACCTCACCCCAAAATACTTATTGCACAAACCCACCTCCAGAGAGGACCAGGACAGCCTGGCACAAGAGGGTCACCAGGAGTGGAAGGGAACTGGCATGCAGTGTCTCAGCTACTGGCATCCTCAGCTGAGATGTTCAGGCTGATGCTGAGCTCCCCCCTGCACTAGAGTTAAGCCTCCTGCTAAGAACCTTGCTGTTACCATCAGTCCTGCAAAAGCATGAGCCCTCCACCCTTCCAACCTCAAATGCTTCTGCACATTTAGCTCTACCACTTGCTTCTGCTTTGATGCTATGTTGCACCACAAGCAGAGCTGCTCTGGTCACTTTGCAGTTGTTTCTTCCTTCACTTTTTTTATCTTCAGTGGTATATGGTAGAACAACCAATTCTGAAGTCCAGCTTCCCCCACTACAGCCCTGGGAGCAGGGCAGGGCTGTGATAGCACCTAAGAATGGGGATTGTGTGGAGTTGTTCCCTTCTGTCCTGCCTAACCCTGCTCTGGATGACTGCTAAGATGCTTTAACCACAGGAGTTTACTGGCAGTTACAACCTGCAAACAGAAATGCAGCTTTGCTCAACATTTACAGAGAAATGAAGAGGCTTAGGAGTGTCAGGAGAGGGGCCAAAGGGCAGATGGACTTCCAGAAAGATCTGGGAATTAGGAAGGGGGCTCTTGAGGGCCAATATCTGGAATGAAACATCAGGCAAACAGAGAACACTTCTCTTGGTGCCTCTGCAGCAGCACACAGGGTTAGGAAAAAAAGAGTTCCCAGTGTGAAAGTTCTCCCACTTGGAACCAGGGTTGGTAGCCAACAGCTCTCATAGCAGGCCAAGGGACTCCTGGCTTTCCACAGGGAGGTGGGTGAGGTTCACTTTCTTGTTTAAATTCAAAGCTTTAAAGCTGGCATTACCTGATTTCCAAACACCCCTTTTCTGAAGCTCCTCTCCTCCAGGATACTTTAGCTCCCTGGTGGCTGACTGGATAAGGGCACACTGAAAAACAAATGTATTTATAGTTATATTTATGTCTGATCATCAGCAAGTTTCACAGCCTGCACCAGCCTAGCCTTGGAGTCTATTCTTGTCTTTTCTCCAAGGGATATCATCAGGTTGACATTATTTAAAGATGCACATGATCCCATAAGCACTGAAATACATGTTAGGTGAGGCTGGCTGCACACTTAGACCTCACAAACCAAGTGATGGCAAAAATTGTTGAAATGAGAGAAATCTTGTGTGTCACAGCCTAAGTGCCAGAGATTTTGAAACCAGCAAGGCCACCACATTGCTTTGGTTTCATTTCCCTGCCAATATGCTTGCTGTCAGGTTGCTTACATAGAAGCCCAATACTGCATGCTTTCAGGCCATCCACAGGATTTATTTCCACTTATTTATTAAGTTAAAACTCCAAAGTCTCTGATAAGTGTTTCCTGCAGGCAAAAACCACAACAGCTCACACCCCCAAGTCTGACCTGAATGTGCCTTCTCTAGGTTTGCAAGGTTACACAATGAAATGCTCATCTGCCCCAATTCCTATCCAAGCCAGCCCAAATGGGAGGTTCTTATCCTTTAAGCTTCTTCCCAGATTATTCCCAGGTGCTTTTCCCACCGTGTTGGCAATCCAAGCCTAAAGGTGTGTATGCTAAGAGACACCACCCAGTGAACCAACACACTAAAACCCACACACTGCAGCACACTGGGGGAGTGTAGGGGGGTAAAAGGGGTGGGGGGCAAGGCAAAAAAAACCAAAAAACACTGTGGGATTTTGTGAATAATTTGCATCATGTGGATGCAGGTGTCTTGGTGGCTTTTATTGTCTGTTCTTGCACCACATGGTGATTGACAGTCATATAATTTTGCAATAAAACTTTTTTTCAGTGAACCTTGGGCAGCCACAGTTATTTGCAGGGGTTGAGTGGAGGCAAAATACTCTTAACTGATTTTTTTTTTTATGACATTTTTAAGGATGGCTCCTTGCCACCCTTAAATCCAATTGTGGACAAAAAAAATTTACACTTAATATGCAATAGATGAATCCCTAGGACATGTCTGTGACAGGAAAGGGACACTATTAACAGGTCAGTGTTTCACTTACAATTTTCTCTCCTAAAATTTCAAGTTTTATGTCTTTAATAATGCTTCACAGGTAAAGGACCTACTGCCCTGCCCTGGCATTTAACAAAGCAGCAAATGGCTGTTAAAATATGGCAGTGAAGGAATAAAAAGTGAGCTGTTAGCCACAGGGCCCAGCCTCCCCAACCCTACAACCCAAAGCTGGGATTCAGTTGAGGGAAGTAAAGAGGAAAAATAGCAACAACAGCCCCCCTCACTGTGGTCATACTGCTAAATACAATAAAAATCCAGCAGGGTTGTGTCCTTCTATGTCTGGAAAAGGATTGTCCTGCTGTCCTTTGAAGTATGCAACTTTCAGCCTTTCAGTGAGAAGAAGAAAAAAAACAAAACACACAGACATGTCCCCTTTTCCCTGTGCCAAAACGTCTGGGATGGGCAGGCACACACATCCAGGTGGAGCTCCTCACAGCCTGGAAATGACACAAAAATCACAGAAGCCACTTTCAGCACTAACCACAGCAGCCCAGCAACACCAGCAACCTGGAAAAGCAAGTTACAAGCTTCCCAAAGCTCATCCTGCCCCTGGCTCATCTTGGAAGTAGCTTGAAATAATCACATTTTTCATCCTGGGGAAGACAGTACCCTCAAGACACCCCTAGGGACTGAGTATGACCCCACCTCCACTTCAGCAACTTCTGACTGCTCCTGGTCATGTATACTCCAAGCTAGAATTCCCTTCACATGTGCAAACCTTGACTATGAAGGGATTTGGGGTTGGAAGAGACCTTTAAAGGTCATTGAGGGACCTCAGACATCTTCAAGGAGATGGGGTTGTTCAGAACCCTGACCTTGAATGTTTCCAGGGATGGGGCATTTACCCTCCCTCTCTGGGCAACCTTTGCCAGTGTCTCACCACCCTCACTATAAAAAAATGTCATTATATCTAGGCTGAATCTCCCCTCTTTCAGTTTAAAAACCATCACCCCTTGTCCCACCACTACAAGTCCTACCAAAAGGTCTCTGTTTTTCTCATCAGTCCTCTTCATGTATTGAAAGGCTGCAATGAGGTCTCTCTGAAGCCTTCTCCAGGCTGAAACACCCCAACTCTCTCAGCCTGTCCTCACAGCAGAGCTGTTCCACCTCCCTGATCATTTGGGGTCTCTTTTGGACCCACTCTACACATCCACATCTTCTCTCTGCTGAGGATCCCAGTTTGATGCAACACTGCAGGGGGGACTTCCACCAGAAATCCTTGATGTCCTTCTCAACCTCTCACATGATGGATCTAGCAAGAAGAGAGGTATAGAAACACCTATCTTTAGTGCAGTACTTATACATCTCTTCATCTTACAACCAACTAAACATCAATTCTACCCATGATCAGCACCATGAGATCATCAGGTTGAGGGACACTGGCATGGAAGGCTTTTAAACCAGAAAGAAACTGCATTTTCCTCTCCAGGAAAGCCAGCCCTCACTGGAGGACAGCAGAAGGAATTTCTGGCCTACCATCATGTAGCATTTTGGGACAATTAAGAACTTGGCAGAACTTTCAAAGCCTTGTACTGTGGGTCATCACCCTCCTATTGCTTCAGCCTTCCAGCTTTCACATTCTTCCTGTTCCTATAAAGTGATAGAGCTGGCCTGTCTCTTTTTTAAATAATTTTTTAATTAATCTGATTTTAAATTAAAACGTTGGTGCTACTTCACAATGTTGCATGTCATAATTCTTTTTAAAGCTTTCAAAGAATTCCAGACTAGTTTGGGTTGGAAGGGACTTTAAATATCATCTATTTACACCTCCTTTGACCTTCTACCAGCCCAGGTTGCTCCAAGCCCCATCCAACCTGGGCTTCAACACTTCCAGGGATGGAGCAGCCACTGTCTCACCACCCTCACAGTGAAGAATTTCTTCCTAAAATCTACTCTAAATCTCTCCTTTTGGTTTGAAACCATTCCCCCTCACTATCACCCCATGCCCTTGTCAGAAATCCCTCACTGGCTTTCCTGGAGCCCCCTTCAGGTACTGGAAGATGCTTTAAGTCTCTTATTGAAAGATGTGCACAGAAATCTGAACTCAAGACTCCTTTTCTGACACCCTTTTAAGGTCCATCTGTTTCTGACACTGAACCAGCTTCCCAGCCAGGCTGGGTTTTTCCAGGATGCCTGCCAGAGAAGCTGGGAACAGGAAGGCTGAGGCTCACACATCCACACATGCTGGCAGACAGACCTGTCCCTGACACCACCAGTTTGAAATTCCAGTTCATGAGTTGCCAGCCTGGTTCCTAAAGAGAGGGCTCCTGCAAATGGAGAGCTGGATGTGAAAGCTATTCCAGATCTTGCAGATTTGAACTATTTTTGTTTATTCAAGAGGTTCTGAAATTCATCATGATCTCTTATGATGTACCTAACAAGTTTCTTCCCATTACTGCACCAGACTTTGAACCTACAGACTGGGGAAGGAGCTGATGCCACTGAAATCTCTGCTTGGAACTTAACCAAATGTTCAGTCTTGCTGCTTCAGCCACAGGGCTCTACCTTGACCACAGCAAAGCTTCAAAAAATCACTTATGCAGCAGCAGAACAGAAATTTAAACACCTCCCTGCCTACAGACTATGCATTTCAACAGCTTAAGTAGCTTTTGTCATCTTTTATCAACTTCAGGATCCACTACAGCTCATTAAAGCTATTTATTAATGCACCAACAAATTAATGAGAGTGTCTACTCAAGCATCAGACATTTTTTTTTGTTTTTCCCCAATCACTTAAATCTTTTTTATCTCAAAGCTTTGGACAGAAGGTTTGAAACCCAGTGTTTTCTTCCAGACTCATGTGGAATTACCTACTCAGAAGTTTCTCTCACCCCATGCCTCCACCAGCTAAGGTTACCTGACCCTAACAGAAGCTCTAATGTGCCTCTAGTCCTTAAAAACACACAGAGAATGTCTTGAAGTGTCAAAGAAAATGGATGCACAGAAGTGCAAAAAAGCATTTAGTCAAATATAGTTAATTCTTCAGCTGAGGCCAGAAAGGTAAAAACTACTGCAACTGCTCTGGACATTGCTAACAAAGCTCCCTCTTCTGGAAACCTCCTGGTATGTAACTGTGGAGTTACCAGTACTGTTCCAGTATATAAGACCATCATTCATGACACCTTTAGCACCTGATTTGCTGCTCCAGCTCTACCCAGAAATCAGCATTTTGTCCCCACTTTGGTCAGATCTGGCAGGCTGACTCCAAAAGGGTAACAGAAGCTTAGAAGAAGCCCAACAGAAAAACTTCCATACCAAAGGTGGGATGCAAGGCTTTCCTGGAATACATCCTGCAAAAAAAACCCCCAACACCTCCACACTGTCTTTTTTGATTTTATTAAGAGATGTTTTCAGGACAGTCAAGCTTCTGGCTGCAGATGTTACAAAACCTACAACAAAAAAACAAAAAAAATTGAGTGAGATGGTGGCAAATCATTTCCCATAACATTTTTCTACCCAAAACACTGAACAGGCTCCCTAGTCTCCAAATCAAGTGCCATCTCTCACATCTTGCATTTTAGCCAGAGGAGCAGATCTTGCTAGTTAAAATTTTAAACTTTAAAAGCAGCAAGTTCACACTCTCCCTGGGACTAACCTGGAGCAGGTCTGAGCATATTTCAAGCAATTAATTTCTGTCTTGGAAGCTCCTCATTCAGGGACACAGGATTTTAAACACTGATTTAATTTGCAAAACTAGCCTGTGTTGTGCTCAGTGTTACTGGTTTCTGTGTCTGTCCCAAACTGGAGCCCAGGGGGGGTAGTTAGGGAGGAATATATACCCTGTGCTGCCAACTGCACACTGGTAGCAGGTGGTCAACACCAAAGACACTGAGCCCTTCTCAGACAAATGCCTCTAAGTCACTCAAACTGGGACCCCAGGTCACCCAAACCCCATGTTGTAGAACACAACATGAAACAGGGCACTTGGAGCAGGATATTCCCTTTCAGACTCATCATCTCATCATCACTGAAGGGTTTGTGTGCTTAAACCAGGTTCTCTTCATTCTATCCTACACGCAACCCACTCTATCTGCTACAATGCAGCAGCTTTTCCTCCCAAGGATCTCAGCAACTTTTGGTGACAATTTTTCCATGCAGATCCCTGGGCACTTACCCCTCAGGCAGTGGGAACAGGCTGAGGCATGGCTGGCTGTTCTGGTTTGCCACCTTTCTGCTCTGAAATGGGGGTGGTGGGCAAAATCTCTTCTTTGGGTTCCACAATGCTGACGTGGTCTGGCAGAGGCTTTTTGGGGCCAATCTTTCCACTTGGGTCCCAAGGCAACATAATCTTTACTTTGATTCCCAATACTCCTGCAGAGAGTGACAGGATAACACAAACAAGCTCATTTGACACAACACATGAAGCACAAATGCAATGGGGAGAAGTCCCATGGTTAAAGGACATGCTGTCTGCACCCAGAACATCTCCTCACAGCATTGAAAATGCCAGCTGATTAACATAAACATGCTGCAGCTTAAAAATCTAATTATTTTCCATTTACATCAGTGTGTTACCTTTATCCAAGTCACTGCTTTTGCTAACTGCAGCCTGGGACCACGATGAAAATGTGTTATATCCTGAAATCATGCCATGGTTTTTAAACCCTGTTCATCCTGGGAAAACTCAGCTCACTTTTTTAGGAAATTCACTGGATATTTTGTGGGGTTTTTTGCATCCCTTCTCAGACAAATGCCTCTAAATCATCCAATGAGGAGGAAATCCTGCCCAAGGCAGCCTTAGCACAGCCCCACAGAACGTGGCACTGAACAGGCTGCAATGACACCAGGACATCCCTTCTGACTCGTCATCAGATCATCACTGAAGGGAAGAGGGAGAAAAGTTTTCCCTGCATCAAGTGTTCTGCAATTAAATAATCCAAAGCCATTTAAGATGTGTAAGTCATTTGTGTTTTACCAGATGGAAGAACAAGTGTAAGCAGGCTTGGCTGGTTTAGCTGGGAAGATTTACCAGGGGACAACAGTGAAGGAAAAGTGTCTGCCACTTGTGGGTCTTCTACCACCCATGTTCTGTCTGAAGAACAGAGAATTCAAACAGCCAACAGCTCCTAAACTCAGTATGTGTTTAGTTTGTAAGTTGGTTTGCTATCAGCCTCAGATGCTACAGGACACAAGCAAGAGCATCTGGAAATTCTAAAGCCACATTCCCATTGAATCCTCACCAATAAAAAAGTGGATGACCTGGGATGACTACTCATAATTGTGTTCTCTGCTGAAGGCCCCTGTTCCATTTCCCATTCACACAACATAAATGCAAAAAAAAAAATTCTGCTCCAGGTGTTATGTGCACTCTCCTCAGCAAGAGCTCAGTTGCAAAAAAAAAGAAAACAAAAACCAGATTTTCAGATTTGGAACTAAATGGCAGCACAACTGAATCACTCTGCAAGATCAGTGGTCCAGCCAAAGCATGCAGAGCTACCAGCCCAGAAGAAACCTCTCACATGCAGACAAGGGAAGACCAGGAGTTGAGATCTTCTGGCTCTGAAGGAACCAAGGAACCAAGAAAGCTGCAAAGGGCTCTGCACTGCACTCACTCACCCTGCCTGAGGAGGACGTGACGCACGGCTGTGTCGACGTAGTAGTTCACTGGGTCTCCACTGTGGATCATCAAACCATCCACAAATTTCATGGATTTGGCACGCTGCCCTCTGAGTTTGCCAGACACCACCACTTCACAACCCTTGGCACCACTCTCCATGATGAAACGGAGGACACCATAGCAGGCTCTGCAAGGAGAGAAACCAGGTGATTCCCCCTCTGCCAAATCCACAGGGCTCCAGGGAGGAATTTTACTCTAATTTCAATCATACTTCAGCTTTTGTTTGGAAAATGCCTTCTGAACACACACCCGTGCAACCAAAGCTGTCAATGCTACACAAAGCAGCAAAGATTTTCACACTGCTTAAGAGCTGTCACACCCAGCCTAAAAAAAATCCTGGGACTTAGGATGGTCCTGGCAAGGTTTGTGGGAACAGCAACGAGCACACATTGTGACAAAAAAACAGCTTGAAAGCTGAAGTTGGCCAACACACCCACATCAGGAGTGCAGCTCTTTGTCCCTCCTCAGACAAATGCCTCTAAATCATCCATGGATGACAGGATGCTCCTGCTGAAGAACCAGAGGCAGCATCACAGAACATGATGCTGCAGAGGTACCACAACAAGTGCCACCTGCTTCTGACTCGTCATCTTATCATCACTGAAGGGATCTGAGAAGCAAGGCCACTGTCACCTGCAGTACAACTCAGCCAGAAGGCTTGAAATTCTGTTCCACACCTCCACCCATTTATCTGTACAGAAATAAATGCAATTTTATACAAGCCAGACACAGTGTAACCCAACCTCTTCAAACTTCAACTTTTAATTCTCAAATAGGATTCCCCAAACTACAAACTGCCCTCTCCAAGTGCAGCACGACCAGATTAAATTTTCAAACTGGAGGCAAACTGGAAAGGTTTTTTTTTTGCAATGGTATTTGAATCCCACACCTCCTCACCCTGCTAACACCTTCCCCTTGCTCTACTCACCGCCGCACTGCTAAACCTCCCAGAAGTTTGTACCGAAGGGATTCTGCCTGGGCAATGGCACAGAGGCCTCTTGTGGCCACCTTCTCAGCATAGAGCTAGAAAGGAAAAGAAGTAAACTCAGAAAAAAGGGCTGCATTTCAGGATACTTTTCACTTAACAGAAGACAGGAGCTTTGTACTACTCTGTGCCTCATCCTTGGCGCTCAGTTCCTTTTGTCCTCCCACATGCAAAGTTTTATCCTCAGACAATGCTGTGACTCCTCTGGTACCTGTCTGCTGCTCCTGGGAGAGCTGGGACACACCAGTGACAGTCTCCAAGAGCTGCTGCTTTAAAAACAGCAGAAAACACTGGAGCGAGGTATCCAGACAGTTTCAAGAACTTTGCTCAACTTTCTACAAGTTCCATAAATCTGCTTCGGTCTTAAAATCAAGAAAAGGTTTGGGTTTTGCAAGCCAGGAGAGCTGAGGTGTATTTAACCCAGCACCTTCAAGAGGCCAAAGTCTGACACTTCAGAAGACACACACTGCATTTCAGACACATGATCTTCCTAGAGCTGACAATTTGAATGTTTGTGTTTATGCTTAGGCATTTTCTGGAGATAATCAGCAACCTTCCATGCATAATGTGATCCAGCAACACTGGCTGAGCAGGAAGAAATGTGAGCACCACCCCAGACCATGCATTTTCCCCCCCTCCCCTAATTTGTTTTAGAGGGAAGTACCAGCAAGGGCACCAGATTTCTAACATACAAAGCCCAGAAGTTACTGGTCACTTCACTGCCTATTTCATTATAGTATCATACTCAAAAAGCTCAAGAGATCCTTCTGCACTCACACAGTTTCTGTGTAAGACATTATGAATTCCATAAAAGTAACAAAAATACCAAACATTATGGTGTTAGACTGCTTCTCACCTGTAGGGATAGCAAATTTCCCTACAAATTATTTACAGGTAAGTTTAAAGGCTTTTATCTGCATACTCCTTGTTGGGACACCAGAGAAGAACAGGCCAAGTGACAGCACTCCAAATACCACAAGCAAAGCATTTTGTGTTTCAGTGAAAGACTGTTTTGTGAAAACAGGCAAAAAGTCCCCCAAGTTATCTTCAAGTTACACTCCCTTTTAGCTGACACCATCCAGACAGCACACCAAGCTAACTGCACAACCTACTCACTACTCTTTTAACCAGGATAAATCTTACCTCAACACTTCCCTCAGGGAAGCCAAACCTCTTCTGCACAACAGCTGTCAGCTCCCGGATGCGGCGTCCCTTCTCACCCAGGACATTTTGAGTTCTGGGGAAAAAAAAAAAAAAAAAAATATATAATATGAGAAAAGCGTCTGCAGATCTGAGCCTGTAACCACTGCGAAGAGCTTCCAGGCTGAGCCTCCGAGTTCAGGGGTTCAGAGCACTCCAGGATTTCTTTCTGACGTTCTTTCTGCTCATATTTACCACTTTAACACTTTAAGATTATACACAGCAGCAGCCTTTGAAGGATTTGTGCAGCACCTGAGGCAGCAGCAGCCTCGCAGTTACCTGGTGGCGAGGATGATAATCTCAGTCCTGGTTGGAGTCACCCGGACTTCTACTCCGGAGTATCCATCTTCAGCCAATTCCCGAGTCAGAAACTCATTCAACTCAGCTTTGAAGATCCCATCAGCGACAAACTAAGAAACCAAATAATAAAAATCACAAAGTACCCAAGTGCTCAGGCTGAACGCAAAGTTTTCACGAAGGGAGTTTTAGGAGCAGTTCCTCCCTGGCACCCTCCTGCAGCCTGACCCAACCTCTCCCTCCATAGAAAGGAAAAAAGAGGGGAAAAAAAAGAAATAAAAGCAACACCCTACAAGTTCCCAGAAACAAATCACTTCCAGCCACAGCCTGACCCACACCTCGCTACATCCATGCTCCTAAAATCGCAATAAAACGAGTCCGAAACCTTCCCGGTCCCTCAGACCCGTAGTAGGTGGGAGGCACTGAACCCAAACTCTTCCCACTTAAAAAAAAAAAAAAGAAGTAAAAAACTACACGAGTTCATCAACTTCCGCGGCCCTCAGCACAACCCCGTCCTGCCACCCCTGTACACACAACCCCAGAACCTTTTGCAAACCCCACGCAATGCTGTGAGGGGAGTTCACAACTCCACTCCCGCAAGCTCCCTCCCGCCGCCATGTTCCCCGCCGGGCCGCCGAGAAGCATCCGCCGCCATCCTCCCGCATCCGCCGCCATCCCCTCCCCGCCACCCCATCTCGGGGGAGCCCATGGGTTTCCCGGTCGCGACCCCGCCGATATGGAACCTCCCTGCGCCCGCAGCCAGCCGGGCTGCCCTTCTTACCTTGCGCTTCTTGGAGATCTGCACCGCCATCTTGAGCCGTGCCGCCCGGCGGAAAGGAAGGAACAAGCCTGAGAGGAAGGGCTATATCTGCCTTCCGCCTCGTCCCATTGGGCCGGCGGGATCATCGGGGCGGGAAGATGGGGGCCGATGGGTGATGGAGTCTTCCTCTTGCCCTCTGGCGCCGCCATCTTGGGGTGAGTTAACCCCAGCGCCGTCGGTGCGGTTTTCATCCGCCCTGCTCAGTCGGCATTAAAAGGGTTATGAAAGCGGTAGAAGGGGGCACAGGAGTTAAAAGAATGTTAAATCAACTCGATTTTATACCCAGAGGCTTGTCCTGGTGGTAAAGCCGCCTTCACCTCTTAGCACCCTAGGCATGAGGGAGGCACAGCTCAGGGGTCTCCATACAAGCTGCTTCTCTCGTTTTAAGACTTTTTTTCCTTTTTTTTCTTTTTTTTTTCTTTTTTTTTCTTTTTTTTTTTTTTTTTCTTTTTTCCCTTTTATTTTCCTTTTCTTTTTTTTTTCTTTTATTTTCCTTTTCTTTCTTTTTTCTTTCTCTTTTTTCTTTTTTCTTTTTCTTTTTTCCTTTTCTTTTTTCTTTTTCTTTTTTTCTTTTTTCTTTTTTTTCTTTTTTCTCTTTTTTCTTTTTTTCTTTTTTTCTTTTTTTCTTTTTTTCTTTTTTTCTCTTTTTCTCTTTTTCTCTTTTTCTCTTTTTCCCTTTTTCCCTTTTTCCCTTTTTCCCTTTTTCTCTTTTTTTTTTCCTTTTTTTCTTTTTTTTTCTTTTTTTTTTTTTTTTTCTTTTTTTTCTTTTTCTTTTTTTTCTTTTAGGTAGTTTTAACTTTTTTGAGGTAAGCAATTACAGATGAAGGAAACACCCATCAGGAAAATAATGTAAATCACGGTCAGGCTATTTGGTTACATCAGGAGTCTTTACTGCCAGAGGATGCTCTAATGTTCCCTACTAATTTGCTGCTAGATCTAAATTTTAATAAATATCTCTTACCTGTTTATACCTAAAAAAAAAGCTCTTCTTGAATTTGGGCAAGCTTGGTGCTGTGACCACTTTCCTGGGGAACTCGTTTCACTGCTCAACCATCCTCTGGGTGAAAAACTTTTTCCTCGTGTCTAACCAAAACTTTTCCTCATTCAGCTTTCTACAGTTTCTCCAGGTCCTGTTTTTGGTCACAGAAATGAAGGAATCAGTTCCAGTCCCATCTCCTCCCCTCATGAGGAAACCATAGACTGCCATGAGGTCACCTCTCAGCCTTTTTCCAAAACTTTTCTCCAAACTGAACAAGTGACCTCAGCTGCTCCTTGTAAGTCATCCTTTCATTAAAAAAAAAAAAAAATTAAAATGTTCACTTAGAATTTAAAGAAACTGTAGTTTCTTTACCAAAAAGAATGTCTGTTTCAACATGTATTCAAACCAGTGTTGGATGTAACAGATAATTCAGACAGTTCTAACCTAAATATTCTTACTGCTCAAATACACTCCTACAACAAAACTACTTTGAGAAACACCCAGAATTTCTTCCCTGTTATAGTCTTTACTCAACTTGGTTATTAAATTCTAGATGAATGTTCATTTCTGTATGCTCCAAAATACTGAGCCTGAAAGGTTTTATAATAAAAAATCCTGAATTCAGTTGCAATAAGGCATAAATCACAAGCTTGTGTTGCAAAAGTGTTAAACTTGAGTTGTTTTGGATTTTTTTTTTTTTTTTTTTTTTGGGGGGGGGGGCTGTTTTGTTTTTTAGAAAAGATTTGCCCAAAAGATTTGGACATGCCACCCATGCCATTCACTCCCATGGAGATATGGTTCCTACTGCTCTAATAATTGCTGTTCATGGTGGACTTGATGAGCTTTTAAAGGTCTTTTCCAACCCCAAATGACTCTTATGATCCAAAATACCTAAATATGGTCTCTTTGGGAAAGGTCAGCAAAGGGAAGTCCTGCCTTGCAACAACCCAAAAGACAGTCAAAAGACAGGGGGAGAAGGGCAAAAAAATTTGAAATGAGCTATTCCTAGGAAAGATAAAATGTGGTTGAGATCTACCAACCCACACAAGCTTCCCTGAGGACAGGAAAGATCTCACTGTTCGTGGTCCTCCCACAAAGAGCAGACAAAGGCAGTGGGAGCTGGGTGTTGGCTGCAAACAGGTTTGACATATTTTCAATTTTCTTTGGGCTTTTGGCTACAGAAAGAGACTCAGGACTAGTTTTCTACTGAGCCAGCATGGCTGCTCTGTGGTTTGTAGGTAGCTGATAGTAGCAGATTGCAAGTTAGGACCAAGAGCAATTCAAAATTAGATGTTTGATGGCTCTGCCTGGCAGCCACCTCCCACACTGCCTCTTTTTTCAGGCTGTGCCTGAAATGGCCCAGGACAGTGGTGGAGTCACCATCCCTTGAGGTCTTTAAAAATCACTTGGACCTGGTCCCTAGGGACATGGTTTAGTAGTTAGCTTATGGTGTTGGTGAAAGGTTGGACTGGATGATCTTGGAGGTCTCTTCCAACCTAAACCATTCTGTGACAGAGGTTGTGCAAAGCTGATGAGCCCCATGACCATTCCAGATGACAATACTTTGGGAACAAGGTGGAGAAGCCACCTCAGCTTTGGAGCTGGTTCCAACCCTTGAAAGGAGGATGGGAAGCAGAGGGAGGGCTCTACCACCCACTCTGAATCCACCTGGGAGTGTGGGTGAGGTTGTCTGACACATCCCAGCCCTCATCCAGCTCTTTAAGATCTCTCCCAAACAGTTGGGCTCCATCCAGACCCCTGCTGAGGTTTGGTCCACGGTAACTCCTGGATCAAACCTCACCAGGGCCCCCATTAAGAGTGCCACTGCACCAATTTTGGGGCCTGTGTTTTTGCTGCCAAACAAACCATGCAAAAAAAACATTTTGGCAGCAAAAACCCTGATTTCTGTCTCCCCATCTAATCCTGCAGGTTGCTCCTCACCAAACTTCCTTCACTGAGCCCTCAGAAGGCCCTGCTGAGCATCACTGGGAATACCAGTATGACCAGTACAGCACTGGTAAAACACCTCTCCTTCAAACACCCACCCCACCATCTCCCATGGGGAGCAGCCTGGAGACAGCAGTGCCTGAAGGAGCCCATTCTCCTCCCCACCAAGAAAAAGACTTTTTCACCACAAGATGTCAGTGGAGATGCATTCCAGGAGGGGGAAAAGCTTCATGTCTCTCCTCACCTTCTTCTCTAGGGAATCATTTGTCCAGGATTTGAGGAATGGTGGAGACATTGGTGAGACAGAGCAGCCCAAGGTCCACCTTGTAAGGACTGCTGCCAGGGAGGGACTTGTGTCCCTTCTTCTTGTCACCAAACAGCTTTCCTGTTGGGTTCAACCATCACACCCTGCCCTCAGCCAACTCCATCCCCTCTCTCTGGGCCAGTCCAGGCTTGGCTGTGGCTCACTCTCTACCCTTTGATCTCTCTCCCCACCCTCTATGATATCTTCTGGGAGAGTTATGATATGTTCTGGGAGAAGGGACAGGAGGAGGTGCTGTCCCTCACTCCATGCAGCACTACAGGCTGGGGACAGAGTGGCTGAGAGCAGCCAGGCAGAGAGAGACCTTGGAGTCTGGATTGCCAGGAAGCTGAACAGGAGCCAGCAGTGTGCCCAGGTGGCCAAGAAGGCCAATGGCATCCTGGCCTGGATCAGGAACAGCGTGGCCAGCAGGTCCAGGGAAGGGATTCTGCCCCTGTACTCAGCCCTGGTGAGGCCACAGCTCGAGTCCTGTGTCCAGTTCTGGGCCCCTCAGGTCAGGAAGGAGATTGAGGTCCTGGAGCAGGTCCAAAGGAGGGCAACCAGGCTGGGGAAGGGATTCCAGGACAATTCCTGTGAGGAGAGGCTGAGGGAGCTGGGGGTGTTCAGCCTGGAGAAGAGGAGGCTCAGGGGAGACCTCATCACTCTCTACAACTCCCTGAAAGGAGGCTGGAGCCAGGGGGGGGTTGGGCTCTTTTCCCAGGCAACTTTCAACAAGACAAGAGGGCATGGTCTCAAGTTGTGCCAGGGGAGGTTTAGGTTGGATATTAGAAAGAATTTCTTTATGGAGAGGGTGATCAGCCATTGGAATGGGCTGCCCAGGGAAGTAGTGGATTCTCCATCCCTGGAGATATTTAAAAAGAGCCTGGATGTGGCACTCAGTGCCATGGGCTGGGAACCACGGGGGGAGTGGATCAAGGGTTGGACTTGATGAGCTCTGAGGTCCCTTCCAACCCAGCCAATTCTATGATTCTATGATTCTGTTCCCTTTTCCTGCTCCAGTTGTGCCCGTTCTCCTCTGCTCCCACTCTCTTCCCTCAGCCTTGAGCTACTGAAACACACTGACCTCAGTGGTCTCTCCAGCAGCCCTATCTTCCTCATCTCCATGCTCCTCAAGTGCCCAGGACTTCTCGGCCAAAATTAGGAGCCACAACTCCATCAATCTCTTCCCAATCTCTCCCCCAGGGACTGAGACTGTGGCCAGGCTGGAGCTAAGTTGATCATAGATGGATTTGGGGGGGGTCCAGAGCTCACTCAGACTGTTCTAATGCAGTGGGGACTGAAACATCTCCTGCTTGGGTGCTCTGTGGGCTTCTGGTGCTCTTCTCCATCTGCATCCCTGGACAAAGACAAATGCAGAGGTGCTGATCCCTGCTTGGCACTGTATAAATCCCCACTGACACTTCATCCAAGCAACAAATTGCCCTCTGTCTGAGGAACCCTAATTTCTGTCTCCCCATCTAAGCCTGCAGGTTGCTCCTCACCACACTTCCTTCACTGAGCCCTCAGAAGGCCCTGCTGAGCATCACCCTCCAGAGGAGCTGAGTTCCATGGAGCCATGGCAGAGCTGCAGGAGGACACCCAGGAATTCAAGTAGGTAGAAACAGGGGATGGGGTAGTCACTTTATGAGGAGCTATTAAATTCAGGAGGCCAGGGATGTACCTCTTACATCCCTAATCCATCCAGATGGACCATAGGAATGACCAGCATGGCATTTCCACCCCAGGCAGAGACAAAAGTGAGTGTGTGTGTGACTTTCACCCAGCCCATTCCTGAGACACGAGGTGAGCAGGAGAAATTTCATCTCCAAGGAAAGCTTTCCCTTTTTCCTTTCAGTGTGGTGCAGCATCACCCTTTCCCTGGCAGAAAAGAGGCTTGGAGGAGCCCTCCCTTTCTCCTCCCTCACCCTTTGCCCCTTCCTCCCTCCCTTCCCTGGCCCATCCCCCTGTTTCTGGAGCCCTGCTGTGAACCAGCTCCCAGGAAGGATCCAACACAAACACAAAGATATTTTGGGGGGAGGTTATTTAAAGCCTTGCTCCTTTCCCTGCTCCAGCACCGAAGAGAGAGGCAGCAAATTGCAGCAGGGGGATGGGGCCAGGCAGGAACATCTTGCTCAAAAGACCAAAAAGGTGGTCAAGTTTGGGGTGACATTTGGGCAACCCATGGTCCCAGCACTGTGCCAAGTTGAGGGGAACATCTGCATTTGAGGTCCTCACCCCAAGGTGACACCAGGCCATCAGTCACTGGCTTTGGAGAAGTGATGAGGAGCTGAGGATGGATCTGTGCAGGGATCCAAGCCTAGGATACCATTAACCAGGGTCTCAAATAATTTTAAAGGAAACACTTCCCCTCTAACCTGTACAAACCCCACTCTGCTTGCTGGTTTTCAGTTTGGGACCACAATATTTCCAAAGCAGGAAGTATCTGCCCGGAATCATCTTTTTTATTTTTTCAAGGCTGAGTTTAGGGCTCAACTGATGTATTTCTGGATCATAGAAAGACAGGGAAAGGCACAACATTAGCAAAAAGCCTGGCCCTGACGTGGGTTGCCTTTTCCATGCCCTATTAAGGAGAAACTATGTGTTGTGTCAGCATTTCAGGGTCAGCATTGACAACCAGAGCCAGGGTCAAGCTGCACCCTGGTACAAGTCAGGGACCTTGGTGGCAATAGGCAGGGAGGGAATGTCCCCTTTCCTCCCAGACGTGGCCCAGCTAAACCAGGGGGCTCCAAGCTGTGTCCTTCACAGCCAGGAACATTTCATTCCTCTCCACAAATAGCAATGTGGGATTCCTCCCTCAGCTCCCACCATCCCTGTCTGCAGCCCAAACCAGACAGTGCAGCTCTCAGAGGTGAGCAGTGATGTTCCAAGATGCTGTTTGAAGCCAAATGAGGATAAATTCATCTCCATTTCCTCTTTGCCAAAATGGAGCCTGGCAGAATCCTGAAAAAGCTGTGACATGCCCAACACCCTCCACCCCAGAGAACTCAGATCTGATCCAGCTTCCCAGTTGGTGGTTTTGATCTGCATCAGTCCCAGGCCTGAATGCAAACCCTGGGATGGGGGTTGATGGACAAAACATTGGGGTTTCAGCAGAAAAAGGTTCTCAGCTTCATCCCCAGGGCAATGCCTGGCTTTGGGGCTCCCCCATCCTCCAGGACTGGGCTCACTGGGGGTGGTCAGAAGGTAGCAGTGATCCCAGCCCTGTGGCAGAGTCCTGGCCTTGCCCCACTGCTGAGAACCTGGGGTGAGTCCTCTCTGGATGCCACAAATATGCAGCCACCAGCTCTGGCTCCAGACATGACCCCCCTGCTGGATTCCCAAGCACAGGATGAGGACCTTTGACACCCTACCTGCCCTCAGATGCCACTAAAACCCCTCTGAATCCCCTGCACACAACACTTGGCTCTCCTCTTGCATTTGCAGGACAGGTTCCTTTTCACACCAACATAAGCAGGGGATGCCCAGGAGGGATGTTACCCCTGGGATGTGGCATTTGGTGACACCAGGGACCACTTTGTCCCCCTACCCAGGGCTCCTTGCAGGTGCTGGGGAGTTAGCAGAAGGTTTTCTCACTGCAGGGGAAGTCAGCTTGGAGCAGGTTGGGGAATCAGGAGCCTCCTCCCCAGCTCCTTTCATTGCCCAGACAGCTACATGGTTTATGGCAGCCCAAAGCCATTGAACAGCCTCAATTGAGCCAACATCCCCATGTTTTTTCTCCCCAGGAATCTGGCTCCTGTTCAGAGCATCCAGGAGGGGCTGGCAGCCCTTTGCAGTAAAACAGCCAGGACAGCCAGCAGCTTTTCCAGCTCACAGGCACTCTGGATTTTGGGATACCCCATGCTTCCCCCAGCCAATGGTGGAAGGAAGCATTGGGAGCAAATGTCCTGCTTGGGAAAGTCCCCAACTGCCACTGCTGCTGCAAAATGATGCTGGAGTTGCTGGGAGATCTTGCAGGCACCCAGGGACCATGCTCCCTCTGCAAAGGAAGACAGAAAACATCAGGGAAAAGCCTCAGGGGCATCAAAACTGCACCTGGATGGATTGGTCCAGGCAGGAGCAGAGGAGCTGCACCTTCCCTTTGCACCCTGTTCCCCAGACACAGGGCTCAACTGAGGCATTTCTGGATCATCTAAAGACAGGGAAAGGCACAACATTAGCTGCAGCCCAACCTGGCCTCTTCCACCTGTGCTCACAGAGCAAGATGCCAGCTGCATTTTGCCAGAGGGAGGGAGGTGAGGTAAAACCTCAGCCCCTGTGATCAGAGAATCCCCGAATTCCAGAATCATTTGGGTTGGAAAGGACCTCTGAGATCATCAAGTCCAACCCTTGATCCACTAGGTCACTAGACCATGGCACTGATCCCTTGTGCTCAGACACCCAGAGGATTTTGGGTTATGAGCTGGGTTCCAGGGCAGGCCAGGGACCACCACCTCTCTGGATACTCCTTGGGAACTTATTTATTCCCATTTCTCTCCCTGCAAAACCAAGCTGTGGCACAATCCTTGGGGATTTTGACAGCCTCAGCAGAGACCTTGTCTCCATCTGTGTCAGACCCCTAAAGAGCCCCTCAGGAGTGGGTCCTCACTAAGGACTCTCTTCCAAACCTTGGCTCTAAGGAGCCCTTCTTCTTCCCCTAAAAACTTTTTTTAGGATGCCACTCCTGCCTCTAAAATACCTCTTTCAGAGCAGCTGAGTTTGTCTGCTTGCAGCTGCAGGGATGGCTGCCTGGAAGGATCCATCTGGATATAAATTTATTGACTGAGGTTGATGTATGATCTCTAACAAATGGACTCCCTGGGGATGCCTGTCTCCTGATGGACTGGTGTAGTACAACCCTGCACTGCCAGATCAGACACTCCTGGACCTACAACACTGGATTGAGGGTGAGTATGGGGCTCACCAGACCCCAGACATCTGCAGGTCTGTGGAGGAGCTGTGGAGGACTGAGATGCAAGAAAAATGCTGCCCCCAGCAGCAAGAAACCTGATTGTTGCTAGTACAGGAATAACCAAATATTTTAAAAGGGATTAAAAAAAAAAATGCACATAGGCCAGTCAGCTCCTGACCACATTTCCCAGCAGTGAGGAAGCTCTGCTATAATGAGGTGGTCTCAGGGGAGAATTTCTGCTATGGGAAACAGAGCAGAAACCTCAGCTGAAGCTGAGGCCCCACTGCAGGCTGGGAACTGCATCAGAGCCAGCCCAGTTCTGCTGGTACCAGAGATGCAAGATGCCAAGGTCAGAAAGTCTCTTCCCCTCCTCATGAGCACCTCCTCATGGAGTGTTTCATGGCAAGAGAAACAGAGTAATCTGAGCACAAATGATCCAAAATCCCTCCTCAGATGAGTATCTGTTCAGACACATCATTCAGTCCCATTTCCATCACTTCTGCCCAGCTGGGATGACAGCTGGATGGCAGGACAGGGCATGAGACCCAAGAGGTTGAGGCACCTTCCCAACATGGTGTCAGTATCATAGAATCCCAGATTGGTTTGGGTTGGAAGGGACCTTAAAGATCATCTGTCCATGGGCAGGGACACCTCCCAGAGCCCAGGGTGCTCCAAGCCTCATCCAACCTGGGCTGAGACACTGCCAGGGATGGGGCAGCCACAGCCTCCCCGGACAACTTGATCCAGTGTCTCACCACCCTCACAGCAAAGAATTTCTTTCTAGTTTTTAACCTAAATCTTTAAAACCATTCCCCCTCATCCTATCACTCCAAGCCCTCATGAAAAATCCCTCCCCAGCTCTCCTGGAGCCCTTTCCCTGCAGCCTTCACAACCCCAACTCTAGGGCACCTTCTCCCTCCCCACAACAATAGGATTCTGCTGCCTCCACATGGCCTCGGAGGATCCCAAAACTGAGCCATCATCATCCTCAAAGGCACAACCTTCCTGTCTGACACTCCTGAGAGCCCAACCCCCCCCCCCCCAAAGCTCCCAGGCATTGCTGTGACACCAAGAAAAAAGACCAAGGTCAGTGCTGCAAATTAAACCTCCATCTCTTCACCTTTTTTGTAGAGGAGCTGGAGGCCTAGAAAGGAAAAACCATCCAAATCACCATCCTTACAACCAGCAATTTCATCAGACACACCACAGAGTTCATGAATTTTCCCAGCAAGTAGCTGGGAAAAATAAAACCCAGGGTAGAGATGGACAAGATGAGCTGGTTCACATGAAATGAATGGAGACTGGCCCAGGAAAGTAATTCAAGTAGAGATATGATGAATTGCAAGCCCCAGTTGTAAAGCATTTGTAAAGTCTGACTGGGATGGGAGTTTTATTGCAAATTCTGGTTATTAAATATTGCAGTATTCTGGTTTATTGCTGCAGTTGCAGCAGCTGCTACTGTTCAGGTTGAATTGCCCTGCCTGTTCAAAATCCCCTCCAAACTCTCTGACAGCTCTGGAAAAGCTCCTGAGGACCATTTCCTGCCCCCATGGAGCCAATTGCTCCCCCAAGCCCTGCTCCCATGGGCTCCTTCCCACACAGAGCTGGCTTTAGAGTGGGCTGAGATGAAGTAGAAAGGAGGCCTGGAGGAGCAGGAGTCAGGGCCACATTTCCAGACCTTTTGCAAACATTTCACACGCAGGAGGATTTACTGTTTCTTGGCTTGGCAGGAATGTGGGGGACTAAGGCCAACAGTGAAAGGTGCAGCTCAGGGAGGGGAAAGGGTGACATATTTCCAGGCAGAAACAGCATTCAGCTGCCCCAGTGCTGTCTCTTTCCCTGAACCCAACTAAAGAAATCCAGGAGGAGGATTGAAATTGGGGTAGAAACAGCTCAGCTCTATGCTGAAGATGAATAACTGTAGTCTAATGAAATACAGCTCTGGAAACATGCACCTGGATCTCCAGGAGGAAACCCCACAGCTTCAAGTTTTCAAATGAGTGATTAAGGCTTGAGAAGCAAAATCTTGAAGCAGACAAATAGGCAAACCTGGAAGTTCTGCACCAGAAATTTTCCAGACTTGTTCTGTACATGGCAGCAATCACCAAACCCTCAGTGAAAAGCACAAATCCAACCCCCCAGCCTGATTCCATTGTAATCCTGGCTCATTAAAGCTGATAAAATGTTGGCAGAGTTTTAGTGGCTGTTCACAAACGGGTCCATCACTCTGACACTTTCCTTTGGGCATCTGCCCTGGTAAACAAGATTTGGCTTTGCTGCCTGGATTCACTTAAAGGACTTGTAGCACATTAGTAAATAATTGATACTTCCTTTAAAAACAGGAAATGAAATAAGGACACTGAGTGTGCAATTGAGCTGGAAATTGTTCAGCTCTTTACTATTTAATGAACTGACTGCCTGCTCCCAGAGGTCATTCCAGCAGCTCACACCCCAGCCCCATGGCTCTGTGCAAGGTATGTAAATTGAAACTTTAATGGGCAGTTTGAGGTGAGCAGTTTGCCCTGGTAGTATCACTTGAAACCCATCTGCTTAAGTAAGTGGTTCTTAATCAGCTTTCAAGCAGCAGGAAATCAGCAGAGGGCAGGAGGCAGCTGTTTTCTCCTGCCTGCTGCATTTTTACCATGATTTATGGGTGCATCTGTACCAGACACAGAGATAATGTCGGCCACAAAGGCTGTTACCTGCTCTTCATAGAATTATTTTGGTTGGAAAAAGCCTTTTAAATCATCAAGTCCAACCATTAACCCAGCACTGCCAAGGCCACCACTCAACCATGTCCCCCAACACCACATTTACACAACTTTGAAATCCCTCCAGGGATGGGGACTCCATCACTGCTCGGGACAGCCCTGTGCAGGTAGAAATTGTTCCTTATACCCAACCTAAACCCCCCCTGCTGCAACTTGAGGCTGCTTCCTCTTGTCCCATTGCTTGGGATGAGACTGACAACTGAAACAGCAGCTCCTGGTTGAACTGTGGTTATAGGACACAGGAGGATGTGGAGAGCCCAGGAACCCCCTTGAGATGGATGTGGGTGTGCATACACGAAGCACACAGTCAGGATGGGGAGAAAACAGGGGAAAAAGGGTTTGGTTTTTCTCCTTTGGCCTTCAAGTGAGGAAGAGCACAGGTGCTCCATGCCCAGGGTCAGCACGGACCCTCCGGGAGGCATTTTTTGCTGCTTATATTGAAAAAAAGGGGGAGTGGAAAGTGCTGTGGTGCCAAGTTTTAGATTCTTGAGTGCCTGATGCTGCTTTTTGCCCCAGCCCACAGCAGCATGGGGTGCCTGCTCTTGGCAGTGTCACCTGGAGCACTCAGGCTGCTGAAAACACTTTCATGTCTCAGGATTTCTCTGGATGAAGCCTCCTGAGCTGATGGTGGTCTCATCCATGGCCGATGAGGACTCCTCCTGCTCCTCCTGCTGTGTTTCTCCTGCTACCCCTAAATGTGGCTTTGGATTTTCTGCTGGGAAGCTGCTCCTGGAGGGAAGTTAATACTAATACCCAAAGGCAGAGAGTAAGAAAAAAAACCAAACCAGCCTGAAACCTTGAAGTTTCTTCTCCCCACTGTGCTGCTACCTGCAGCCTTCAGCTCCTTTCTGTGCTCAGTAATGAGGTGATTAAAAGCACTAATTACAGCAGGCAGAATACAGCACCAGAAAATTCCACCCCTTTTAGTTAGGTTGTTTTTTTTTTTTACCAAAAACCTCACACTGCATCAGAGACTTAACTACTGAGGAGCTTTTCCTCTTGCCACCAAACATTTCCTAGCAGCCCAGAGGCCCAAACATCACCCAGGGGCTTTCCCTCTTGCACAGGGATGGAGGGGAACGTGTGGCTGATGTCTGTGATGCACTCCTGGGCTCACAGGTCTCCTTCTTCAGGGCTCTAAGCAGTTGTCTTTGTCTTCCCCACCTTCCTGGTGAGGTTCCAGCTGGAATACTGTGTCCAGTCCTGGGCTCCCTGGTTCAGGAAGGACAGGGAAGTGCTGGAGAAGGGACAGCAAAGAGCTACAAAGGTGATGAGGGGCTGAGGACATCTCTCTGATGAGGAAAGGCTGAGGGACTGGGGTCTGTTTGGTCTGGAGAAGACTGAGGGGAGGGAGATCTCATCAATGCTTATAAATCCTGAAAGAGGAGGTGGGTGTCAGGAGGAGGGGGTAAGGATCTTCTGAGTGGTGCCCAGTGACAGGACAAGAGGTAATGGGCACATATTTAATCACAGGAAGTTCCACCCAAACATGAGGAGGAATTTCTTCACTTGGAGGGTGGCAGAACCCTGGCCCAGGCTGCCCAGAGAGGTTCTGGAGTCTCCATCTCTGGGGACATTCCCAACCCACCTGGATGCCATCCTGTGCCACCTTGGCAGGGGGGTTGGACTCAGTGATCTCCAGATGTTCTCCCAGACACTCTATGATTCCTGGTGCATCTCCAGGATGGAAATGCTGCCTGTGATGGAAATGGCACATATTGCACTCATGTGACAGGGGACAGGCAACAGAAGAGCACATGGAACTGCAGCTGGTCAGTGGAGGAGAGGACACAGGTACTTACCCACTGCAGTGTTTTGTTCCTCACACCTCCCCACATGTAGCCCATTACCTCAACCCATATTAATCCCTTTTTCTTCCAAACAGGAATCCTGCTCCTTTTCTTCCTAACTGCCAGCAGCCATCTGCCCTGACACAAATCCCTCTTTCTGCTGTTCCTCACCCAAAGTCTGGAAAAGAGTTCGTAAGAGCCCAAGTTTATAAATACATTTTTAAAATATCTCCCCTTGCCCGTGGCTCTGGTAATGGAAAGTGTCAGCACTGATCCCAGCTCCAACAGGAGAAATTCAGGACACCCACAGACATCCCACACTGCCACTGCATCTTTTGGGAATGGATCACAATCCTGACCTGGTGCTGGGCTCAGTGCAGGAGCTTTGGCAGGAGGCTGAGGAGCACACTGTGCCCTGAATCCCATTGCTACCCCAGGTATCTGATGGGAGCCCAAATATCAGGTCTTGAATGGTTTAACTGGCCATTTTTGGTTTTTTTTTCTTCTTTCCCCCTCCTTCTAGAGCAAAGCAAAGCGCAGGAGCTGCTTCTCTGAGGAACACAGGAATTATGGAATCAGTCAGAAGGGTTTGGGTTGGAAGAGACCTTCTAGCTCCTCTAGTTCCAACCCCCGGATGGGCAGGGACACCTCCCCCAGCCCAGCTTGCTCCAAGCCCCATCCTCAGGATATGAGGAGGGTGACCTGAAGCAGGTGGTAAAACACAAGACCTTGAATCTGAGGGCACCTCCTGCATGAGGAGGTCCTGGTGACAGCAAACGTGCTGACAGCTGCCATAGGGCTGAAGAAATTCTGGAAATATGTTCTTTACATCATTCTGAAGGGAATGCTGTCAACATGACAAAAGTCTCTGTAATCAACAGAGAAGCCAGGAGTGGGAAACTCCTTCCCTTTTGCTAGGGATGATCTTTCATTGATAAATAAGAGTCCTTAAAAGATTCAAGAAAAATTCTCTTCTAATACTGTTTGGGACTGTGCTCAAACCAGTTAGAACTAAAAGACCTGGTGGTTTCATAGAATTATAGACTGGTTTGGGTTGGAAGGGACCTTCCAGCTCCTCCAGTTCCAACCCCTGGATGGGCAGGGACACCTCCCCCAGCCCAGGTTGCTCCAAGCCCCATCCAACCTGGGCTGAGACACTGCCAGGGATGGGGCAGCCACAGCTTCCTTGGGCAACCTGGCACAGGGGCTCAGCACCCTCTCAGCATAGAATTTCTTCCTAAAATCTCCCCTAAATCTCCCCTCTTTCAGCCAAAACTGTTCCTGCTCATCCCATCCCTCCATGTCCTTGTCCAAAGCCCTCCCCCAGCTTTCCTGGAGCCCCTTCAGGCACTGGAAGATGCTCCAAGGTCTCCCTGGATCCTTCTCTTCTCCAGGCTGAACAATCCCAACTCTCTCAGCCTGGCTCCAGAGCTTCTCTAACCCTCCCATCATCTTTGTGGCCTCCTCTGGACTCCCTTTAACAGCTCCACATCCTTCCTGTGCTGGGGGCAGCAGTAGTGAAGCCTCCCTGTTTGAGCTAAGGAAAGCAAAACCACTTTGCAATGCAGAGAAGGAAGATGAAGGCATCAAAGAGGCAGTGTCCTAACTTGTAATCCAACACCAAGACTCCTCAGGGAGGTTTCTGATCCAGCTCTGGCTGACCTCCATCCTGTGGTTCCTTCTAATGGCTGCTGGCAAGAAGACAGACTGAGTACTAATGGGGTAAAAAAGTCTCTGAGGTCCCATCACCAGCTGAGTCTCAGGGTCTGAGCCCTTTTTCCACAATATGGACATGTGGAATTTTGTAACTCGTGGTTTGCCAGGCTGATGTGGTGGGCAGGAAAATTTTAGCCTCAGGACCATCAGTAGAGTGGGAGCTGCTCAGGAGTAAGCTGGTAGTAAGCTGATTGTTGCTTTGCCTTGCTCCTGCAGGCAATCCTCCACCCCCAAGAACCAGCAAGAGAGGAGCAGTGGTAAAATGGGTTATTCTGAGCACAGGGTTATTTTCTAGGACATGAACCAGCATCCTCAGAAGTCAGCTTGTGAGACCCCCATGAAGAGCAAAAAAAAAAACCCAAACCCCAAACCCAACACTTGACCAGAATGCAAAAGCAGAGCTGCAAACTTAACACATTTTAAAAAAAATTATTATTTTAAATCTTTTAAAAATAGCTTTAAAGAAAGGGTGAGCTCAAGCAAGAGTTACCAGCTGGCGTGGCTATTTGCTTTAGAAAACAAGCAGTTTCAGCAAAAAAAAATATCAGATGACTGCCATCCAGAAAGCTCTTATTTCCAGTATCTCATTTATCTCTAAAGCAGCAATACAGCTCTTAATAAATAAATAAATTAAAAGTATTTCCCAAGCCTGCATGTCTGTAGGAATAACACCCCCTGACATCCTAGAATTCTCTCCACCTATGTCTGGCTAGGGCTGCCAATCAATAAATTGTCTCCTCGTCTTCAGATTAGCTCAGTCAGATATTTTTTTTTTTTTTTTTTGTCAGTCAGATCATTTTGCAAGCAGGGGCAGCAGTTCCCCTGCTGTTAGTTGTAGGAGCTCTGCCAACTGAATTAACACCAGCTCCCCCCCCTTGCCACCCCAGAACAATCACACCCTGACAGTGTCCTTGGGTGACAATTTGCTGTGACCTCCACAACGATTTGTGACAGTCTGAGGATCAGCTGTGTTGTGGGTTGCCTTTCCAGGAACATGAAATCCCTGGCATTTTTTCAGCCTTCTCACACCCAGCGTTGCTCTCCAGTGCCAGAGCCAGGGGGGAGGAGATGCTTCCCATCATCTGAGGGAAGCAGCACTGATTTAAGGTGCAGGGAGACATGGCTTTGAGGCCATGGCAGACAAAAATCAACTGGGAGAGCAGCCCTGGGGAGAAAACGTGGGAGTGTTGGTTAATGAGAAGCTCAATATAAGTCAGGAATGTGTGCTGGGAGCCCAAGAAACCAACTGTGTTCTAGGATGCATCAAAAGCTCTGTCTGAAAAATGGGGTTTTTCCAACCTAATTCCATTCCAGATTCTTCCAACTTATGATTTTGTGATTCCCTCCCTCTGCTTCACTCTCTTGAGATCCCTCCCAGCAGTGCTGAGTCAGTTCTGGGGTCCCCAGTACAGGAAGGAGATGGAGCTGTTGGAGCAAGTCCAGAGGAGGCCACAAAGATGATCCAAGGATTGGAACAGCTCTGGAATCAGGCTGAGAGAGTTGGGATTGTTCAGCCTGGAGAAGAGAAGGTTCCAGGGAGACCTTAGAGCATCTTCCAGTGCCTGAAGGGGCTCCAGGAAAGCTGGGGAGGGACTTTGGACAAGGGAATGGAGGGATGGGATGAGCAGGAACAGTTTTGGCTGAAAGAGGGGAGATTTAGGTGAGATTTTAGGAAGAAATTCTATGCTGTGAGGGTGCTGAGCCCCTGTGCCAGGTTGCCCAAGGGAGCTGTGGCTGCCCCATCCCTGGCAGTGTCTCAGCCCAGGTTGGATGGGGCTTGGAGCAACCTGGGCTGGGGGAGGTGTCCCTGCCCATCCAGGGGTTGGAACTGGAGGAGCTGGAAGGTCCCTTCCAACCCAAACCCTTCTGTGACTGATTCCATAATTCCTGTGCTCCTCAGAGAAGCAGCTCCTGTGCCAACAGCTTTGCTTTGCTCTAGAAGGAGGGAAAAAAATAAATAATAAAAAAAAAAAAGGCCACTTAAACCATTCAGGACCTGGTATTTGTCCTGTTGGTGGTGGTAGGGGTGCTCTAGATTTGGGGTTGTGAAGGCTGCAGGGAAGGGGCTCCAGGAAAGCTGGGGAGGGATTTTTCATGAGGGCTTGGAGTGATGGGATCAGGGGGAATGGTTTTAAAGATTCAGGTTAAAAACTAGAAAGAAATTCTTTCCTGTGAGGGTACTGAGCCCCTGTCCTAGGTTTCCCAAGGAAGCTGTGGCTGCCCCATCCCTGGCAGTGTCTCAGCCCAGGTTGGATGGGGCTTGGAGCAACCTGGGCTGTGGGATCCCTGCTTATTGTAGGGATGTTGGAACTGGATGATCTTTAAGGTCCTTTCCAACCTAATCCAATCTGGGATTCTACAGCACACAAGAGATGAGGGGCTGGGTTGAAGGAGATGACAGCAGCAGATTTACTGATGTACCCCTGGCTCCATCCACCTCTCTCCTCTGCTGCTTTCCCTCAAATGTCACTCCCAGCCATGACTTCAGTGTCCTCTCCCTTTCAGTCTGACATCCATTGGGCTGTGTCCTGCCTTGCAGTGAGCTCCCACTTCAGATCTGTACAGGCTTCTCACCATGGGAATACTCAAAACGTGGCATTTTTGTTCAGAAGCCTTAAGACGTCAAAAATCCATATTTAGAAAGCTTAAAACTTGTAGTTAAATTTCCATTAAAACTCTGCCCCCCCAAAAGAACCAAACCAAACCAAAACAAAACTCTTACCCACCCATTTTGGAAAAACTGGAGTAAGGATCAGTGCATCCTGATTGCCATGCCCCAAAAGATGCCCTTGGTATTAGGAATGAGGGAGAAGTCCCCATTTCTGGCTGAAAAGTCCAAGAAGCCATCAAAGGCTTCTTGTCTCCTCAGGTCTTCATCTCTGCATGTTCCTCATGGGCTTCCAGCTCCATGCAGGCAATCTGCAGCTCCCATGGTCCTTGATCCTAGGAGGAAGGGCTGCTTCCAATGGAAATCCAGGAGTCTCCAAGGGGATAGCAGTGTATGTGGGGACTCAGGAATTTGTGACCTTCCCATCCACGGGAAGACAAAACTTTCCAGCCAGGCTCACCTGGCTCTGGAGTTGTCCTCTCCCAAATTTCCATGCAACTGTTTGAAGCTTGATCTCCAGCTACAAATCTTTGAAAATTAAAACTTTTGCCCAACCAGCATTTCCTAATGAAATCTGCTCTATTAGAACAAACAAACAAAAACATTCTGAATGGTTTTCCCAGTTTGTTTTTTCCATTTCAGAAGCAAGACCTGGTCCTGTGGCCACCCAGACCCAGCTGAACCAGTCCCAGCACTGGTTGGTCTCTGCTGAACCAGTTACAACCTCCAGCACAGGAGCTTCCCTCACCCCACTGCCTGCAAAGGAACCTGCAGAACCCTGAGCTGGCATCTCAGAATGACAGAGAGAGATAAAACCTGGCCTGCTGGGACAGAACTGAACCCATCAAAGCATTCTGGACACATCTGAGCTGGCAGCAGGAGTTTATTGGGACCAGTAACTCCATTGTACAAGGCGGTGGCATTCTTGGATTAGCACAAAACTGGATTTTCTCAGTCCCTGAACCTCAGAAAGCCTCCTGCCACTTTCATACCTTGACAAGTGATTATTATCTGGCTTAGTCTCAGCTCTTCTGGCTCAAGTGGTCCAAGTGTGGCTCAGATTCTTTCACTGAACTTCCTGGGAAATCCAAGCACTCACTGCTTCCCTCTGTCTTTCTTCCAAAGCTCTGCCAAAAGGAGCTTTCCTCCATGGAGACTCTCTCTTCTGGCATCCAAAAGTGCTGGCTGGCCAAGTACTGCCCAGCAGTTTGTTGTCTCTCATTATTTCTGATGTTCCTCATAACCATACATGTTCTTCAGCCACACTTCCCTCTTCTGGCTTGTATCTTCCTGCCACACTGAGCACCCTTGCCTGCTTTTCAAGTCCCTTCCAACTGAAACCATCCCATGATTCTATGATTCTTTGTAAGGAGCAGCAATAATTTCTCTCATCTAATTCCTGGGGAGCCCTTGGAGCATCTTCCAGTGCCTGAAGGGGCTCCAGGAAAGCTGGGGAGGGACTTGGGACAAGAGCCTGGAGGGATGGGATGAAGAGGAACAGTTTTGGCTGAAAGAGGGGAGATTGGGATGAGATTTTAGGAAGAAATTCTTGAATTTGAGGGTGCTGAGCCCCTGTGCCAGGCTGCCCAAGGAAGCTGTGGCTGCCCCATCCCTGGCAGTGTCTCAGCCCAGGTTGGATGGGGCTTGGAGCAACCTGGGCTGGGGGAGGGGTCCCTGCCCATCCAGGAGGCTGGAATTGGAGGAGCTTGAAGGTTCTTTTCAACCCAATCCAATCTAGGATTCTGTGATAATTCCTGAGGAAAAAACACAATTTTTCTGTTTGAAAATCAACTCTGCTCATACCACAGCCCACAGCACTAAACCAAGGGAGCATGAAGAGAGAAATGCAGGAGGCAATGGATCACACCTCACTTCTCAGAACCAGAGAGCTTGATGAAGGAGGATGCGAAGTTAATAACAGGCTGTATAATTTTTTAAAAATCTCTAACTGTACTTTTAAATGATCAGCCTCTCCTCTCTCTTCATGCAGGTTTACTCAGCCAGTTAGTCTGAGGTTGGTTGCTGTTTTCTCTCCACATTAGATGCCTGCAGACAGAGTGCCCTCACTTCAGATGTCCCCTGTGTTAAGTAGGAAGGAGGTTCCAGTCTTAGAGAAATTAATTAGTGCAGTAATTTGCCTGGGACACAGAGGTGAGGCTGAATTTGGTCCACTCTGCAGGCTTCAGCTGAATAAAAAAAGACAAAGAGCTGTGCTGTGGGATTTTAAAAAGCTCCTGTCAGCATTCCCAATGCAACTAGAGCTGGAGATTCATTCATCTTTCAATAAACAATGGGAAAAGGAGAAGCAATTACAGTAGACAAAACTAATTACAGCAGAGCAGAAGCATAACCTCACAGCATTTGTTTTTGAATCTGCATTAAAGAAGAAAAAACTAAACAAAAATCCGAAAAAAACAAACCAAACAAAACTAAACCAAAAAACCACTCCACTGAAAAACAAAAATAAATAAGAAAGGTAAAAATTCAGGAGTAGAATAAAACTGATTTAAAAATGGAAGGGTGCTTCATCACACAGCTCCATGACAGATTTATCTTTGTAAAATAAACCTTCAGGTGACACTGGCACCGTGCTACAAACAGGACACAGGGGCACAGAGGATTTGTGCAGGGAGGTTGATGTCAGAGCAGGGAGGAGAAATGAGCCCCTAGGTCATCCCCAGCTCCTCAATCCCAATTTTTCAGTGGAGCTGTTTCTTCCCATTGGACCCATTTTACATTTATCTCACTAATGCCACAACCATGACCACTGTGGTGTTGCATGCCAGTGCTGACCTGAGCTCCAGCTCTGCCAGGGGAGGGTTAGGTTGGGTATTAGGAAAAAATTATTTCCAGAGAGGGTGCTGAGGCATTGGAATGGGCTGCCCAGGGAGGGGGTGGATTCTCCATCCCTGGAAGTTTTGGAGAACAGACTGAATGTGGCACTGAGTGCCATGGGCTGGGAACCACGGGGGGAGTGGATCAAGGGTTGGATTTGATGATCTCAGAGCTCTTTTCCCACCCAAATGATTCTGGGATCCTTGATGGAAATCCAGAACGCACCAAACCCCACTGTGCATTCCCACACAGTGAAATCCTGCAAGTTGGATTGGGACTTGGCATTTCCTGATCTGTGTGGCAACACATGGGTGTATTTTCTTCCTAAGATCCAATCTAAATCTCCCCTTTTTCAGCCCCAAACCATTTCTCCTCATCCCATCCCCCCAAGCCCTTGTCCAAAGTCCCTCTCCAGCTTTCCTGGATCCCTTCAGGCACTGGAAGATGCTCCAAGGTCTCCCTGGAGCCTTCTTTTCTCCAGGCTGAACACCCCCAACTCTCCCAGCCTGGCTCCTCCAGCCCTCCCATCATCTTCACAGTCTCCTCTGGACTTGCTCCAGGAGCTCTCCTCATTTTGGGGACCCCAGAACTGGACCCAGCACTTCAGGGGGGTCTCCCCAGAGTGGAGCAGAGCAGGAAAATCCCCTCCCTTGACCCACTGGTTTTGATGCAACCCAGGACATGGTTTCTGGGCTGCCAGTGCACATTATCAGCTCATTTTGAGCTTCTCATCAACCCCAAGTCCTTCTCCTCAGGGCTATTTTCAATCCCTGATGTATTTTAGTGCAAGAACTGGAGTAGCTGGAGAAACCATCTGAGGAGCTGAGCTTGCAGATCTGAGGTCTTGAATATCTTCTACTTTCTTAGCAAAGATGAAGCAGTGAAAAGGAAAGCTTAGCACATCTCCTGATCTTCACAGCAACCACTGGGAAACTCAAGGGAATATTTAAGAGATATTCACATGGTTTCATTTTTGTTGGGTGAAGTGATGTCAGGGAATCCAAAGCCTTCTCTCAGGTCCATTTAATCCTTGCCCACTGCCTCTTAAGTGGCAGGGACAGTTTTCATGAGACGTGATGCCTGCTCAGAAGAGCTGGAGAAACCAGAAGACTGAAATTCAGGAGACATCATCACAGGGTTTTAAACAAAGTGGCAGAAGAATAACTGCTTAACACAGGCAAGATCATCCAAGAGGCTGGAAAATGGCCTGCAGGGAGCAAACTTGAAATGGGAAGAGGAGGAATGGGATGGGGCTGCAGGCTGATCTGAGAGACACCACAGAACACATCATTCCCTGGTGAGTTGGTCTGGACTCAGGATCTGAAAGCCTCCAGGAGCCACCTCCTGCATTCAAAGTCTCTGGAGTTCCTATTTTCTTCCAAAGTGTTTTTGGGACCAGCAACAAGGCCAAGTCAGAAGGTTTTTTGTAGCCTATTAAGGAGGTACAATGTGAAGCCTCCCTCATTGAATCTGATTTCTAAGCCTCTGTGGTAACTGCAGTGTTCCACAAAGAGTTTCTCTGTCAGGCCTTAGAGATTCCAGGCAAACTGGAGCAGCAAACCCAGATCCACAGACACCACCAAGTCCCCAGTCTTTGCTTTTAGAAAGGTTTTGGGCTGATTTAAAAGTTTGTTTTGTTTTTTTTTTTTTCCCCAGGAAGAACACAGAGAAAGGTGGATTCATCCTAGAGAAGAGAAGGCTCAGGGGACCTCATCAATATCTGTAAGTACCTGATGGGAGGGTGCCAAGAGGATGGAGCCAGGATCATCCCAGTGCTACCCAGTGCCAAGCCCAGAGGCCATAAGCACAAACTGAACCCCAGGAGGGTCCCTCTGAACAGCAGCAAACACTTCTGCACTGCAAGAGTGGCTGAGCATTGGCATGGCTTGGCCAGGGAGGTTGTGGAGTCTCCATCCTTGGAGATCTTCAGAAGTTTAGGGATGCTCCTGGGCAATCATCTCTGGATGGCTCTGCTTGAGCACAGGGGGTTGGACCAGATGACCTCCAGATGTCCCTTCCAACCTTCACCAGCCTCTGATTCTCTGAGATCCTTTTCCAGGAAGCCATTCCATCAACTTTCAAACAAAGCAGCCCCAGAGCCTCAGAGAGAAAACTCAGGTATTGTCTTTCTACAACAAATACTCAATAATTTACTAGAATTTTTTCCCCCACTCAGCTCATCTCAATTTTATCCCTTGCTGGGGCTGCTGCATGTGGTGTAAACTAAATGATAGAATGGGTTGGGCTGGAAGGGACCTTCAGGATTATTTAACTCCAACCCCTGGATGGGCAGGGACACCTCCCCCAGCCCAGGTTGCTCCAAGCCCCATCCAACCTGGGCTGAGACACTGCCAGGGATGGGGCAGCCACAGCTTCCTTGGGCAACCTGGCACAGGGGCTCAGCACCCTCAGAGTGAAGAGTTTCCTCCTCATGTCTAATTTTAATCTCCCCTTTTCCAGTTTTAAGCCATCACCCCTTGCCCTACCACTCCACTCCCTTGTGAAAAGTCCCTCTTGCTTTGCCTACAGATAACAATAACTCCAGGGTGGATTTTTAAGGTGGGGGAGGGTTCTGTTCCCTTGGGATACAGAGCACATCCCAGCATGTTAAACTACAGCAGCTTATGCAGTGAATACCAGCAGTGCCCTGGCTGTACCCAGGCTCTGCAAACACATTAAAAAAAAGTAAATAAATGGGGAGAATCTGCACTTCAACAACCACCATCTCCTCTTCCTCCTCCTCTGGGTGCTGCCAGCAGAGGGGAGGGCATTCCCCACACATCTCCTCTCTGTTCCAGCCCAGCTCTGCCAACCAGGGAGATTTCTTTCCTTCTCCAGCCCTGTCTCACTGCAGTGCTTTTATTTTGGGGATGAACTGCCCTGCAATGCAGACACTCACTCACTACACTGATCCTTCAACAGGAGCTGTAATCCTCCATCCCCCTGGGTAATGCCTGGAGTAGGAAACTACTTGGTATAAGAAGCACATCAGCATTTTTTCCATCTGTTGGTTTTTTTTTTTTTTTTTTTTTTTTCATTTTATTGGCTGATTTGCTGCAACCCTGACTTAAGTTTTCTCTCCTTTTATCCCTCACTTTCTCCAGCCTCCCCTTGTTCAGCCTTGAACTGAGAGCTCAGGATCCCTGAGCTCCCCTCTTCAAAAGAACCAGACAGATGGAGGATAGAAGGGGGCAGCCAACTCAGCCCCCCCCATCCCTCCCATCATTTTTATTTAGAGAAAATGGAGAAAAGTGTGGGGAGATGGGACTCATTCCGCACCATCCTCCTCCCTCCCAAGCTTCCTGGGAGCCTCAGGAGAAGGCAAAGCTGATTAAGGTGGATTTCCTCCTTCTCCTGCCTCTGCTGGGCTGAAATTTCCACATTATTAATTACAGGGACCTTGCTGGAAGAGTGAGCAGGAAAAAAGGGCAAGTGGCCAAGTAGCAAGGTTACACACAGAGAAGCAAAAGATCCTTTATTTGGAGGAGAGGTTGGGCGTTTCGTTTTCCTTTTTTTTTACTTGTTAATAGTGAGAAATATAGAGAATCATGGAATGGTTTGGGTTGGAAGGAACCCAAAAGCTCCTCCAGTTCCAACCCCTGGATGGGCAGGGACACCTCCCCCAGCCCAGGTTGCTCCAAGCCCCATCCAACCTGGGCTGAGACACTGCCAGGGATGGGGCAGCCACAGCTTCCTTGGGCAGCCTGGCACAGGGGCTCAGCACCCTCAAATTCAATAATTTTCTCCCTAATGTCCAACCTCAAATCCAGGAAGCATCTGAGGAAACCCTGGCTCTATCAGAGACAGTCCCAGTCCCATTGCTCACCCTTCCAGAGCTTCAACCTTTGTGCTGGGTAAGTTCCACATCCTGTTTCTCAAAACATAACAAGCAGAATATTTAATTACAGAGCTTTTGGTTTTAATTCAACACTTTTTTGTTGTTGTTGTTGTCCCTAAACAGCCCTCCCCCTCCCCATGCTGTCAGAACCACAGCCATCACCCACCTGCTGGCACAGGACAGCAAGAGGGGATTGTCCCTCAGGTGGGAAGGGACTTCAGAGGGAAGAGACTTTCATGGAATTAAGTTGTGCTGACTTTAAAGGGAAGAATCACAGAATGTTAGGAGATGGAAGGGACCTCTGGAGCTCATCCAGTCCAACCCCCCTGTCCCAGCAGGGTCACCCAGGGCAGGACACACAGGAACACATCCAGGTGGGTTGGGAATGTCTCCAGAGATGGAGACTCCAGAACCTCTCTGGACAGCCCGGGCCAGGGTTCTGCCACCCTCCAAGTGAAGAAATTCCTCCTGATGTTTAGATGGAACTTCCTGTGATCAAATATGTGCCCATTACCTCTTGTCCTGTCACTGGGCACCACTCAGAAGATCCTTACCCCCTCCTCCTGACACCCACCTCCCCTTTCAGGATTTATAAGCATTGATGAGATCTCCCCTCAGTCTTCTCCAGACCAAACAGACCCCAGTCCCTCAGCCTTTCCTCATCAGAGAGATGTCCTCAGCCCCTCATTACCATTTCAGCCCTTTGCTGTCCCTTCTCCAGCACTTCCCTGTCCTTCCTGAACCAGGGAGCCCAGAACTGGACACAGTATTCCAGCTGGGACCTCAGGGCAGAGCAGAAGGAGAGGAAAACCTCCCCCAACCTGCTGGCCACACTCATCTTGATGCCCCCCAGGATGCCATTGGGCTTCTTGGCCACAAGGACACATTCCTGGCTCATGGTCATCCTGTTGTCCCCCAGGACTGCCAGGTGGTCCTGGCTGTTGGCTTTGTTTTGTCCCAGCTTTTAAGGGAAGGGAGGAAGAGAAAAAGGAGAGGGTGTGTTTAAAAAAAAAAATGGAAAAAAAATATAAACCATGGCATCATTGGTGGGTTTGAGGATGAACACCTTAAGTGAAAAAAAAAAAAAAAAAATCACAGATTTGTGTGTGATGCAGCAAGGAAAGGAGCCCAGCAAGGAGCAAGATGCTAAAAGAGGTCAAAGCAGCAAGGCAGGACAGTGATGTTTGGTGAAGTGAATAATAAATACTAAGAAAAAAGATGGGATTTCTAAAAGGAGAAGGCTGCAGGAGCTCAGAGGGAAAATAATGAAAGGCTGTGGAGCAGTTTTGTGTGAAGAGTGGGAACGGAAGATGAAAGCTCAAACCCAAGGCTCAGGAGTCCTGTGGTGAGTTGTGTTCACACAGGGGGAAACCAGAGTCTGGAATCCAAACAGCTAGAAGGAAAAAATCAGGAAGAAATCAGGATGTAGAGCTCATGTCAGCATCTAATAGAAAAATCACTCACCTTTGAGACACTGAAATCAGCCAAGAAAGGAGCTGGTGGAACATTTCCCAGTGGTGGGGAGAAAATATAACTGGGAAAGGCAGAGCCTAAAGCTGGAAAGGTTTGGGATGAGGTGGAAATACTCCTCACACAATGAAGCAAATCAACCCTATTAAAGGCCAATCACCCTGAAGAGTCATTATCAAGCACTCTCCCCCACTCTTTCTTTATGCAATTAGCCTAATTGCAGAAAGGCTGTTAAGCAATTATTTGGGTTAACTGGAGCTGTGGTACTGGCTCTCCATTTCTGGCAGAATTTTGCTCCTCATATAAATACCACCTTGAAAGGGTATTTAAAGATTGCATTAATTGTAGAGTCACAGACTGGTTTGGGTTGGAAGGGACCTTCAGGATCCTCCAGTTCCAACCCCTGGATGGGCAGGGACACCTCCCCCAGCCCAGGTTGCTCCAAGCCCCATCCAACCTGGGCTGAGACACTGCCAGGGATGGGGCAGCCACAGCTTCCTTGGGCAACCTGGCACAGGGGCTCAGCACCCTCACAGGAAAGAATTTCTTTCTAGTTTTTAACCTGAATCTTTAAAACCATTCCCCCTGATCCCATCACTCCAAGCCCTCATGAAAAATCCCTCCCCAGCTTTCCTGGAGCCCCTTCCCTGCAGCCTTCACAACCCCAAATTTAGAACACCCCTACCACCACCAACAGGACAAATACCAGGTCTTGAATGGTTTAAGTGGCCTTTTTTTTTTTTTTAAATTGTTTTTTTTTCCTCTTTCTAGAGCAAAGCAAAGCAGTTGGCACAGGAGCTGCTTCTCTGAGGAGCACAGGAATTATGGAATCAGTCACAGAAGGGTTTGGGTTGGAAGGGACCTTCCAGCTCCTCCAGTTCCAACCCCTGGATGGGCAGGGACACCTCCCCCAGCCCAGGTTGCTCCAAGCCCCATCCAACCTGGGCTGAGACACTGCCAGGGATGGGGCAGCCACAGCTCCCTTGGGCAACCTGGCACAGGGGCTCAGCACCCTCACAGCATAGAATTTCTTCCTAAAATCTCACCTAAATCTCCCCTCTTTCAGCCAAAACTGTTCCTGCTCATCCCATCCCTCCATTCCCTTGTCCAAAGTCCCTCCCCAGCTTTCCTGGAGCCCCTTCAGGCACTGGAAGATGCTCTAAGGTCTCCCTGGAACCTTCTCTTCTCCAGACTGAACAATTCCAATTCTCTCAGCCTGATTCCAGAGCTGTTCCAATCCTTGGATCATCTTTGTGGCCTCCTCTGGACTTGCTCCAACAGCTCCATCTCCTTCCTGTACTGGGGACCCCAGAACTGACTCAGCACTGCTGGGAGGGATCTCAAGAGAGTGAAGCAGAGGAATTCTCACAACAAAGAATTTCTCCATCCCATTTCCTCTCCATCTCCCCTCTTGCAGCTGGAAACCCTTCCCCCTCATCCCATCCCTCCAGGCCCTTGTCCAAAGTCCCTCTCCAACTTTCCTGGAGCACCTTCAGGCTCTGGAAGATGCTCCAAGATCTCCCCAGAACTTTAGCTTTCTCTTTCTCTCTTTCTCTCTTTCCCTCTCTCCCTTTCCCTCTTCCTCTCCCTCTCCCTTCTCCAGGATGAACACCCCCAACTCTCTCAACCTGTTCCAGGCTCTCCCCACCCTCCAATTCCAGAATTTCTTCCCCATCTCCAACCTCAATCTCCCCTCTCCAAGTTTTAACCCATTTCCCTTCTCCTCTCCCTACCCCCCCGTGTCCAAAGCCCTCCCCCAGCTTTCTTGGAGCCCCTTCAGATATTGGAAGGTTGCTCTGAGCTCCCCTGGGAGCCTCCTCTTCTCCAGGCTGAACAACCCCAATCCCTCAGCCTGGCTTCCCAGGGAGGTGCTCAGCCCTCTGAGCATTTGAGTGGCTCCTCTGGACACCTTCCAGGAGCTCTGTGTCCTTCTGATGCTGGGCACTCCAGAACTGGACCCAGGACTCCAGGTGGGCTCTCAGCAGAGCAGAGCAGAGGGGGAGAATCCCCTCCCTCCACCTCTCTCTGGGCTCCTGCTGATGCCCCCAGGACCTGGGGGGGGGTTTGGGCTCCAAGCTCACATTGTTGCCTCATGTTCAGCTTCTGCTCCACCACCACCAAATTTAAGTATGTGCAGAAGTGTTTTTCTGTGCAGGAAATTCAAATCTCCATGTGAAAGCATCAACTGTAAAAAAAAAACCCAAGAAACGAATATTTTTATCCCCAAACGCTGCGTGCTCCTTCAGCCACATCCCAAATTTCCAAAGGATTTTGCCAGAGGTGTCCGAATCAAGGCAAGGGCACGGAGTTTAGTTCCACTTTTTTTTTATTATTCAACTTTTTATACATAATAAATACAAACTTTTTACAGCCAATATAAAGAAAGCATTCGCACCTATGCTTTCAGTGTACTGACGCTGTACACGATGATACGTCGGATACATGCCCTGTATGAAGAAATCCTAGGTAAAAAGGAGGCATATTTTTACAACTTTTCTTCTTTTTTGTGGTTTTTTTTTCTTTTTTAAATAAAATTAGCAGCTCTTACAGAAAATATTTTAAAATACAACTAAAGAGACTTTAAATAACACTTTCGGAATTTTTGAAAGTCCAGGTATGAAGGACACAGAACAACTGGCCAAAGAAATTGAATGTGAACATTATGGCAATGCTTGCTTTACTTCTGCATTGTGAAGCTTTCAAAATTTTTGCAAACAGTTAAATCTTTTTTAAAAACTTTTTTTAAAATTTTTTAATTTTTTTTTTTTTAAACTTAAGAATAAGTTTGATAAACACATAAAAAGACCTCAAACAGATCAACAGGACAAGAGGTGCAAAAGAATGAAAAATATGGAGAAGACTTCACTGGACAGTCACCCATTTTGTAACTGATCCATGAATTTTTTTCTTCAAACAGCCCCACTCTTGGTTAAAGATCCCACTGGGAAAGGAGATTGGCAAACACAAATGTCTCAGAGACCCAGCTTGGGTTGGGATTTACAAGTATGTGCAAACTTTATGATAAAATCTTGTTAGATGATTTTTTTTTTTTTTTTTTTTTTGATTTTTAGTAAATGCAGCCTCAAAAAAAATAGCCCTTGTTAGTAAACTAAAAGTAGAAAACTTACTGGCTTAGGAAAAAAAAAATAAATGAAGACATAAGAGCGCATTCAACAGAACCCACAAAACAGCTCAAAAACCCAACTTTGTGATGCCTTTTAACTGAAGTTTTGATCTGCTGGAGGTTGCTGAAAATAATTCAGTAAGGACAGAAAAAAAATCAAATCTGTTTGCATCCAGTTTTTCCCTTTCCTCTCATCATTCCTGTCCATGTCAAACCTTAGGAATATCCTCTGCCCTCTTCTTCCATACGACAACAACAAAAAAAACCAACTTTCTTTTCAGAGATTCCTGACTGAAGATGAGTTTTGAAATTCTTTTGCCCTCTGTTTCTTGCCTAAGAGTAATTTGAGCCCATAAATCTTGGCCACGAAGGCATTCTGAAGGCTTTGCAGGACTCAGAGCTTTTTCTGGAGCTCTGGCTTTGGCTGGGTCACAGGCTACGTGTGGGAAAATGCTACAGGACCATCTGATGCAAAAAAACCCCCAGCCTAAATAATGCACATAAATGCTCTACGTGTAGTTCCTAACTCTAGCCAGATGTTTTGATGACAAAGATGCACTGCTGACCTTGGATAATAAAGTCCATGGCAATAACTGGGATAAGAGTGACCCAAATAGTTGGTTTTTTAAACAAAAAACCAAAAAGAAACCAAAAAAGAAACCAAAACCCTCAAAATCTGCTCAGAAAAAAACCTAAAAAACAAAAAATTGAAGCTCAATTTTCAGATCCTAGACAAAAAAAAAAAAAATCTCACTTTTCTACCAGTTGGTTTATGTTATGGAACAAGATTTTGCTACTAATTCAGCACCTCCATATTAGATGTTCTGTTACTAACTGTACTGCATAAATATTAATGCAAAGAACACTTTGTTCTGTTTAACTGTGAGTTATGGGAGAGGTGTCCATTCATGGGGTGAACACCATGTGAGCCACATCCCTTTTCCTCATCTAGAAGATCATTTTTCCTGTTCCTTCCTTCCTGCATGGGGTTTCAAGAGGAGCCAGCCTCTCCTTAAGACTTCTTTTTCCAGTTCCCTTTTTCTGCTCTGTTTAACACCTCACCAAGTGATGCTACTTGAAGAATTAATCAATTTTAACACATTCCTATGGCAACAGTAATATACTGTACTAATGCAGGTGATGGGAATAGGTTAAGACTAAATTGCATGGATGAGGCTTTTTTCCTCTGCCTCTGTATCAAACTGGACCAAGAGAGAAACCTGCTCCAAGGCAATCCTCTGGGCTGCATGGCCCATCTGGGTTTGTGCTAAGAGAGGAAGTAATGATGCCTAAAAATCAAAATCCAAACTAAGAACCGGGAGAGAAAAAAAAAAAAACAAAAAACAACCCAAAACCAACCAACCAACCAAAAAAAAAAGGCACAAAATATTCATGACCGTGGGAAGGAATCCACCATGTCACTGCCACATAAAATCCTCCCTATCTCTTGCTCTATTAAAAGTCTTCATCATGCAAAGGTGCCTAAAAATGAGACTGACCAAATAAGGTGTTTGGTCTTGATTGTAGCACTACTACTTAACTAGTCCAGTCCTTACACCAGGGTGATCTCCACATCCTCAATCTTCTCTGTCGGACGGCGATGATGCTGTGTAGGGGGGGGTGGAGCTGCTCGCACCTGAAACGACCAGAACCAGCCTGTAACTATCAAAAAAATTCCCCAAATTGTCAGTATTAAGATCAGGAAGGCTGGAGAGGGAATTTTCATAAGAGTGTCCAGCAAGAGGAGCAGGAGAAATGGTTTTAAACCAAAGGAGGAGAAGAGGTTGAGATTGGATTTTTTCTTCAATATGAGGGTGGTGACTCTGGAACAGTTTGTCCAGAGAAGTTGTGGATTTGTTCCAAGCCAGGTTGGAGGAGGCTTTGAGCAACCTGGTGTAGCTGAGAGGCATCCCTACCCATGGCAGGGAAGTTGGAGTAGATGATCTCTAAGGTCCATTCCAACCTGAGCCATTCTGTGCTCAACAGAGCTGCAGGGAGGAACCAGCTGAATTCAGGGCCAGTTGTCTCCAGTTCATAATTGGATCCCAGACTGGTTTGGGTTGGAAGGGACCTTCCAGCTCCTCCAATTCCAACCCCCTGGATGGGCAGGGACACCTCCCCCAGCCCAGGTTGCTCCAAGCCCCATCCAACCTGGGCTGAGACACTGCCAGGGATGAAACAACCACAACTCCTCTAATTAAGTCATCAAGGTTCTCGGTTATGAAATCCACCAGTCTCAGGTGATTTTTCTCCAGGGTGACAATAGAGTAAACACCCTGAGGGAAATAACCTACCCATCCTGCCTGTATCCACCTGGGATGGACTTTAGACTTTTTATCAAAAGCTGAAATCTGATGCCTGGAACTCATGTGGATGGGGAAGATGCCTCGTGGCACCTATGCAGCTTACTCCTATTTAATCAATCACTGACCTGAGCAACCCACACCTGAAATCTGATTCTATTTGTACACTCTGACACATCAATAAAGTTTATTATTGCTCCTGATAGAGATTACCTTAAGGCCAACAACATTTCATGCAGGGTTTCTATCGTGTGATTTCAAAATCCACCACAGCAACTGACTATGGAGAACATAAATTGTGAAGCAACAGCAGAACAAACTTCACAATATTTTCCAACCAGGCATTATTTAAAATGCAATACTAACAGAAATCCTTTTAATTAAGGCATGAGACTGTAGTAGTATCTTGAAAAGACAAGTCAGTTGGTAAGAAACTACCCCTGCCTTCTGAGCCTTAGTGAGTAAGGCTACTCACTGACTATAATGTCTGAATACTCTGAATATCCAAAAATGCTCTTTTTCTGCAACCTCATTCATTGAGAATGCCAGGGAAAAAAAAAAGAAAGAAAAAAAAGGAGGAAAAAAAAAAAGTTACATCTTAATCTGATTTTGTTTGGGACTTTGAAACTCCAAAATTTGATTTCAACCTTTATCCCAGGAGATGGGATTTCACAAGTTCTAAGTGATTAAATTCCTTTCCTCCCCAAATCTCTCTTTCTAGACAGTAAAGACATCTCAATATACACAGACCTTATTGTTAAGGATTTTTAATAGAAAACCTTCAAATGGAGGGCTTTGGAAATTATTTTAGCTCTCCATGCAATTGATTCCCAAGGATCTTACATCAACCTGCTAGCAAGGAGATATATCTGCCAGCACCTTGGAGAAGAGGAAATTGTACAAATCAAACAATTAAAGAGTGCTGGCATTTATTTTTACCACATCTTTCCCAGTCATTACATGGGGCAAAACCAGAAATAACCTGCCTGCAAAGCCAGTATCACTTGATCAACATTTATTTTACTGTCATTAGAGGTTTAATTTCCTCCCAGGTTAAATTTCATGATCCAGATGCCCCATCACAGAGACATGCAGGAATTCAATCTATAAAAGAAGGTACAGAAGGGCAGCTCAGACAAAGGGCAGGGGATGGGTGGAGGTTCAAGGTCATCTTTAAAGAGAAGGATTTACTGTTTAAACAAGGGCAGCTTTGTTTTCCTCAAGCATTCACTTCATACCCAAGAGCTCTCCTGTTCTACAGCTTTTTGACACATCTGAGGTGTTACCAAAGGGAACTGATCAGACCTCTCCTGGCACTGTTCATCCCAGACACCACAGTTTTATACAAAATAATTGGATTTTCAGGACACAAGAGAGCCAAATTATCAGGTGCAGCATCACCCCCCTGGCTTTGAACGAATCTTTCCTGATTTCTTTAGATTTGGCCTCGACTTGGAGCACCCATCAAAATAACAAATCCTGTTGTTTTTTTTTAACTTACAGGTCGGAGTTTGCCATATGAAGTTTCAGGAGGAACCCGTGGAGGCTGGGAAAATCCTGGGGACTCTGAACTGAAGCTGTTTTCTGAAAGAAGAAGCAAGAACCCATCCCAAAGAAACTGCTCAGTAATGCTGAAATAAACTTTAAGGTACAAAAACCCCAAAGTAGCTTCCCCCCCCCCTCCAAGCCCTGTCCACCCCCTGAAAAGGGAATCATCTCATGTCAGCATTTAGCAGGAATTTTAATTTTTTTTTTTTCCTCACAAAAAATTTCTTACCATTAGTTGATGGTGATCTGGGGAAGTACTGACACCCAATTTTATCTGGACTCTGGTAGGGACTGGTGGGAGGTTGGTCATAGAGTGGCAGCAGGGGCAGAGTGTTGTTGGGCTTTGGGGTCGGGGATACCTGTGTTAAAAAAGCACAGAAATTCAGAGGGGTTTGGGTTGGAAGGGGTCTTCCAGCTCCTCCAGTTCCAACCCCTGGATGGGCAGGGACACCTCCCCCAGCCCAGGTTGCTCCAAGCCCCATCCAACCTGGGCTGAGACACTGCCAGGGATGGGGCAGCCACAGCTTCCTTGGGCAACCTGGCACAGGGGCTCAGCACCCTCACAGGAAAGAATTTCTTTCTAGTTTTTAACCTAAATCTTTAAAACCATTCCCCCTGATCCCATCACTCCAAGCCCTCATGAAAAATCCCTCCCCAGCTTTCCTGGAGCCCCTTCCCTGCAGCCTTCACAACCCCAGCTCTAGGGCACACACACACACCCAACAATAGGACAAATACCAGGTCTGGAATGGTTTAAGTGGCCTCTTTTTTTTTTTTTTTTTTCCCCTCCTTCTAGAGCAAAGCAAAGCAGTTGGCACAGGAGCTGCTTCTCTGAGGAGCACAGGAATTATGGAATCAGTCACAGAAGGGTTTGGGTTGGAAGGGACCTTCCAGCTCCTCCAGTTCCAACCCCTGGATGGGCAGGGACACCTCCCCCAGCCCAGGTTGCTCCAAGCCCCATCCAACCTGGGCTGAGACACTGCCAGGGATGGGGCAGCCACAGCTTCCCTGGGCAACCTGGCACAGGGGCTCAGCACCCTCAAATTTGAGAATTACTTCCTAATATCTCATCTCAATCTCCTCTCTTCCAGTTTAAATCCATTGCCCATTGTCCTGTCACTCCAGGCCCTTGTCCAAAGTCCCTCCCCAGCTTTCCTGGATCCCTTCAGGCACTGGAAGCTGCTCCAAGGTCTCCCTGGAGCCTTCTCCTCTCCAGACTGAACACCCCCAACTCTCTCCCCCTGGCTCCAGAGCTGCTCCAACCCTCTGAGCATCTCCATGACCTCCTCTGCACTCACTCCAACACCTCCATCTCCTTCTGGTGTCCAGAACTGGACCCAGTACTCCAGGTGGGACCTCACCAGAACATATCAAAGGAGAAGAGTCCCTGTCCTTGCCCTGCTGCTCACACTCCTGGGGATGCAGTCCAGGACATGGGGGGTTTCTGGGCTCATCTTGAGCTTCTCATCACCCAACACCCCCAAGTCCTTCTCTTCAGGGCTGCTCTTAACCCATTCTCCTCCCAGCCTGGATTTGTGCTTGGGTTTTCCCAGGTGCAGGACCTTGTACTTGGCCTGACTGAATTTATGGGGTTGGCATGGGCCCCCACTCAAAAGGCAGAGGGGCTGCAGACTCAACAGTTTTTATGTACATGCCAAGGTGCAGTAAGTTCTCTGACACATCAGTATGCTCAGAACTTTCATCTGGAAGAAACCAGCAGTGAAAAGTGCTGTCAGGTACATTTGGGAAGGAAAGCCAAGACATCCAACAGTGATAAACCTTCTTTTTTTTTTTTTTCTTAAATCATAGGTTGCCCCTGAGCAGAAATTTTCATCCCCTGCCAGGTAATTCAGGCAGACCTTTTGCAGGTTATTTGAAAGAAGTCATTTAGCCAAGTGCACCTCTCCACATCCATTCCCACAAAAGTGTTAAGATCATGAGTTTTATCCCAACTCAACTGCATGTATAGATAAATTAAAGTTTTCACATTCTTTTCCAAACAGAGAATAAAAACACTGGAGAAATTACTTGGTAGGGAACATGGAACTCCAGTTTCTAGCACCTCAGATGCACCATTAGAATTTGTTTCTTAAAATGATGCAAGGATTAAAGAACTACACCAAAATGAGGACAGTTCATACAATAACAGAATGGTTTGGGCTGGAAGTGTCCTTAAAGCTCCTCCAGTACCAAGCCTCCTGCATGGGCACGGACCACCCACAGCCCAGGTGGCTCAAGAAAATGCAAAAATTCTTCTAATACAATATTTGGCAGCATTCTCCCTCTGAAAATTGAGAGGATACAGAATGGATTTAGGTATGAAAACATTAAATTAGGGCTGAGAGAGCCTGCAATTCTCTTATTGCCAGGCTGGGTTTGGTGTCTCAGTCTATGGCATAAATTCATTACAAGAAGCAGACTCTGGATTTTCTCCTTTGGTTCATTTCCTTTTTACCCCAATCCTTGCTTTTATTCACAAATCTGTTACACTTGACAGAATGTATCAGTTGGTCATTATTAGCCTGGGTAAGACACTCAAAAGTAAACACCCAAAGAGGTTTGTTTTTTTTTTCTTTTAGTTGGTTTTGATTTTTTTTCCTTTGAACTATTTCTGATTTTTCTTTTTTATTTCCTAAAGAAGCAGCAGTTCCTTGCAGCCTTCCAAAACTGTCCTAACAAACTAATATCACACCAGAAGGCTGTGCTGCTATCCAAGGAGCTCTGGACAGGCTGGAGAGATGAGCAAAGGTGGAATTTGTGAAATTCAATAAGGCCAAGTGTAGAGTCCTGCATCTGGGCTGGAATAACCCCAACCCCCAGTGCAGATCCAGGGACATCCTGCTGGGAAGCAGCTCCATGGAAAAGGACTTTGGAGTCCCAGTGGAGAGGAAATTCCCCAGGGATCAGCAATGTGTCCTGGCGGGCAAGAGGGATCCTGGGGGGCATCAGGAAAAGTGTGTCCAGCAGATCCAGGGAGGTTCTGCTCCCCCTCTGCCTTAGGGAGACCAAACTGGGAATCCTGGCTCCAGTTTGGGGCTCCCCAGTTGAGGAGAGACTGGGATCTACTGGAGAGAGGCCAAGGGAGAGCTGGGAGGGTGCTGAAGGGACTTGAGCATCTCTGCTGGGAAGCAAGAGTGAGAGCCCTGGGGCTGTTGAGGCTGGAGAAGAGAAGGCTGAGAGGGGATCTGCTGAATGTCCCTCAAGATCTGAGGGCTGGGGGGCAAGAGGAAGGGGACAATCTCTGTTCAGGGGTGCCCAGGAACAGGACAAGGAAGAATGGGGTGGAGCTGGAAGATGGGAAGTTCCACATAAATAGAAGAAAGAACTTTTTCACTGTGAGGCTGAGGGAGCCCTGGCCCAGGCTGCCCAGAGAGGTTCTGGAGTCTCCTTCTCTGGAGCCTTTCCAACCCCCCCTGGATGTGTTCTGTGTGTCCTGCCCAGGGGGATCCTGCTGGGACAGGGGGGTTGGACTGGATGAGCTCCTGAGGTCCCTTCCAACCCCTGAAATTCTGTGATTCTGTGATTCTAAGCCATCACCTCCACTCATGACATACCTGAATATCTCCAATCCACTGAGTCTCTCCATTTTCTGAAGCTGTAAGCTCTTCAACCAGTACTGATGGGAACACCCCAACACGTCCGTTGAATTCTCCTTCCCAAAAGCCATCATCATCTTGATTTTCCTTATTCAAGATCCGAATGATGGCTCCTTCTGGGAAGGACAGCTCATCATCTGTCTGGCCCTCGTAGTCATAAAGTGCTTTGACAAAACAGACTGAAGAATGGAAGAGGAAAAAACAAACAAACAAACAGTGTGACTGGCAAGATAAAAACAAAAGGAGTAAGTTATGTACATGCTTCTAGGGTTGGACTCCGTCTTAAAGGCCTTTTCCAACCTAAATGATATTATGATTCTAGAATCCTTGTGTTAAATTATTTCAGTTTCTCTTAATTTTAGTTAGAAAAATTACAAGATGGAAGATTAGTTCTATCCTGGCCCCAAACCAGGACAATCTGAACACCAAGAAATAAAATAATGCAAGTTTGAGACAAGACAGAGCACTACTGAAAAGAGAAGAAATTCTGTGCACCATCCAACCCCTCCCAAGATGCAGAATGCTTTCAAGAAGAAGCTGAATATTCTATTTATTTATTTCCTGGTATTTACCACTGGAGTCTCCATTCAAGCTGCCAGAGACCAAGTCAACCTCTGTGGAATTATTGGAGGTGTGTGATCGACTGTCCAGGGCTGCAAGGGACTGCAGCATACTCAGGAGGCTGCTGGAGGTGGGGAACTGCAGATATTTCTCTGGCACATAACCCACTTGACCTGCTTTGTTCCTTGCCTGTAAGACAGAAGAGATGCTCTGCTTGTGCACACCACTCTGGAAAGAATCCAATTATTTCCTCCCGTCCCCAGATCCGTTTCTAAAAGCAGCAGGGAAAAGAAAATGATCTGAGGAAAATGATACCTTTACCCAGTCTTCCATATCTCCATCTTCAATCACCTCCAACACCTCGTGTTCCTCTATGGTCAATTCATCTGGCTGAGAAGCCTGGAGTAAATAACAGGAAGATATGGAAGATGTGTTTCCAGGTGCACAGGATAGGGAGTGTAAGGAATATTCCATCCAGACTTCCCTTAAAAATTTACATTTTTCTAAAATAGTGAAATATTTATGATGCAGTAAACTTGAAATTATACTTATCAGCGTTTCTCTGACATTCTCCAGACCTTTTTTTCCATCAAGAGGTTAAAAGAAAGCACCCTGAGTGCCAGCCTATTTACTTTTGAGATCCTGATTACTGATTAAGAGTGGCCAAGCAATGGAACAAGGGCAGTGGTGGAGTTAACATCCTTGGAGGTGTTAAAAAAAACTTCAGGACAGTTCAGGACATGGTTGAGTTGGCACAGTGGTGTTGGGTTGATGGTTTAACTTCTTAGAGATCCTTCCCAACCAAAATGATTGTGTGATTTTCCTCCTTCCTCTAAGACCAAGTCTGGCTTTAGGGCTGTGATTTACGTCTGACCTGGGGGTCCTGGCAGTGGTAAAAAGCATGAATGAAGTTTGTCAGCAGAGCTTCCATTCCTGAGCTTTGTTGTCCAGCCCCCACACAGCCAAACACTGATATTTTCAGTTCTAATATTGCCACAGCAGCTGCCCAAGAGAAATGAGAACATCTCCTGGCAGCAGGCACACAAATGGTCTCCTGGAAGCCAGACTGGGACATCTCACTTGATGCATGGATTTCAGTACTCTGCTGAACTGCAGTTTAAATGTTTCACAATGGGATGAATTTTGCACTGCTGTGGTTTTCTCAGAATTGTTCTGGTTGGAAAAGACCTTTAAGATCATCCAGTCCAACCATGAACCCAGCACTGCCAAGGCCACCACTGCCCCATGGCCTCAGCACCACAGCTCCAGGGCTTGGAAATCCCTCCAGGGATGGGGACTCCACCACTGCCCTGGGCAGCCTGGGACAGGGACTGAAAACCCTTTCCAGGAATAAATTGTTCCTAAATCCCACCTTAACCTCCCCTGGGGCAACTTGAGGCCATTTCCTCTTGTTCTATCACTTGTTCCTTGGGAGCAGAGACCAAACCCCTCTGGTTCCAACCTCCTCTCAGGGAGTTGCAGAGATCCAGAAGTTCTCCCCTCATCCTCCTTTTCTCCAGGCTCAACACCCCCAGGTCCCTCAGCTGCTCCTGCTCAGATTTGTGCTCCAGACCCTTCCCCAGCTCCATTCCCCTTCTCTGGACACACTCCAGCCCCTCAATGTCCTTCTTGTCCTGACCCCAGGATTTGAGGTGCAACCAACTAGATGTCAGATATATTTAGTGTGCATTTAATGAGCAAAATGGTGACAAATCTACCTCCAGCTCCCAACAGCCACAGCTGAGTTGTTTCCTGCATAATTCATTTCTCTAACAGAAGGCAAAACAATTAACAAACCTTATATGAATAAACAACTTTGCAGGTGAGAGGGTAATTTCTTAGAGTACCAGAAGGACTAGAACTACTGTCATCAAAAACATCCATGCTGTCTTCAAACTCTTCACCTTCTTCCTTTTCTGTATCAGCATTGATCTGTTAAAACACATTAAATTGGGCATTATACCAGCAAATAAGAGAAGGAGTTCCAATAAAAATGATTTGACTGATATTCTTCAATTTCTTTTTCTTTTTTACTACTGAAACCAGACAAAACCTCAATGACTAAATAATATTCAGAATATAATTCTCAAATAACATCAGGAAAGCAGTCATCAAACAAAACAAATGGAGGGAAGGAAAAGAAGAAGAGATGTCACCAAATTACATCTTTACTTAACTCAGCTCCATTTCTTCATTCAACCACAGGTCTGTGGACTTTAAAAACAACTGTAGAAGATTTTGGAAGCTTCAACTCAACTGATGGACAGTTATCTATTTTTTTATATAAGCTGTGAAACAGTGAGTAATGCCCTTTGGAGAAGCCATTTCAGAGGAACAGCAAATAGTTTAATAGGAAAAAAAAAAAGAAGAGTGACACAGAGAATTTATGCTATTAAAAGATTAATGTACCTGCAGCCACAAGTTCTAAAATGAAAATGCAGTGGAAATACTTAAACTTGAATTTTTCTTAAAATAAATCAGCCTTCCAGCTGGTGTGTTCTGCACAACAGATTTGCTGCAGTTTGTAAGAAGAAAAAAAAAATCCTTACTGAAAGAATGATGATTAAAAACCAGCTATAAAAGTTGAAATAAAAGCTGAAGCCAGTACATTGGAAAAATACAACTTTCTATAAATGTAATTCGGGCAACGTTGTCATGAGCTGCACCTTGGCCTTGTGCCTGGATTAAATTTTGAATAAACACTTTCTCTCATGTGAAAACAGGCAAGTCCTGTGAATCAAAGGCATCACTGTTATGTAGCTGCCATCTTCCCTTTATTTATTCCTTTGAATTCAGGAGTCAATTTGGTATTCCTCAGGGAAAACTGAAATAAATCAACAAAAAGCAAGGCTGAGACCCAAAAGGCACCATGCAGCCTCCCTAAACCATCTTTGCACTTCTAGATCTGGAGCAAAGCTTCTCCATTTTCTGAGTTAGTTTTTAGTCTACAATGTTCAGAACACATCCTTGTAATTCATGTGATTTCTCCCCATCCCTTTTCATCCAGGTGCAGTCTGCACCAAGTGTGTTCATGGATCTTGCAGTAATAAAAAAAAAAAAAATTGAAAAAAAAAATCCCAGTCCTACCAACTAATGCTTTGAAATACTAACAACCAGCTCTAAATTACACCAAATTTAAGGTTTCTAACTGCCTCTAGCTGTGCATGGTCTATGTCCCAGCAGCCAAGGCTGCTGCTGGGCTGACAGATTACAAAACCCCATGGAAATGAGTGTCCCATCTCCAGAAGGATTCCTGCAGCAAACATCTGGTCCTGGTTTTCTAGCACGAGGAGGAAAAATCCATTTTAATTCTCAGTGTCTGAGCTGCTCAGACCCCTGGAAGAGAATCATTCCTCAAGTAAAGAAAACAGCATTAATGACATAGAAAAGCAGTTTCTTCCATAAAACTCATCTTCCTCTGGAGTCTCTTAATATTTTGGGGACTGAAACCACAGCTGGGTCACACAGGTTGCTGGTGACAATCAGGCTTGAAAGATGAAGCAGCAACCCAAGAGCTGGAAGATGCTGTAAACTTTTGCAGCTAAAAACATCCATTTTCATGGTCACAGCAAACAAACCAACTGCAAACTTTATTTCTGATTGGGATTCTGTACTTCTACTGCACAAACTTCACTGCTTCCAGTCCCAACAAACAGAAAACCTAACACAGCCCCCACAAGGCACCTTTCTCTCCTTTTTTTTTGGAATAAATTACCTACTATTTGAAATATATTTGTTGTAGGCAGAATAAAGGTTTCCCAGTGATATTGATACGTATGAGCAGCACTGCATGTATCCTCCAGATGACATTAAAATTAAAAATTAATTTTGGGAGCGTGCACACTGGGAACAAAAAAAAGAGTATTATCCCCCAAGATTCTTCTTTTCATCATTATATCAGAAAGCCAGCGAGCTGGATAGGTGATGGGACATCAACTCCTTTATTATTAAATTATTGCAGCAGCATCAAGTCATCAATGCTCTTTTTTTTTTTTTTTTTTTTTTCCCTTTCAGCTCTTTGCAAGGAAATATTTTGAGGCCTTTGCTGAACAAACTGCATCAAGACAAACACAACCAACATCTTCACCAGGAAGGTAGGAAGATACTGGAATATCTGCCCAGGCAGGTTGTTGATGCCACATCTCTGGAAGTGTAGAAGACCAGGATGGATGAAGCCTGGAGCAACCTGGTCTAATGGGAGGTGTCCCTACCCATGCAGGGGGGTTGGGTTTTGATGCTCTTGAAGGTGCCTTCCAACCCAAACCATTCTATGATTCTGTGAAAGCAAAGCAGGGCATGATGGAAGGAGGGCAGATAGTTGATTTCTCAACATTAAACATTGCCCCCTCAGCAGGGATGAAGCCAAAGTGCTGCTGGTTCTGCAGTAATTCTTCTAATAATTGCAAGCAGCATAATTTTCAGTAATAGTTCTAAGAATTCCATCCATGGGCTGTGCTCATCTGGCCTGCCAAGGTCAACAGCATCTTTTTGATTTTTTTTTTTTCCTCTGGGAGCATACGTAAGTGTAAAAAAAGGGGAAAAATCAGAACCAGAGTTTAACCTCCCCCCCTGTGGCATCTGCTGGCTCACCAGGGACCAGCACAAGGTTTGGCTCCAGTGCCAACTATTGGCATGGCTGAGGAGCCAAAGAACAAGGTGCTGGGCACAATCCAACATGCACATGGTGGAGAGAAGGGAGAAAAAAAAAAAACAAACCTCACTGTTAAACACAGCTCTGTAACATAACCTCATTTATCCTGCCTAGGAAGGGTCTGAAATGAAGAATTTAGGAATTGGGAAGGTTGGATCTGCATCCCCCAACTTTAATTATGCTCCTAATCCATGGGAATAAAGCTCTGCAAATCACCCTCACTGTTTTAGTGTTTTAGCTCTGTGTGTGTGTGTGTGCAGCATCCCAGAAAAACATCCTCACACCCTGAAGAAAGCTAAAAGTGGATTTGGGAGCCTCCAAATTGGATTTGCTGAGACTCCATTCAGTGCTCGCTGACTTGTTTGAACTAAGGCTGCCAGAGATGAAAATATAAAATAATTCTGTACATAAAATAAAGCTTTCCCTCTAAGGGTTTGTCACCATTACCAGGAAAAAAAAAAAAGCAAGCAGAAAACATGAAAAAACATGGGTTTTGTGTATAGATTGCATGAACTTGCTGAAATGGAGACACTGTTTTTAAGTGGTCAGCAGAAGCAAGACATTCTCCACGTCATTTGTAAGAACATGAAAAACCACATTCCCATTCCTCCTGCAAGTTTTTGGTACACAGAAGAAATATTCTGGCTATGCAAAGCACTTAAGATTCAAAAGAAAATGTGAAATAAGTAATTGTAATAGTGTGTGAAGACTGGAGTCAGGAAAGTATCCACAGCCCAACCAAGATTTTATGAAAGCCTCTGGATTTTTTTTTAGGAGTTGAACATCTGAACATGCATGGAAAATTTACAATTTTTTGAAGCAAAGTGACTAAACCTTCAGGAATTTTATTTTAGTTGGGTTATTGGTGAAGAGCAACAGATTGGTCATTTTGCCTGCCAAAGGTGACAGCTCAGCATCAGAGACCATGTAAAGGAATGAAAAACCAGAATATGAGCTTTTTTTAACAGCTCTTGTTTTCTGAGCAGGGTTTCTTGGTTCAGGCAGCTGCCTGACTAAAGCATCACCACTTTTTCCTTCATGGAGGGAGGGAAAGAAATGAGTCTGCTTTTTATTTTTTCTTGAATGACATAAAAATATAAATGTAAATGAGATTAAAATGTCCTTTCTTCCAAGCTAAACAGATGGGAGAGGTCCCTGCAAACCAGCTACAGACATTAGGGAGACAGCTAGCATTACATCCAACTGAGTCAAAAATCTTTACCAATCTTCCACTGATCCACTTTTTAGTTTAATACTGGATATATTGGATGGAATTTTGACTTAGTGTGACTTTGGACACAGCAAGATGTAGTCATGCAATTAAACTGAGTTATGTTTAATTAACTGAGAGTTTAAGAAACTTAACTGACTGTTTAAGAAGTTACTGACTTCTTGGGTGAGATGCAGTAGGGGTCAGGTTTGTGGTCTGTTCTAATTTAAAATGAGTAATGCTTTAATGAAACTAATTATTCCCAAAGAAAAAGTCAAATATTTAATGTATCTCAAAAAAAAAAACCCAAAAAAAACCCAACATTGCAGGAGCTTGCAGGTGAATAGTGGGAACATCTTCAATCTATGCTAAATTCTTTGAAGGGAAAAATCTAACCCTGCTCACAAGAAGGGACAGCCTTTCCCCAAAGCTTTTCATGGAGTTCTAAGGAATCAAATTTTCATCTCAAAAAGCTTCATCTCTTCCACAATCAATCTGGAACACAGGCTTTGCTTTCCTGATGACTTTCCCTGTGATCAGCACCTAAACGGCTCTTAAAGAGATGAAGCAGAGGCTGCAGCCTTCTAAAAATTTGAGGAGAAATAAAAGAAAGCAGCCTTTCATCCAAGTATCTCAGACAACATTGTAAACTATTAATGAAACATCAAAGAAATACAGACACATTTTTCTTTTTTTCAGGAGATGACAAATAAACATGATGGCACTTAGTCAAGAAAAATCAATTTAAAGTAAATTTAGCAGTGACCCCCAAATTCTTTCTTTTTTTTTTTATTTTTTTTATTTTTTTTTGGGTTGCTTTTGTTGTGGTTTGGTTATTTTTTTTCCCTTTTCCCTGGAATCCCACCATGCTTCAGCCATGCCAACCTCCAAGCCTTTTCTGGTTGCCTAAGAACCAAGCCAAATACGATCCAGTTGCTATTTGTTACCAAAAATCTGGGAGCTGCTGCTAGGGAAGAGCCAGGTGGAGAAGTGAGGGGGTTTTACAAGTTGGGAACCATACCAGGTGCAAAGAGCCATTGTTGGTGACTGAAGGCAGACTGGCCCAGCGTTCATTTTCCAGTTCTTCCATCACTTGGTTCATGGCACTTTTCAGCCAGGTGTCCACGGAGACTCCAATCTGCTTCAGCAGCTCCAGACGAGCTTCTGCTTTCAGCTTAATTATCTGAGGGAAACAAACAGGGCCATGTCAGAATTCTTTCAAGATGACATTTCCCTCCTTGCCACGAGCCCACTGCCTTATTTCCTCAGCTGCAAATTGCTCCAAAAGCTGCTCCAGGTGGTAACAAGTCCAGTTCTTCATTTCCTCGCCTGCAGGAGTGAGGTGTGAGCCAAGAGAAAGGGGAGGCTTTTGCAGAGATGTTATTTTACAAGTTGGTGAGGGTATTTTGTTTTCTTTGTTGTTTTTTTTTTTAATAACATCTATTAGTTTAAATAACATTTCTTAATTTAAAAAAAATCTATCAGCTTAAACAACACCTATTAGTTTAAACATCTATTAGTTTAAACAACATCTATTAGCTTAAATAACATGTTAGTTTAAATAACATCCATTAGTTCATGCTAACTTTTTGTTCATATCTTCAAGGGGTTGCTGAAATTGTTTTCAAAGTGTAAAAACCCACACCAAACCCACTGCTTCACATTTAAAGCATAAAATAAGCACACTGCTTATTTGGAAATAAGGAATACTCCTGGGCTGCAGACCCTGGATGCCATTTTGACTGGTGACTTATTTGGATGTGATACCCCAAAAAATCCCATGTGATACATAAACCCACAGAGCCCCCCCAAATGAGTTTGTTTTCCATCAGCACTTGCCAGAAATCACAGGAAGCTTCTTTGTGAGAGCAAAAGAAGAACATAGTTCCAAAATTAAAAAACAAAAAAATATTAGAGTTCAACAATTTGATGATTTTTGCCCTCAAAACAGAATGAGAATTTAGGTTTTTCTGACAGCTGGATTCCTTTCAGCAGCATCCTGGCATGCTTTCTGGGTGCTGGAGCCAAGGTGTTAACAAATTCATGGCAAACCACGAGCCTGATCCAAATGATTTAACAATTTAAAACAGGAGGGATGGAAAGAGCAGCATGAAGAAATCGGGAATTTCAAGAAAAGCAGAATTTCAAAGATTGCATCAAGAAGAGGGGAGCAAACCTTGGGATAAAACCCAGGATATTTATGGCCCCTCCAGCCTTATCATCATCATCTTCCCATCACACTCACTCATCAGAGGAAAAAAAAATCAAATGATTTACCAAAGGTCCTTCAGTGAGTCACTGATGAAGGCAACAACAGGAACACCCTGGAGGTTTTCCTGCATTTCCTTTCACAGAATTGTTCATTCTTAGCAAGTAACTGTGCAAGTAGCAAAATTCCATCTCCCTTCTTGCCCTGCCTGCCCCTTCCACAAAGTGCAGAACCAGCTGAGTGCAGCATCACTGCCTGGATCCACCCAGCAGCAGTTGGAAACCAAGCAAATCCAGGAAAAATAGGTGGCTCTTAGGAAAAATTATAGAGATATTATGTTTTCTATAGGGGCTGAAGCACTGCATCTGGCTGGGAGCAGCCCCAAGCACAACTCCAGGCTGGGCAAAGAATTGAGAAAAACCCTGAGGGGAAGGTGTTGGGTGATGAGAAGCTCAAAATGAGCCAGCAATGTGAGATGGCAACCCAAAAACCAACCATGTCCTGGGCTGCATCACCAGCAGGATGAACAACAGGACAAGGGAGGGGATTCTCCCCCTCTGCCCCACTCTGGGGAGATCCCCCTGGGGTGCTGGGTCCAGTTCTGGGGTCCCCAACACCAGAAGGAGATGGAGGAGATGATGGAGTGAGTGCAGAGGAGAACACGAAGATGCTCAGAGGGTTGGAGCAGCTCTGGAGCCAGGGGGAGAGAGTTGGGGGTGTTCAGTCTGGAGAAGAGAAGGCTCCAGGGAGACCTTGGAGCAGCTTCCAGTGCCTGAAGGGATCCAGGAAAGCTGGGGAGGGGTTTTAGACAGAGACATGGAGTGACAGGACAATGGGCAATGGATTTAAACTGGAAGAGAGGAGATTGAGATGAGATATTAGGAAGTAATTCCCGAATTGGAGGGTGCTGAGCCCCTGTGCCAGGTTGCCCAAGGAAGCTGTGGCTGCCCCATCCCTGGCAGTGTCTCAGCCCAGGTTGGATGGGGCTTGGAGCAACCTGGGCTGGAGGAGGTGTCCCTGCCCATCCAGGGGGTTGGATCTTTATCATCCTTAAGGTCCCTTCCAACCCAAACCAGTCTGGGATTCTGTGTAAGAAAATTCATACAGTGAATTAAAATCTCAATCAATGCTACATAATTTTTCTCTCTCTTCTGAACATCCTTGCTATACACAAAATTTTGTGTTGAGCCAAAATGTCACTAATATTTTTCTTGTTTTTGACATGCTGCCACACTTCACAATTATCCTTCTACTAAGAAAATCTGTCAGAAAATGACAGTAACTTTCATTCTGTTGAATCCCTAAACATTTTAATTTTAAATCTATCTGCAAAGGTGACTTCAAATCTGTTTTCAACCACAACATTCCTTTTCAGAGATCTTATTTTTTAAATTCTGTTTAGAAGAAATGTGTTTTTCAAGAAGTAGATAGTTTACTATGTCAGATGCATCTTCATATGGGTACAGATGCATGCACATGTCCTCCCATACAATAAGATGTGGAGACTGAAGGATGGGAGAAGTCTGGGAAGTCTTTCCCATGGGAAAAGCCAAATCCACTGAGCCAAGTGAAGTTTCCACTCTGCAGGTGGTCTTCAGGTGAATGATTAACATGTACTGTAAATGCTGTTCAGATGAGAAAATGAGGGGAAAAATGTAAAATATATTAACTGGCATCACATTACTTCAATCAAGCTTCAGAAAATACTGATTTAAAAAGAACAACAAGTCCAAAGATCACCCTGCCCATCAACGTTTATATTTAAAAGACAGAGCTTTTCCATTTGATTTTGGCATTAAGTATCTTCTGAAGACCTTGTAAGTACAAAGGCAATTGCTATGAGCAGGTCTGAAATCAGAAATGTTGGATGGTGTTGGAGTTTTGAGTTGCTTGGGATTTTTTCACTTGCTGGCATTTGATCCCTTTATTGGTCAAACAGAGAAAATACCTGTCACTCACTCTGGGGTTTTTAGCCCCTACTTACATGAGTTTGTACATCTGAAAGATGTAAGAACATGGGATCAGTAGTAATTTTAATTAATCATTAAACCTTTCTTTGGAAAAAAACAACAAAAAAAATGTTTTAGGGACACTTATCAAACTGAGAAGTGGATTTCTCACTAAATCAAGCTGAAGAGAGACAACAATTTTGAAGCACAGGTGTTAGCACAAAAAAAAAAAAAGCTGAATCCAGGGATGAGAATTCCTGCATGGGAACACACCTCTTGATAAGTATGCAAGATTTTGAACAAAACCACTTTGTAAAGAGATTTGATTTGAGAGAAGGGGAGCAGAGTGGTTCTACAGCACCAAGTGAAGGTGAGCACTGATCCTGCCTCTGATTTGGATGCTCTTACACCCAAGATGAATTCCCTGAGAGCAGGATGTTGGGCCATGGTCACCTCCAGGCTTGGCAGGAGAGAAAAACCCATCCAGAGGCCACGGATCCATACAGGATTGAGTTGTGATGGAGGCAAGAGCATGGCTGGGTTAGGGATGGACCCATCATCCTTTTACTGGGTTTTTTTGGAAACTTTGCTCTATTGACTTAGTGCAGGTCAAGGCAAGTCATCAACTGTTGCTTGGGAATGAGAAATTCCTCATTTGATCAGGGTACCAAGTGTGTGTGTGTGCATATGGATACATGAATGTCTGATCCACGTATCACAAAATTCCAGACTGATTTGGGTGGGAAGGGACCTCAAGGATCATAAAGATCCAACCCCCTGGATGGGCAGGGACACCTCCCCCAGCCCAGGTTGCTCCAAGCCCCATCCAACCTGGGCTGAGACACTGCCAGGGATGGGGCAGCCACAGCTTCCTTGGGCAACCTGGGACAGGGGCTCAGCACCCTCACAACAAAGAATTTCTCCCTCCTATCTCCTCTCTTGCAGCTGGAAACCCTTCCCCCTCATCCCATCCCTCCAGGCCCTTGTCCAAAGTCCCTCCCCATCTTTCCTGGAGCCCCTTCAGGCACTGGAAGGTGCTCCAAGGGCTCCCCAGATCCTCCCCTCCTCTCCTCTCCTCTCCTCTCCTCTCCTCTCCTCTCCTCTCCTCTCCTCTCCTCTCCTCTCCTCTCCTCTCCTCTCCTCTCCTCTCCTCTCCTCTCCTCTCCTCTCCTCTCCTCTCCTCTCCTCTCCTCTCCTCTCCTCTCCTCTCCTCTCCTCTCCTCTCCTCTCCTCTCCTCTCCTCTCCTCTCCTCTCCTCTCCTCTCCTCTCCTCTCCTCTCCTCTCCTCTCCTCTCCTCTCCTCTCCTCTCCTCTCCTCTCCTCTCCTCTCCTCTCCTCTCCTCTCCTCTCCTCTCCTCTCCTCTCCTCTCCTCTCCTCTCCTCTCCTCTCCCCCCCTCTCCTCTTTTCTCCTCCAGGCTGAACACCCCCAACTCTCTCAACCTGTTCCAGGCTCTCCCCACCCTCAAATTCAAGAATTTCTTCCTCATGTCCAACCTCAATCTCCCCTCTCCAAGTTTTAACCCATTTCCCTTCTCCTCTCCCTACCCCCCCGTGTCCAAAGCCCTCCCCCAGCTTTCCTGGATCCCTTCACATCTGTATATGGATTTATACATACAGACACTTGTGGAGTAAAGCAGCTATCCCTTAATTTGTCTTCATATTCTGACATTATATTACAAGGACTTCCCTTCTGCCTTCCCCAAAAGATGCCTGGGAAATGACCAGCTCAGTTTTTTTCCTCTTTTCCCTCATTAGGCAATTTCCAGTTAGCTGGAGTTATGCAAGAGCAATAAACATTTTTCTAGGCATGCTATAAACATTTGTCCTTCATATTAATCCTCGGCCTGCTGTAAATAAACTGTGCTGTTTGTACAAACGTGTTAGCTCAAATAAACAAGCTGCTCCAGGACCCTGGACTCTAGCTGCTAAATTGAGTTTGTGACAGGAGTTTTTAATTCAAGGTAACCCAGCAAACCCAATCGAGTTGCCCCACTCCATCTACACACAGTAATATTCAAGAAATGTTTGTTCCAAACCACAAATGGTTTGAGCTTCATTCCATCCCAGGCAAGCCATAAAAGTATTTAGATTATTAGGTCAGGCCTGTACTTGAGAGATGTATAAAGTTATTTAAAAGCATACACATATATATTTTTACCTAAATAATTATATTGGTAGACCAGGGCTAACAGCTTCCTACCTAGATGAAAAAAAAACAACCCAAAGCTAAAAAAAAAAACCCAAGCAGATAGTAGCATAACTTTCTTCTGCTTCTCAAAGAAGAATTTATTTAAAAATACAAGCACTTCATTCAGCTATCACTATGTCTAAATTAGCTGGGGTTTGATGCTTTCATTAAGCTGGAATCAAATGTCAAGTAAGAGGGAAACAGGAGATCACCTGGAGGAAATACTGGTGTTTCCACCAGCACCAAGCCCCACAGGAGCTCTGCTGTATGTGTTGTTTTCATTCCTGTACCCAGGCACAAAGTCATCCTTTTTCTTTTGGAAATTGAGGTTTCTGCAAGCTGGCATCTGGATCTCATCAAGGAGGGACCCACCTTGCACTTGGATGCAACTTCAGCTTCCTCAGTCTTCCCATGGGATTTCTGAGGTGGGAATGGAGCCAGCAAGGGATGCACTGAGAGCAGCAGAGCCAGGCTGAACTTCTGACACATCACACATTGGCACTGCACTGCCAAACCACCCAAGACTAAAAAAATCCTGAGGAAATGATGCACGAGCTCTCAAAGCCTTCTTCCCTCACAAAGATGATGTATTTCACATTAAAACCTCATCTTCATAGAATCAGAGAATGGGTTGGGTGGGAAGGGACCTTCCAGCTCCTCCAGTTCCAACCCCTGGATGGGCAGGGACACCTCCCCCAGCCCAGGTTGCTCCAAGCCCCATCCAACCTGGGCTGAGACACTGCCAGGGATGGGGCAGCCACAGCTTCCTTGGGAAACCTGGCACAGGGGCTCAGCACCCTCACAACAAATATTTTCTCCCTCCCATCTCCTCTCCATCTCCCCTCTTGCAGCTGGAAACCCTTCCCCCTCATCCCATCCCTCCAATCCCTTGTCCAAAGTCCCTCCCCAGCTTTCCTGGAGCCCCTTCAGGCACTGGAAGCTGCTCCAAGGGCTCCCTGGAGCCTTCTCTTCTCCAGGCTGAACACCCCCAACCCTTGGCTCTAGAGCTGCTCCAACCCTCTGAGCATCTTTGTGTCTTCCTCTGGACTTGCTCCAACACCTCCATCTCCTTCTAGGGTTGGGGACTTCCAGGGAGGGGGCATCCACAACTTCCCTGGTGTCCTGATTTGGGCCAGGATAAAGGGAATTTTCTGGTTTGGACTTTTGCTTTCAACTAAGTTTCTTGTAAATAGCTGCACTTGCTGAAATTAAAAGCAAGTTTCTCAGGCAGTGGCTGCTGCTGGGACTGCTCACACTCCATGGTTATAGTTCCAGCTGGAGACTGGTGTGCAGAACCAGGGACACTGCTCAGCTCTGAGGAACATTTGGCCCTCCAGAAGGAGAAAAGGAGGAAAGAGGTCCCACCTGGAACCCTCCTTTGGGGAGGAAGGGACAAGAGAGATGCCAGAATTGACCAAACAGAGGATTCCATCCCATACACCTCATCCTCAGGAGAAATTGGAGGGATCACCAGGGTCAAACCCCTTCCTGCTTCCCCTTCTTCCCCTCTCCCTGTTTGCTTGGGCATCCTGGGAGGATCCCATCCATTCCTCTGCCTGTGCTTCTGATCCATTCCAGCCTGAATCTGGGTGTTCCTGCCTCCAGCTCCCAACTGCTGCTGACTCCAGGATTCCAGCCTGGACTTTCCCAGGGCTGCCCTGCAGCCTCGCTGGGGACGTGAGAGTTATTGGGGGAAAGGGGGAGGAACCTGGGATCAATTTTCCTCTAGATTTGTATAGATTTAGTAATTTTTCCTATTTATCATTCCTGTTTCATTAAAGCTGTGTAGTTTAGTTTCCAACCCATCAGTCTCTCTCCCTTATTCTTTCTCCTTTCTTTATCAGGGAGGGGAGGGGGATTAATAGAGAGCAGCTGTTAATTGGTTTAATTGCCAGGCCAGTGTTAAACCCTGACACCTGGGCAACATCTTCCACTCTCCAAGTGTTTCATTTGCTCTTTCCTCCCAGCAGAATGGACTCCAGCAGACAGCCAGAACCCAGTTGCTTCTCACCTTGGTGACCACCACTGCCAGCAGCTCACAAACTCAAAATTATTTGAAATCAAGTAACCAGTGATCTTCCCAGTGTCTCCAGGAAGGCAGCTGAGTTTCCAAAGCACAGGAATGCTGGAATCCAGCACTGGCTCTGAAACCTGGGTGCTGCCCAAATGTCATTGTTACGAAGCCAAATGTTTTTTTATTTAAGAGTGAAATTCCTATTTACAATGACTGTTTACTTACTAGCTAATAACAGGACTGCATCTTTACACAGATTTAAAACCCAGCAGCCACCCACAAAGTTTACAAACAGTTTTCTGGGTGGTTCCTGCTTCTGTGAGCTGTTCTTCTGCCTAAACTGATGGTAGGTTCTAAGAAGATGAAAGGGAAAAAAAAAAAACAAAACTCAACTCCAATGTTTTGAAAAATATAAATATTGTTATCTGTTTCTCACATACCTATGGTGGCTCTAGATGGAAAAAGGCAGAGTTTTGTTTATTTACTGTTCCAGTCTTAATTAAACCAAAGCTTTAGACCTACAGCTTGCACAAGATGAAGATAAACAACTGCTGGGGAAGTCATGGAAATAAAAATCAGCAAGAACACATCACAGAGCTGTTCCCAGAAAAATCTATAGGAGAGCAAATGTTCATTGACATCCCACAAAGACCTTGGTTACAAGACTTTCAAAATAATTTCTAAAAGCACTGAGGTAAAAAAGCAAAGACAGAAATCCACCAAAGCTGATCAAATGTGTCCCCTTAAATATTTTGGTTTATGATTGTTAAGGTCAGTTTTGAAAGAGGTTTCTTGAAAGCAGAGTTCCTTTGTTTTCCATGATTTTTCAGGGTGAAGAACAAGACCATGACCCCTGGAGAGCTCTCCTCTCCATGCTGTACATTCCCTATACCAAAGCCACCAGAATCCTCTTGCCAGACCTGTGTTTTTCACATCAAGAATCCAGAATTATAAATTTAGACAAAGGTGATACTCACAAGCGTGTTCAGACATTAAAATCAGATTAAATTCCAATTACAGGCAGACTTAAATGATCTTTTGTGAGAAATATTTTATTCCACTGCACTATTTTTCTAGTGGCAGGAAGAAAATCATTAAGCAGGTTGGACAATCTCAGCTGGTGATTTATTTTAGTTAAGGAGAAAGCAATATGGAAAGGTTTTGGCTAAACATTCAGGAAAGATATTACTTTTTTTTTTCCCCCATTCATAAACATTTTGGTTTAAATTCTAAACTTTTTCATCAAAAAAGGTATAAAACTGAAATGATTCTTGTCATGGAAAATAATATCTGAGTTAAATTTAGTGACACCAGAATTATTTGCACGGTAATAGGCAGAAGTGACTATGAGTACAGTAAAAAACAAGTGCTGGAATGCCAAAAATTTCTGAAAATCCAAAGTAAACCCTTCCCTGCAAATCACTTTTAAATCACAGTCCAGTGCTACTGCAGTTGGGAGGCATGAGCAAATAACCCATGAAGATCAACTTTCACTGCCTTCTTGTCACTAAAGATGCTTGGGGTGGAAGTTAGCTATTCCAAAAACACCCCAATAAAAAAAAAAAAAAAAAAAAAAGGAAAAAAACCAGCACATCCTATACAACTCATTTAAAATTTTGATCCCTGAGGAACAAACCTTGTTTGCTGCTCAGCCTTGGAAGGGGAATTTTTATTTATAAAAAATAATACTAAGAAATTTATAAAAAACAGGTAAGAAAGATGTTTTTTCACGTTTTTTTCTGCTCTAGCCTGTGTTACCTTTGTCTTCTCTACAGCCCAAAAAAATTCCACTTGCTACCAGAAGCTCAAAGAACTGCAGTAAATCCTGCAGCAACCTGAACCCACCAGACCCTGTGAATTCACCTGGCCAGGACCAAAAAAAAAAAAAACCCCAAACCCAACACTTTTTCTACCCCAGCTAGGGAACTAGCTAATAAATTACATTTTTTTTCAACACAACCTTGAGTGGTTTGAAGTGGGAGGGCGGGTGGGAAGTTTCTACCCCTATTCCAGCAGGGTTAGTTCATTTATATGCTAAATATTCTGCATGGAGTTCAATCAAAAGAGACTGGAAGGGGTGAAGCAAGCAGGAAATGAAAGACTGACACAGATAAAATGTCTCAAGAGTGAATGCCAAGGTTAAGAAAACAGAGGTGAAAGGTTTAATGGAGCAAAGCCCACCTGCTGAGCTCCAGCCCAACTGGCAGGATGGTTTTTCCCAAATTCAAGCATATAAAAACATTAAAGACTCCTAAACAGAGAAAGTAGTTGGTGAGGAAAGAGATGAGAGCAGAAGGAGAGCAGAAGGAGTGAAGCCTTTTGTAGGGTTTAAGAAGTTGTTCTCAGAACAACTGAATGGAAATTACCCACATTCTGTAAGAAGAAAATGAATGGAAAGAAAATGAGTGTATGCAAACCTTAATTAACACATCTCTGCAGTCCTGGTGATGAAGACCGGTTCTTAATGCACTGAAAGATGATGTATACATTTAATAGTCAAAAGATTCAGTAAGACATAAGCAGGAGCTGGACTAAAAAACCCTTGAAATAAAAAAAACCCACCTTAACCTGACTGACTGTAAACTGGCACCACATTCAAACCATGTTCTTAAGGACTGAGTTGGGGTTTTTTTGTATGATCCACCTTTCAAAAGACAAAAAAGAAAATCTACAAAAGAATAAATATTAATGTTCTTGTAGCCCAGACTAATCCCTGATTAGATCTGAGACAGTTTACTGCCTGAAGTCCTCCAGCAATTATTCTTCATCTCATTTAAAGTCATGATGATAATTATTTGTAGGATGTTTTCAAAATGTTATCCCTTTGTTTCCATACATAAGGATATCTAGTCTTTACAGTACATAAGGATCTGTAAGATATATATTGAGAAAACATAACTTTTTAGTTGACTGCATCCTTCCAGGCATCTTTGTGACTGTATTTCATCATTAGCTTCAAAACTTCTGTTTGTTCCTGCTCCTTCATCCCACGAAATTCCTCTGCTAAGTGGCCACTGATTAAAAAATTATCCTTTATTATTATGGTGAACACATACAACCCAGCCTTCTAAAGAATTCCTTCCTCATTGTTCACACCAGAAAAGGCAAGTCTGTATAAAATAAAAGACACTGTGAAGTATTTAGGGAAGATCTGAGCATGCCACATGCTCCCCAGATGTCTCACTTAGGGCAAGACCTTGAGAAATAATTATCAGGAAGAACTGATTCAAGCTTAAAAAATTCTCAAGGATTTTTGCAACCCCTCCATCAGAATGCCTGAAAGTTCAGATAGAGCTGATCAAGGGCTTGGACATTTTTCTACCACCATAACACAGCTTCAGGGCTGATGTTCTCAGCATCAGCATTCTCATCTCTGCAGATGTCCTCACTGAACTGCTCAACACCCAAAATGTTCAACATTCCTGACCTGTGGATGTTGATGGCATTTTTCCAGGCAGGTCCACATTTTACTTAGCTGGAAAGACTTAACAGCTCCCACAGATCTCCTGCCCAGAAAGCAATCTGTTTGCTCAGCTCTCTTGTTGCATATGTTCCCTGAGCAAAGGCATAGATGGCAGCAATTGATATTTTACAAATTCAAATTTTTTTTTTTTTTTGGTGGTGATGGGGGATTGGTAGCCTTCTCTTCCCTGTCATTTCTTTTTAGTGGTACATGTGGAATTGAGCTTTCCTCACATCCTTTATTTAGCAGAGAATAACACCACTCTTGCAGCTGAGAGGTTCAATCTGCAAGAAGACATAAATAGAATATCTACATCTGTTTGAGATGCAGTAGGACCACATAGAGCATCCAATTAATAGATTAGATCCTAAGACAGAACAGGAGCCCAGCCAGCAAACACAACTGTTCTCACAGCACAGTAATAATTATTCATAGCTAAATATAAGGGGAGGAAGAAAACAGCCCTACACTTAAGAATTAAAAATGGACCTAAGCTTCTGAACTAATCAGAACAAAGTATACAGCACCATAATGAGTCTTAATCAAATCTTATCTGGTACAAATTCTCTCTTGAGAGTTGCAGACATCCTAATGATGACACAAAACACATCCCCCTGTAATGAAGTGGAAATAGGATTAATCACTGTGGAGGGCCCAAGACCTTCCCTGAGCACAGACCTGAGCACAAATGGGAAATCTCCCATCATCACTGAGAAAAATTATTTCAGCCTTGGGACTCACACCAGGCTATCAAAGCATTGGAGTTTTTAGTCTGATAAAAATAAGAGGGGAGGAAGAAGAATTCATGTAACCCAGCCTCAGGATCCAGAATCCTGAAAGAAGGATTACAGCAACCAAGGAAATAGCTTTGAGGTTTGTTTCCCTTTTTTTCTTCTAGACAGAGCAGTGGAGACAGTAGATTTTTGTCTCCAACAGTTTAAAGGCAAATCAGATTTATCCAGCTGGCTGGACTAACAGCCATTCCTTACTGTTGTCACAAAAATCACAGAATTGTCATGGTTGGAGAAGACCTCTAAGATCACCACCTCCCATTGTCAACAACTCCCCACCAATAAAAGAAATAAAAAGTATTTATCAATATCTGCATCACCAATATCACTGGTGATACATGTGGGTATCACCCACTTATTAATTATTTTATTTATTTATTATTCATTTATTAATTATATTATTATTTTATTAACAGTGCCACTTAAAGAAATGGTTTTTAAACACTTCCTCTTTTCCAAACTGAACATTCCCAATTCCCTCAGCCTCAGAGCCTGTGCAATCTTTCTCCTTCCACTTTCCAAGCCCTCTTTTTCACAATAAAAAAAAAAAAAAGTGAGTCACAGCTCCTTGACCCAAGCACAGTGCAGGAGTCCAGGGAAAGGGGAATTCTACACCTTCCCTACAACCTAAATCCATGCCTGGAAATTTTGCCACAAATAGCATCCCCCTAACCCAACCAGCAGCAATTCCAGCCTAACCAATTGCACTGAAATATGCAGGAATGATGCAAATGTTTGATTTTTACACACTGGAAAGAGTTGTAACTGCCTTAGGAAGGAAAAGAGCTTAGATAGTTTGTTCTTCTGTGGCTCTTACGTGTGCAAATAATCTCTCATGTCTTATTAATGGTCCTGAAATTACTTATTATTTTATTTATTTGTTATTTATTAATTATATTATTATTTTATTAACAGTGCCACTTAAAGAAATGGGGAATTAATAAAGGTTGAAACTCAATGTATGTAAGTAAAAGTAAATCCCTAAGTAAAGTATATTCTTAAATAAAGGTGAAAATAATACTGAATTCATGAAGCAGAGTGGTTTAGAAAATGTTCTGTACCAGAAATAACTTCTCTGGCAATACAAAAAGGTCACAAACACAAAGGTGTTTACACATCTACCATTCAAAAACTCCGAGACAACTGCATGTCTCTGAAATAGACAGTTCTAATCTTGTACCAAAAGGAATAAAATCAGTGAAAATAGCACTGTTTGGTGTTTACAAGGGTGCACAGATATGACTCCGCAGTTGCCACTCATTAGAGCAGAGACCTACATGCTATTTTTCCCCCTTTGCTGCATTTCAGAAACACTTTCCTGGCTGTGCTCTTCTTGCCCAGTGTGTTTCCTGATGGAGCTCCATCCCTCCTGCTGCTTTTGGAAAAGACTGCTGCCTTCTAGAGCACACTGCAGGGTTTAGTTGAGATTTCATATATATTTTTTCTAAAATATGTATATATATAAAAAAAATATATATAATAAAATATAACATATATAATATAATAAATATATAAGTATAAAAGGATTACTCTCAATTTTTCTCTCCACCACCTACCCCAAGGTCACATATTATTTCTTTATTCAGATTCCAGATTTATTTCATAGAATCATAGAATGGTTTGGGTTGGAAGGGACCCAAAAGATTCTCCAGTTCCAACCCCTGGATGGGCAGGGACACCTCCCCCAGCCCAGGTTGCTCCAAGCCCCATCCAACCTGGGCTGAGACACTGCCAGGGATGGGGCAGCCACAGCTTCCTTGGGCAACCTGGCACAGGGGCTCAGCACCCTCACATCAAAGAATTTCTTCCCAATATCTCAACTCCATCTCCTCTCTTTCAGTATGAAACCCTTCCCCCTCATCCCATCCCTCCATTCCCTTGTCCAAAGTCCCTCCCCAGCTTTCCTGGAGCCCCTTCAGGCACTGGAAGATGCTCCAAGGTCTCCCAAGAACCTTCTCTTCTCTCTTCTCCTTTCTTCTCTCCCTCAACTCTCCCAACCTGTTCCAGGCTCTCCCCACCCTCCAATTCCAGAATTTCTTCCCCATCTCCAACCTCAATCTCCCCTCTCCAAGTTTTAACCCATTTCCCTTCTCCTCTCCCTACCCCCCCGTGTCCAAAGCCCTCCCCCAGCTTTCTTGGAGCCCCTTCAGATATTGGAAGGTTGCTCTGAGCTCCCCTGGGAGCCTCCTCTTCTCCAGGCTGAACAACCCCAATCCCTCAGCCTGGCTTCCCAGGGAGGTGCTCAGCCCTCTGAGCATTTGAGTGGCTCCTCTGGACACCTTCCAGGAGCTCTGTGTCCTTCTGATGCTGGGCACTCCAGAACTGGACCCAGGACTCCAGGTGGGCTCTCAGCAGAGCAGAGCAGAGGGGGAGAATCCCCTCCCTCCACCTCTCTCTGGGCTTCTGCTGATGCCCCCAGGACCTGGGGGGGTTCTGGGCTCATGTTCAGCTTCTGCTCCACTTCCACCCCCAAATCCTTCTCAGGGCTGCCCTCTATCCTTTCTCTTCCCAAGCTCTCTTCTCCAGGGGATTCCTCCACCCAGGTGCAGAACCTTGCACTTGTCCTTGTGAACTTCTTGAGACTTGCAAGAGCTTCAGTTCCAGACCAACTTAATTTGCAGTTTTTATACTATTTTTGTGGAAGAATCTTCTTCTCTGCAACTTCTTATCCTGATTTCATTTCTTTCTGCTGATGCTTTTACCATTCATTCTCATGCTCTCTGTCCTTGCACATTTAATCATTAACTAAACAGACACTGAGATGCTTTGGAGTATAGACTGTTTGAAACAGTTACTCAAAATAAAAGGCTATTGCATTTTAAAACTTATTTCTTTAAAATAACTTTCTGTTAAGACAGCATATCCAGGATTTGTTTTAAAAAGAGAGCCCAACATTTACCACACCACTGGGAGGAATATTTTTACTTGGTATTTTCTAACCTCTTGAACTGTAAATCACATTCCTAATAACAACAGGTACTCTAAATATCTAGTGATATGAGAAGCACTTAACTGAAACAATTACATTTGCTCTACAGTTTTAATTAAGCAACCCACTCAGCTGAAAACTAATAGATTAGTTCCTGTTGCTTGCAATAGGTTTTTTGAATCACTGGCCATGAAATGTGAACTTTTACCAACCCAACACTGGCAGTCAAGTATGAAGATAGTTTATCTTTTCCTGAGCCTTTCTTAACAGCTTTCATACCTTTTGAAAAGCATCTCAAAAGTAGAAGGAGACACAAAGATTATTTCACAGAATGTCTTTGATTGGAAGAGACCTTCAAGGTCATCCAGTCCAACTGGTGTTAGCTCCTTCAAGCAGAAGGAAAGCAGTAAACTTGGGATTGTGTTTCCTCTATTTAAGACAAAGCCCCTAAATATAGATTCTTGACCTTTACCCAACAGCGGAATATGCAGCAAGTTTAATTACTTTTCATCTGGAGCTTTTCTGATATTACTTTTCCAATCTCAAGTCTTTCATTAAGTTGATTCAGTGATTTGAGAAATATGAAATAGAGGGGAAAAATCAACATCCTAAAATTCCCTCTTTTTTTTTTTTTATGCAAAACTCTTACATTTCCACATACACACAAAAATACTCAATAACTGTAACATAAATCCTTCGGTGGTAAGAAGCTGAACAGACCAAAATAATTCTCATCTTACCTCAGCCTTGCGAATACTCTCTCTGGCTTCATCTATTTTCTGCTCCAGCTCTGCTCGGGTTTGCTCTGACATTACAGGCCCATGGCATTCCAGCTCCTCAAGTGTCTGTCAGGAAGAAGAAAACACAGCCCAGATGGGGTAAATGCTAGCAAGTCATTTACATGATAAATATTTATGACAAGTCAGAGAAATTATTGTTTGATTAGATGCTGGCTTGATTGACAATAGCCCTTTCCAGGAAAAAAAATGCAATGACCAAGTCAAAAGGCCATGTGAAAACATGGTATTTCACATGGAAATTCCACTTAGGGGACTATTGCAACATCTTCATGAAAACATGATGTTGTGGTATGAATCAACTCATCTATGTGTTGGTATTTAGAATCACAGAATGGTTTGGGTTGGAAGGGAACTTAAAAATCATCCAGTTCCAACCCTCCTGCCATGGGCAGGGACACCTCTGATCTAAACCAGATTGCTCAAAGCCTCATCCAACCTGACCTTGATCACCTCCAGGGAGGAAGCATCCACAACTTCTCTGGGCAATCTGTTCCAAAGTCTCACCACCCCCATACTGAAGAACTTTCTAAGATCCAGTCTAAACCTCTTCTTCAGTGTAAAACCATCTCCCCTTGTCCTGTTGCTGGACACTCGTATGAGAAGTCCCTCTGCAGCCTTCCTGTAGGTTCCCTTCAGGTACTGGAAGCTAAGAAGTCCCCCAAAATCTCCTTTTCCTCAGGCTGAACAATCCCAGCTCCCTCAGCCTCTCCTTGGAGCAGAGGTGCTCAATTTTGTGATCCTCCTCTGGACTTGTTCCAACAGATCTGTCTCCTTCTATGTCCACCAGAACTGGACACAGAATTCTCCTGAGTGCATTGAGGAATGGCTTAAATCAGTAAAGACTGAAGTGGATCTAAAAGTCAGGTCTCCCCTTCCTGGTCAGCAGCTCATGAAGCATCACAGATCTGTAGTTCAGACACCATCCTCTTAATCTGATTAGGTCTATGCAAGTTAGAACATGTGAAACAGATGTTTTTAGGGCAAAAGTCAACACAAGAAGTCAGATGCAGTCACAATACTCTTTGAACAAGAGCATGAGAGCTTTGCTGTTGATGTTTAAGGAAATTGTTGACCCAAAGGACATTCAAATACAGCCCTAGGTTCTTCTAAGTTGAGCCACATGCTTAGAAATAAATTTATCAATACACACTTGGTTTTGTGTGGAGACACAAAGCATTAAATTCTTCACATGAAATTTAATGTGGGTTACTTGTGGATTTTCCTGGTGTTGAAAAGGCTTTAGGAATCCAAATGGAGAGTTTAATTTTTTTTTTTTCTATAAGTAATATAAAAATGATACAATGGAGAGAAGAGGATCCCTGAAACCTGAGCTTGACCAGAGGGCTGCTACGTAGGACAGAGTTACAGCCCAGGTCTGTAAGTTTTCTGCAGTAAAGTAGAGGATGCAACCTAGATTTATTTGGGAATAACAAAATGTATCAAACCAAAAAAATTTGAGGAGCTGCTAACCTGGCACTTTGAGTTTACTGCACCAAGAAAAACCAAGATGAAAATGACAGCTTGCCCAGAGGGCTAAGAGGACAAAAATAATTCCTTAGAGCTTGCAGCACCACTTTTTCTCAGGAAATGGGGACCTGCAAGAAAGAAGTTGTGTGAAGGAATGTTTTCTGAACCTACCCTCTGACTGTGGATGATGTTTTTGTGCTCACGGGCCACTCGGGTCGCCCATTTCCGAGCCTCCTTGTTGAGGCTGTGCTCCTCAGTGGTCCCAGTTTCTGATTCCAGTTGTCGACTCTGGAAGAGAAAACAACAGGAGAATGAGTCCTGACATAGAGCTGGGGGGCTACCTCTGGAGAGATGATGATGGTATTTAAGTACAGGATGACTTGATGTGACATTTATCAGCCTGGCACCTTGTTTCAGACAAAACAAGAAAGACTGGAGAAAAATAATGCTCTTCCTTTGGGATTTTGGGATGGTACCACCATGGGGAAAGCCAACGAGCATTGGAGCCCTGGAACAAGGTGCTCAGGGAGACTGTGGAGTCTCCTTCCCTAGGGACATTCAAACCCCCCCTGGATGTGTCCCTGTGTCACCTGCTGGAGGTGACCCTGCTCTGGCAGAGGGGTTGCATTCAATGAACTTTTGAGGTTCCTTCCAACCTGTCCTGCTTTGGGCCAGGATAAAGGGAATTTTCTGCCTTGGACTTTTGCTTTCAGCTCAGTCTCTTGTAAGCAGCTGCACTGCTGAAATGAACAGCAAGTTTCTCAGGCAGTGGCTGCTGCTGGGACTGCTCACACTCCATGGTTATAGTTCCAGCTGGAGACTGGTGTGCAGAACCAGGGACACTGCTCAGCTCTGAGGAACATTTGGCCCTCCAGAAGGAGAAAAGGAGGAAAGAGGTCCCACCTGGAACCCTCCTTTGGGGAGGAAGGGACAAGAGAGATGCCAGAATTGACCAAACGGAGTATTGCATCCCATACACCTCATCCTCAGGAGAAATTGGAGGGATCACCAGGGTCAAACCCCTTCCTGCTTCCCCTTCTTCCCCTCTCCCTGTTTGCTTGGGCATCCTGGGAGGATCCCATCCATTCCTCTGCCTGTGCTTCTGATCCATTCCAGCCTGAATCTGGGTGTTCCTGCCTCCAGCTCCCAACTGCTGCTGACTCCAGGATTCCAGCCTGGACTTTCCCAGGGCTGCCCTGCAGCCTCGCTGGGGACGTGAGAGTTATTGGGGGAAAGGGGAGGAACCTGGGATCAATTTTCCTCTAGATTTGTATAGATTTAGTAATTTTTCCTATTTATCATTCCTATTTCATTAAAGCTGTGTAGTTTAGTTTCCAACCCATCAGTCTCTCTCCCTTATTCTCTCTCCTTTCTGTATCAGGGAGGGGAGGGGGATTAATAGAGAGCAGCTGTTAATTGGTTTAATTGCCAGGCCAGTGTTAAACCCTGACACAACCCCTCCCTTCCTGTGGTTCTGTGAATTATGAAAGCAAGTGTGAGTTCACAAGGAGTCAGAGCTCAACTGCTCCAGGAAGATGAGTGGGACACTGAGCACCAGACACAGTTCTACCAGGATGCAAGATCCTCATGATGCCTGAAACTGAAACCACTGTTGCACCCAGGGACTCTGTCAAAGAGATAAAGCCTAGCAAGGAAGTCACCTGATTTCTAAAGCAAAAATTGATTGTTGTAAGCAAAGATGAAAGGTAAAGCATGATCCACTAGCAATCCAGGCTCATTCTTTGTCACTTCTGATCAATGCACAATGCCAGCAAGGCTTTTAGAACAGCACAGCAATCCCTGACCAGCAACTCAAATTTCAAAATTTAAATTTCACCGAAGAGGACATTGACAGGACAAAGGGTAATGGTTTAAAACTGAAAGAGGGGAGGTTTAGGTTAGATCTCTGCCCTTCACCATGAGGGCAGTAAGATACTGGAATGGGTTGCTGCCAAGGGAGGTTGGGGCTGCCCCATCCGTGGAGGTGTTCAAGGCCAGGTTGGATGAAGCCTTGAGCAACCTGGTCTAGTGGGAGGTGTCCCTGGCCATGAAGGGGGCTTGGATCATGATGACCTTTAAGGTCCCTTCCAAATCAAACCATTCCATGATTCCAAATGGTGGGGTTTTTTGTATTATTTCATCACATGCCTGCTTTTATTGTGTCAATAACCAAAAACATTTAATTCCCTCCCCCCTCAAGAAATGCCAATTAAAGGTGTAGTTCTCCATTGCCTACATAGTGAACAGAAGCCATCTGCAACTCTGCAGACTGACTTTCTGTTATTGAATTACTTAAATCATTCCAAATCTTTCTGCAAAAAAAAAAAAATAAATTATGTCTCCTCCCTGGCAGTGTCTCAGCTCAGGTTGGATGGGGCTTGGAGCAACCTGGGCTGGGGGAGGTGTCCCTGCCCATCCAGGGGGTTGGAACTCGAGGAGCTGGAAGGTCCCTTCCAACTCAAACCATTTTAGGATTCTATGATAATTTCCATTTTTGCACTACCTCGTGCCTTCAAACACAAATCTCAGTGTTCAGGATGTAAATCAGTCTCCCTCTTTCCACTCAAGTCAGTTTCCTGATATTCCTTCTACATCTGTGGATATTCTGGACACATTTATGGCACACATCCTGCATAAGGAGAAGTAACTTAAAAATGATGAAGTTGGAGAGGGTTCAACAAGGGCCATGAAGATGATGAAGAGGCTGCAGCATCCCTCCAATGAAAAGAGGTTGAGAGAGCTGGGACTGTTCAGTCTGGAGAAAACTCAGAGGGAGCTCATCAATATTCCTAAATATGGGAAAGGAGGGTTCAAAATGGTGCTAGGCTCTCCTCAGTGGCAGGACACAAACTGAAACCCAGGAGGTTCTCTCTGAACACCATGGGAAGCTGTTTTTCCTGTACAAGTGACCAAGCACTGACACAGGTTGCCCCAAGAGGTTGTGGGGTCTCCATCCTTGCAGATACTCAACAGCCACCTGGGCAAGGTCCTGGACAACTGAATCTGGACCTGGGTGACTTCCAGATGTCCCTTCCAACCTCAATCAGTCTGTGATTCTATGATGATTTTTTTCTGAGAGAGTCTTCTACTCTTTCCATCAGTGAAAATAGCTCTGGGGAAGACATTCCATTCACACAGCCTGCCCAGAGTGGACTTTTGATATAACAGAAAAGATTTGTACAACATAAAATGCAGTGACTTCTCTAATTTAAATTAATTAATGTACCAAAAGGGATCCTCAAGAACAATTCCTTCTCCTGAAGAACTTGTTAACTCATTTACACCTCCCTACCCAAGCAGTCACTGCAACCTGGAGCCACCCTGCAGTTATTTTTATTCCTAAATCCTTCTTGGGTTGACATAAACCTTGCACAACTGTTGAGATCAACCAGAAAATAAATCCCTTTATAAATGAAAACTCCAAAAGAGAGAGGGTGCCCAATGCTGCTCAAAACAGATGCTGCATACAGGTGTGAAGATGGGGTCATGAATTTCTTGCTCTCACTCTCTATGTCTCAAGAGACAGGATTTTTCTTCATCAAATGTAGCTTGAAACCCAAGAAGATCCCAGAAGTATGCAGAAATTGTTAAGGAAGGAGAAATTCAAGGTTAGCCAGCAGGAAAAGGGGCAGAGAGCAGGAAGACAAGGAGGTATTTTCATAGAATTATGGAATTTTCAGGGTTGGAAGGGACCTTCCAGCTCCCCCAGTTCCAACCCCCTGGATGGGCAGGGACACCTCCCACAGCCCAGGTTGCTCCAAGCCCCATCCAACCTGCCCTTAAAAACTTCCAGGGATGGGGAATCTTCCACCACCTCTCTGGACAACCTGTGCCAGGCTCTCCCCACCCTCATGGTGAAGAACTTCTTCCTAACTTCCCATCTCCATCTCCCCTCCTCCAGTTTCAATCCATTCCCCCATGTCCTATCCCTCCCTGACATCCTCAAAAGTCCCTCCCCAGCTTTCTTGCAGCCCCTTCAGATCTATGAAGGTTGCTCTGAGCTCTCCTTGGAGCCTTCTCCTCTCCAGACTGAACAACCCCAACTCTCTCAGTGTCCTCACTCCAGAGCTGCTCCAACCCTCTGAGCATCATTTTCAGTCTGGGTGAGAAGCCTCCAGCTGCTGCAAAAGATGAGATGGTCTTATCAGGTATTTTAGCAGGCAAAGTGGTAAGATCTGTGTCAAAGAAGGAAAGTAATTTTAATACCAGTTGTAGGTACAGACAGGAGCAAAGGCATTGCTACTGGGAAGCAAACCAAAGTGATTTTGCAAGCAAGATTTTTATGCCTTTAGATTACACTGCTCCCATGGGAGAGGTAATAATATCAACTTATGCTAACATCCTATCAGAAGATTTAATTGAAAATGAGGCAAAAATGGGTTCAGCTCGTGATTTTCTTCAGCTAAGCTCCTTTGCATCAAAATTGAATCTGGCTTTTATTCTTATTCATCCCTGTAGTACAAGGGAGCTGGGGTTAGGGGATGCAAGGGTTGTCAAAGAGATGATTTTCAGCAGTAAAGGCAAGTGGAGGAAAGAAAGAAAACCCCTGCACACACACACACTCCCACCACAGGGCTCTGAAATGTGTCTCATGCTTCAGGTGACACTTGGGCCACTTTCTGCATCTTTTTCATGCTGCTGTTACTTCAGCCAAGAAGCTTACAGGGCTTCAGCTTGTCAGTAAAGAAGGACAGACCAGTTTGGGTTGGAAGGGACCTTCCAGCTCCTCCAGTTCTGACCCCTTGCTATGTGCAGGGACACCTCCCCCAGCCCAGGTTGCTCCAAGCCCCATCCAACCTGGGCTGAGACACTGCCAGGGATGGGGCAGCCACAGCTTCCTTGGGCAACCTGGCACAGGGGCTCAGCACCCTCACACCACAGAATTTTTTCTTAATATCTAGTCTAAATCCCCCACTTTACAGTTTGAAACCTTACCTCCTCATCCCATCCCTCCATGTCCTTGTTCAAAGTCTCTCCCCAGCCTTCCTGGATCCCTTCAGGCACTGGAAGATGCTCTAAGGGCTCCCTGGAGCCTTCTCTTCTCCAGGCTGAACAATTCCAACTCTCTCAACCTGGCTCTAGAGCTGCTCCAACCCTCTGAGCATCTTTGTGTTCTCCTCTGGACTTGCTCCAACACCTCCATCTCCTTGTGCTGGGGACTCCAGAATGCCTGAAGTCATGCAATAGAAGTCATCAAAAGAGGGGCAGAGGGATGCTGGCATCCCTGTGCTGCTGATAGAGAGGAAACTAAAACCCCAAAAGGCTTTTACAATCTAGCATGAGAGATCAAGATGTTTTAGTTCCAAATCAGAAACCAACATATCCATGAAGTTCACCCAATGGAGCAGGACAGAGCCAGAGAACCCCTGGAAATGCTGTTTTCCAAGTCAAGGGAATTGCAAGACAAGATGTAGAGCAGCTCAGAAGAGAAGGAAAGTTTGAAGTACATTGTAAGCTCTGGCATGGAAAGGTAGGAAGGCAAAGCTTCCTACCAAGGAACAGACAGGTGCAGCTGCTTTACCACCTCCTCAGTCTCAGCATGAAATTGCTGAATTGAAATTTTCACCTGCTGTGATTGAGGTGGCTTTGTCTGACTGTGTCTCTTCATGACTGTTTGACCTCTTCCATTGCTGACATCAAACGACTCCACTGGGTGATTGCAAAACATAAAGAGGACAAACACGTGGATTTATTTAGGCACATCCAATCTTTAAGATAACATCTGACCTCAGGTTTTGTTCCCAGCTTACTGGAGTAAGCATTTTTTTTTTTTGGTACAGCTTCTTTGTTTACTTTTGCAAAGCTTCCAGCTGAGCCTTTCAGAGTTGCAAATCTGAGCAGAATCACAGAATTGCTCAGGATGGGAAAGACCTTCAAGTCCAACCTCATCCTAACCCTGTTACCCTATTTTGATCACCCACCACTAAGCCATGTCCCCAAGCACCACATCCAGATGATTTTTAAACACATTCAGGGATGGAGATTCAACCACCTCCCTGGGGAGCCTGTCCCAGTGCTTAACAACCCTTTCTTTAAAGAAGTTTCTCCTGATGACTGACTTAAACCTCCCCTGATGCAACTTGAGGCCATCTCCCCTTGGCCTGTCATCTGTCACCAGGGAGAAGAGACCAACCCCACTCTCACTACAACCTCCTTGCAGGTATTTGTAAAGAGGGATTAAGGTCTCCCCTCAACCTCCTTTCCCCAGACTAAACATCCCCAACCCCCTCACACCCTCAGTAGCTCCTCATAGGGGATGTTTTCCAAACCCTCCACCAGCTCTGGTTGCCTTTCTTTGGACTTGCTCCAACACCTCAATGTCCTTTTGTTCTCCCTCTACTCTGTGCCCTGGGGAGGCCACATCTGGAATCTTGGGTCCAGTTCTGGGCCCCTCAGTTCCAGAAGGACAGGGAACTGCTGGAGAGAGTCCAGGGCAGAGCCACCAAGATGCTGGAGGGAGTGGAACATCTCCTGGGGAGGAAAGGCTGAGGGAGCTGAGGGGCTCTTGGAGAAGAGGAGACTGAGGGGTGAGCTCAGGAATGTTGAGAAATATGTAAGGGGAGAGAGCCAGGAGGATGGAGGAAAGATTTTCCCAGGGGTGACCAACAATAGGACAAGGGGCAATGTTATAAATTTGAGAATAGGTGGTTCCATATAAATATTAGGAAGAATTTTTTCATTCTGAGGGTGAGGGAGCCCTGGCCCAGGCTGCCCAGGGAGGTTGTGGAGTCTCCTTCTCTGGGGACATTCAAACCCCCCCTGGATGTGTCCCTGTGTCACCTGCTGGAGGTGACCCTGCTCTGGCAGGGGGTTTGGACTCAATGATCTTTTGAGGTCCCTTCCAACCCCTCCCTTTCTGTGATTCTTTTGGCATCAAGTTGCCCCAAACTGAACACAAATGGTTGCATTCAGCCAGGCAGAGAGGGACCTGGGAGTCTGGATTGCCAGGAAGCTGAACAGGAGCCAGCAGTGTGCCCAGGTGGCCAAGAAGGCCAATGGCATCCTGGCCTGGCTCAGGACCAGCGTGGCCAGCAGGTCCAGGGAAGGGATTCTGCCCCTGTACTCAGCCCTGGTGAGGCCACAGCTCGAGTCCTGTGTCCAGTTCTGGGCCCCTCAGTTCAGGAAGGAGATTGAGGTCCTGGAGCAGGTCCAAAGGAGGGCAACCAGGCTGGGGAAGGGATTCCAGGACAATTCCTGTGAGGAGAGGCTGAGGGAGCTGGGGGTGTTCAGCCTGGAGAAGGGGGCTCAGGGGAGACCTCATCACTCTCTACAACTCCCTGAAAGGAGGCTGGAGCCAGGGGGGGGTTGGGCTCTTTTCCCAGGCAACTTTCAACAAAACAAGAGGACACAGTCTTAAGTTGTGTCAGGGGAAATTTAGGTTGGATATTAGAAAGAATTTCTTTACGGAGAGGGTGATCAGCCATTGGAATGGGCTGCCCAGGGAAGCAGTGGATTCTCCATCCCTGGAGATATTTAAAAAGAGCCTGGATGTGGCACTCAGTGCCATGGGCTGGGAACCACGGGGGGAGTGGATCAAGGGTTGGACTTGATGAGCTCTGAGGTCCCTTCCAACCTGGCTAATTCTATGATTCTATGATTCTATGTTGCCTCTCCCCAGTTCAAACACCTCCCAGCAAACCTTCCATGTTCCCACTGGTCTTGCTCCAACTCTCAGCCTCTCATTTTCATGAGGAATCCAGACTTCTTGATAACCTTCTCTGTTATCACAAGTGTGTTTTAATCTGATCGATCAAAAAGCACTCGACCAGAAAAAATGAATGCAAACTTTCTGGCTACTCCTGAGGGTGTACTAAAAAAAAAAAAAAAAAAGAGAAGTGAACTGTTCTTGGATCAGAGTGGTTGTATGAGCTTCCATCAAGCACTGTTGTATCCAAGCAGACCTCATCCTTGCTGAAAGGCCTAAATATATATTAAAAAAAAAAAAAGGGATGATAAAAAAGAGTTGGGGAGGAACCTAGAGCTCTGGTCTGTGTGGATCCCAGAAATAGAGGCAGAAGATGAGATGTAGAGGCAAAACTTGGTCTCCTGAGGAAGCAGCTGAAACGAGGGACTCCTAATCTACCCAGGAGCAGGGAGAGCTGTGGGAATGCTCTGAAAGATGACAGGGCAAGGAGAAAGGTTTTAAACCCATCAGAACCTGGCATGTCTTCTGAATAAATGGAGCTGTTATCCCAGGGAGGAACTTCACCTGAGCTGTAAAAGCTGCTGGCACAGCAGATGGCTGAGAGGGAACAGCAGCAAGCTGGGAGGCATGGAAGAGAATTGAGGAGGATTTCAAGGGTGACTTGAGAAGTCAGGTCCTCAGGTGAAGACAAGTAAGAGGATTTTATCAAGGAAGAACCACAAACACCACTGCCATTTAAAGAGCTATGAAGAAAGGAGCTCAATCAGAGATTTATCTGCTGGAGATGTAAAAATCAAGTGTAGAGAAGGAGGTGGGGCAACCAAAGTGTCTGGTCCCAAGCCAATTTACTAAATTAAGCTCTTGCTGAAGTGTTTTTTAGGACTGTAGCTTGGTGGTGGTAAGATATCCAATGACTCAATTTAACCTCTTCCAAAAAAGAAAAAAACCAAAACCACTATGGCCAAGGAATGAAGGAAGAGCCCAAAAACCTGAGCTAAACATAGAAAGTCATTCTGCTGCTCTTTCAGGGTTTGGATTACAGGGAAAGCAGTGTTTAGTGCTAAAAATTCAATCAGCAAACCAAGAGAAAGTACAAGATGACTCCAAGCAGCTAAAGAGCTTAGAGGCTGGCAATGTGTTGCTCAAATTAACAAATGCATTTAGTCTCCAGACACATGTCACTTCTCCATTTTTGTCTGAAATGTTGTTGCAGGTGCAGAAGTTGCCTTATGACAGGGGCAAACACCCAGCTTGCATTCTCTTATTTATCCAGCTATATCTGGATGCAGATGGCACATTCACAGAGCAAAAAAGAACTTGGGTTCCTGAGCCTAAAAAGCTTCTTTTTGTAGCTGAAGGCTTAAAAACCAAAGCAGTTTGCTTCACGAAGGGGGGAAAAAAGCAGAAAACATTTCTTGCGTGCAAATGGCCAACACGAAACACACCTAAAAATCCAAGCCAGTTCTTTTCAAGAGGTGAAAATCAGAGGTCACCATAGCAAGGGTGAAAAGCAAGCACAACATGATGATCAACACTTCTGAGGAAGGGACATGCATGACATTTTTTCACAGAGCTGATTGCTAAACACAGCAGTTTTGAGAAAATTGTGAGCCAATTGGTGCTCATTTTAGTCTCCAGTTGTAGAATTAATTTAATTTAGTTTAGCCAAGAGCAAGCTAGGACTTATTGGCATTTCTATACATTTTCAACATCACTAACAGGACACAAATCATCTTGAAAAAGGGTTAGTGGCATGCAGGGTGGGGTTTTTTTCACTCCAAAGTATAAAAAAGGACCTACATCCACTATTAAAAGGTTACATAAACTTCTGTACAAATATTAAGATAAACCTAAACCAAATCAACCTACTTTTGCTGCTTTATATGACCACACTGTGATTTTTAATCTAATAAATGAATCTCTCACAGTGGTGAGTGATGGGGGTTGCAGAAGGATAAGCAACATCCCAACAGGCAGGGAATAAAGAAAATAATTACATTTAAAATCATCACGAGAAAGATAGTTCTGGAATATCTGAACAGAGAAAAGGGATCCTGGGACTTTTTGACAACTTCTGGGCTTCACTGTGATCACGTTTGGGTTTTTTGACTAAAAAACCCCCAATTTCAAGAGCAAAATACTGAAATCCCAACAAATACTGAAGCTACTGTCTGACATCTGGTGTGATTGAAGCTCTCCTGACTCAAAGTACCCCTGAAAGGAACAGTTGCACAGCCATATGCATGAAATAATTTAGCCAGTTGGTTTTTAGGGGTTTGTTTATTTTTAATTCTGGTTCAATGAATATTTTGGGGGATGAGTGACCATTACAGCAAGAAATCTCCTCTGAAACTTCCTTTGCACACAGATTGTTGAAGCAGCTGTTGCCAAAGATATTAGGACAGGGTTACTGTAAAGGTTGTAGATGTTTTTCCCATCTCTGTTTTTTTTGGAAGGGCTCTTAAAAGTCCTTTTTTTGTTAGATGTCAGTGATGAACACAGTTTTGCTACTCCAAATATCTGTTATTTTTGTGTGAAGCATTTCTGTTATAAAGCAAGAGATTAAAATCCACCAGTATTTTTATTTTTAAAATTTTCATCTTATTTGTTTTTAAAAGCTTTTCATCTTCTCACTGAAATTAATTTTTGCATTTTTGTTACTGTACCTCCACTCTCATCCTCATTTCCTCAGCTATCACAGCAGCTGCACTCACATCCCACTTTTCCAAAAATCTAGAATGTGTTTGATTATAACTATAAATATAGAAAAATTAGGTGACCAAGGTTAAAAAACCCCAGCAGATTTTGAACCAACTTTGATACAGAGAAACTGATTTTATACCTATTATCAATGCAATGTAAACCAAGAAGTATTTCTACAGTGGCCACTTTTTGCAAGTGTTACTTCTGCTCTCATCTGACTGGTAGAAATTATTCACAGCTTTACTTAAACAGTGTTATGTGACTGTAAAAAACTAACAAATAAATGTTTTTTCAATTTCAAATAAAGTTGATTCTCTTAATTTTAAAATTCTCTTAAAATTAAAATCAAAATCAATTAAGTAGCCAGCCAATCCCAGCTCATCATCTTTAAAGCAAATCAGAAGTGACGTTAATGTTCAACCCAAGATAAGAGTCCAGGGTATGGACTTTCTCTTTTCTTCAAACTGTTCTTTCAGTATCAACCTCAAATATTGGATAGCAGATCTTTATTTTAACCAGGATTGGGATGGGGGAAATAAAGTAAAATCACTTTTAGTGATGCTGTGTGATTGGGGTTGTTCAGCCTGGAGAAGAGGAGGCTCCCAGGGGAGCTCAGAGCAACCTTCCAATATCTGAAGGGGCTCCAAGAAAGCTGGGGGAGGGCTTTGGACACGGGGGGGTAGGGAGAGGAGAAGGGAAATGGGTTAAAACTTGGAGAGAGGAGGGTTAGGTTGGAGATGGGGAAGAAATTCTGGAATTGGAGGGTGGGGAGAGCCTGGAAGAGGTTGCCCAAGGAAGGGCACACACCTCGAGTCCTGTGTCCAGTTCTGGGCCCCTCAGTTCAGGAAGGAGATTGAGGTCCTGGAGCAGGTCCAAAGGAGGGCAACCAGGCTGGGGAAGGGATTCCAGGACAATTCCTGTGAGGAGAGGCTGAGGGAGCTGGGGGTGTTCAGCCTGGAGAAGAGGAGGCTCAGGGGAGACCTCATCGCTCTCTACAACTCCCTGAAAGGAGGCTGGAGCCAGGGGGGGTTGGGCTCTTTTCCCAGGCAACTTTCAACAAGACAAGCGGGCATGGTCTCAAGTTGTGCCAGGGGAGGTTTAGGTTGGGTATCAGAAGGAATTTCTTCACAGAGAGGGTGATCAGCCATTGGAATGGGCTGCCCAGGGAAGCAGTGGATTCTCCATCCCTGGAGATATTTCAAAAGAGCCTGGATGTGGCACTCAGTGCCATGGGCTGGGAACCACGGGGGGAGAGGATCAAGGGTTGGACTTGATGATCTCTGAGGTCCCTTCCAACCCAGCCCATTCTATGATTCTATGAAGCTGTGGCTGCCTGGAGATTTTGAAGGCCAGGTTGGAAGTGACCTTCCAGCTCCTCCAGTTCCAACCCCTGGATGGGCAGGGACACCTCCCCCAGCCCAGGTTGCTCCAAGCCCCATCCAACCTGGGCTGAGACACTGCCAGGGATGGGGCAGCCACATCCCCTGTGTAATAGCAGTGAAAAAGAGTGAAGGAAAGAAAGTAGCTCTTCCCTCACATCTTAGAATCCCAGAATCTCAGGTGGGAAGGGACCTCAAGGCTCACCTGCTCCAACCCTCCTGATATTATTATTTATCTGAGGTGTCCCAGCACCCCATGGAGCTGAGACTTCAAACTTCCCCAAGCTGGGGAATCCCCCCCTTCCCCTGGGAGACCATTCCAACCTCTGACTGTCCTCAGGGGAGACCCTGGAAGAGGTTGAGAGACTTGGGGGTGTTCCGCCTGGAGAAGAGAAGGTTCTGGGAAACCCTGGACCTCCCATCCCTGGCAGTGTCTCAGCCCAGGTTGGATGGGGCTTGGAGCAACCTGAGCTGGGGGAGGTGTCCCTGCCCATCCAGGGGGTTGGAATTAAATGATTCTGAAGGTCCCTTCCAACCCAAATCATTTTATGAGTCTCTGAAGTTGAGGAGGGAATGTAAAGCTTTGCATCTACTGAACATTTCTTTGCCTGAGTGGCTCAGTTCCTCTTCAGCAATAATTCTTAGTACTTTATACATTGATAAAATTGAGTCAGAGCATTTTGGCTGTATTTAGCTTCGTGGAAACTATAATTAAAAGCAATCACTTTACTCTGTTCTGCTTTTAAAGCACAGTCTGCTTTATATACAGAAACAGTGTATTCTTTGGACTTGCTAATTTAATTTTACATGAGGGGTTATTTTTACTTGAAGTTGAGATTTCATGAACTTTTCTGGATTGAAGTATTTATAGGAAACATCAAATATTTACATTCAATAACTATAAAAGCAGAACCTAACGTTATTTAGAAAACCAAGGTTTTTTTAAACACTCAAGCATGTTTAATACTAAACAAGTTTAAAATAAACTTTGAATATTTAAATACATTCAATAGTAAATGCTGGAATGTGTAAATACCCCTGCTCTGAGTCCTGATTCCCTTTGAGACAGGAATTTCTGTTTACTTCCAAACCCCTGAGTAACTTGCAGAGGCCTTGCCACAAGCAAGAAGTAGGTCTTTTTATTACTATAGATTTTTAAAATAATATATATTATACTGATTAAGTTATATATATTATATCATATTTTATATTTTATCTTATATCATATCATATTACATTACACTATATTATGTGTAATGTGTTTATTATGTGTAATTATATCACATATTATGTTAATGTTATGTTATATTACATATGCTATATTGTTATGTTGTTATGCTATCTTACATTATTTAATACAAGCTGCTCAGAAATTCAAAATATTTTTCTGTGTAGGACAGTGAAGTGAAATTCATCCTTATTCTCACACTCCATCCACAAAACTTCTACATCCAGGTCATGAAGGGCAAAAACTTCCCCCCCCCCTCAACCAGAGATGTTTTTCTGCAGATGACAGTGAGAAAATCTTTTTTTTTTTCCCATTGCCAAGCTGTCCTATGGATCTGGCAGCATTTTGGACTCACGTGCTCCAAGCCAACGACAGCCTCAGTAATGTACAGAGGAAACTATGGTCAGGGGTGACACGTAGATAAAAACAAAACAGGAAAAAAACTCTCCAAAAAATGGAGTGTCAGCTTTTTGTTGCCACTCTCCACCCCACGCCATGGCCAGGCTTTTGGGCAGCTGCCTCAGTTTCTCACCTGATAACAGGCAGGTCAAGGAAAAAGAACCTTTTCCACACAGGAAAGAGAGAAAAGCTGGCTTATTTCCTTTCTTTTTTGCCTTTTTCTTGCAGCTCAGGCTTATCTGGGAAGCACGGGGACAGCGTGTTTGCAACACAAAGAGATTTCTGTGGCTTAATCCATCTCCCTTGCCTCGTTGGGAGGATGTTTGATGATTAAAATGTCACTACACTGAATATAGCAGCAGCCTCTCTGGAAGGTCAGCATGTGCTGACTGGTTTTTTCTTTGCTGAAGGTGTTTCAAAAGACTTACTTTTTTTTATCTCCTCTAGCTGTGCACAAAGGTTCATTTTGTGAATTCATTTCTTGAAAGGATGAAAGGTGATTGGGGATTGATCAATGATTTCTTACTGAAATATTTCCTTAAGGGAAAAAGGGTTTATTTATTTTTTTTTAAAACAATGTCCTTTTTAAAAATAGGAATTCATGTTAGTCAAAATTAGCTGAGGCACTCCATAATTTAGTGACATTAGCAAAGGTATAAAGTTAAACTCAAGACAATTTTTTACTTAATGGAAAATAGCTGCTTGATATTTTATAACAGATTTCTCCTTGTGGACACTCATCTCAGCCACTTCTACTGTGATGCTGCGGAAAAAAGAACTCATGAAAATAGATAGAAAATAATTTCAGACCTACCCTTTTAGGAATAGTCTGTTTCAGAGGTTCTGCCTCTGCACATGGTGGGGATTTTGAAAATAAACTGAGCTGTGGCTTTTGTACCTGACTCAAGGACTTCATGGGAATCCATTCCCTAGCAACAGCTCTCCCCTCTTAAAACCAAACTTTGAGACGGACCATATAAAACTAGAGTTTTAAAAAAAGCATTCAGAGCTTTCCATGCAGGTGAGTTCCACATCCATGTTGTTGAGAACATTCTTCTTGCCTACAATGCTCAAAAATTCATTCCAGGAATACTTAAAGTGCTCCTAATTTTGACTCCAGTCACAGGAATTTAATTTGAGGAGAGGCCATAATTTGTTCTTGGAAAAGATTAATATTAAACATTTGATTAGATGTCTTAATCTTGAGGGTATTGAGTAAGCTGGGCTGGTGGGAGGTGTCCCTGCTCATACAGGGGGAATGGAACTGGATGAGCTTTAAATTCCCTTCCCAAACCAGTCTATGATTCATCACTCTACTGATATTTCTTCCAGTGTTACTTTTTGATGTGAAAATCACAGAATCATAGAATTTTCAGGGTTGGAAGGGACCTTCAAGCTCACTCAGGTCCAACCCTGTGCCATGGGCAGGGACACCTCCCCCAGCCCAGGTTGCTCCAAACCCCATCCAACCTGGCCTTAAAAAATTCCAGGGATGGGGAATCTTCCACCACCTCTCTGGACAACCTGTGCCAGGCTCTCCCCACCCTCATGGTGAAGAACTTCTTCCTAACTTCCCATCTCAATCTCCCCTCCTCTAGTTTGAATCCATATCCCAAATTATCATGCATAACCCACCAAAAAAAAACAAACAACCAACAAACCAAAACTGAAAGCCAACAGACAATCTCTGCAGCTCATCTAGAAAGAGAATACGTGGCAAGAGAATGCTTGGTAATGGTTCTTCAATTAAACCCTGTTTGATTAATTAGCAAACATACAATTTCTGACTCATTCAAAAGCCTGAGCAAAAGCCCTCATTCTCTTGTATTTATTGATGAAATCTGGGGAATGTGTAACCTGCAATTGCCCAGGCATAATTAAACAGCTCATAAAGATGCCTGCATCATTTGTTGATTTTGGGGAAAACCGAGCACAAGCAGCCAGAGGCTCAACAAAATAAAGTGCAATGAAGAAATGCTGTAATTCCACAGCCCAAGTGGGTTCAGAGAAGTAAAGAGTGAGGCACCAGGACAGCTGTAGACAAGAACAACCCATCCATTGCCTTCTCAAAAGTTCCTGAAGTCAAGCAGCACCAGCAGTCCATGCCTATGCTGCCAGACCACACAAGTGCCATATTAAAGAACCATGTCATTTTCTAATGCTGATATTAAGAGTGAATTACAGTTCTATTTTACATGGGGATAGCCCTCTGGAAAAAAAAAAATTAAATTAGCAATGGGACAGCATTTCGTCAGTGCATACTAAGAGCCTCCAGTTGTTAGACAAGCTTTCCTGTTCACATTAGAGAAGTAACCAGTTACACACATCCCTATCTGAAGCTGTGAAATTTGAATTCATGCCCTCCAAAAAGATCAGAAGACCAATTGCAACCTTTTTGCAAGTGTAAAAGAGAAGTGGGAAGCTGCACCCCCCCAAAGAATGCAGTGAAAGGGCTTTTTCCTTCCTCAATTTGTATCTCATTGTGCAAAAAAATAAATCTGCAATGCATTCTGTTGCCACCTCTAGGTGAGTGCAAATCCAGCACCCCAAGCCACATGCATAGAAATGATGACACAAGTGTAAACACAACCATATACCTCTGCTATAGTCATTCTCAGAGCACTGAGAGGTGAGGGCTCAATATCCACCAGCTGAACCGTGTTAAAACTCTGATGCAGAGATTGCACAAGGAGGAAAACAGCAGCAAAGGTTAGAAGAGGGAGGGCAAAGACAGAAAGATTCTGCTGGTATGATTAAGAACAAGCAAAACCATACAAAGGGGCTGGAAGTCAAGTCAAACCAACAGTTTGTTAAAATGGAAAGGCAAAGGGAACTGTGTTATAGGTGTTAGGATGGCTGGAAAAATCACTCTTATGTACCTAATAACAGGGTTCTTGTATTTAATCACCTGAACTGGAGATCAAGACAATCTAAGGCAGTTTATAAATTTCAAGTAATAAAAAGCAGCACCAGGTTGAACCTTTTTTAAAGATCTTGACTTGTTTTAAACTCTTATTTCTTAATATAACCTTAGTTGTATTGGTGGGACATGGAGAACCCACTTTCATTGAAGTGCTGCTTGGAAATGCACTTTCAGACTGTGGTTTACTCAGTTTTAATGTCATTAATGATTTCTCTGGAAGCAACATATGCACCAAAATAATTATCTGAGATCATTCTGGCATGCAATGTCTAACAGAAGTCTTTCTAAATCAATAACTTATATATATGTGTAACTATCCACTGAGAAATCTTAAGGTATACGGACACTTCATTTGGTCCAGCATCACACGTAGTGAAAATCAGTGAAAATTATGAGAATCTTACCAGCATGATAAAAATCTAACAAAATGTAGCAAGAATTATGCTGAAAGCAGGGAAACACAGAACTATGAGTCACAAATCTGGAAGCAAAAGACAAAATTCAGCTCTTCTGTGAATGATGTTGAGTCTGATGCTTTTGTCACCACCACCCACCTACTGCAAGCTGAGCTGGTGGAACCAAAGCACTTTCAATTTCTTTTCCAAAAATACAGCAAGAGGTTAAACAGCGAGCATCATTCTCTTGCTCATTTATAACAACATTCTTAAAAAGAGAGCAAGAGCAAATAAATCAAGGAATTCAGCAGGGCTCTTACAGTGTCACTGTCGCTTGGCTGGAACTGGAAAGGCTGAGGTTTGTGAAAGACTGAGTTTTCCTGCAAGAACAGCTGGAGATTGTAATCCCGCACCACCTGGGGAAAGAACAGAGTCCAGTTAGTTCCCTGATTTTGTAAAACTGAAAAACAAGTGGCAGGAAAACGAAGTGCACCACTACCAACAGAGGCAGGACCTTGAATGCAACAAAAGGAAACTGCGGATGGTTGGTGCAACTGAGGATGGACCATCATGGATGGTTCTTCCCAACCATGATGATTCTGTGCTGCTGGGCAGTGCAAGGCTCAGTTATTCAGAAGTGATGGGTGGGACACACACTGGACAACAAAGAGCTAAAGAATACCTGCCATTAAACTACAAAAAAAGGAGGGGGGAAAGGATGTGGTGTCACTACCATATGTTTTTTTCTCTCCTCTCGTGGATGATTCCTTGTAGATAGCTCTTTCTGAAGTTGAAATGCCTAATTTTACACAAATTATTAGTTGCAGAGGCTGAAAATACTACTTGAAATAACGTGTGCAAAATCAGTTGCAAAATTTATCTCCTTATCTTAAATTGCTTTCAGAGAAAAAAACCTCATAGCTTGCATTTTGCTAAAACAGAACTACTTCAGCTACTAAATTTGTTTAATGATACATTTCATAGAGCATGGCATGTATCCCTAAACAAATCCCTTATGGCACAAAATTAGCACATATTTATAACAAAAAACTCAGTGATCGCAGTATGAAAAAATAAGATCACTGGCTGAAGAACTCCGGAGAGTGCTCACAGCTTCAACTGATGAAAATGCATAAATAGCAGCATCAAATTATAAGACTTCTACCAAACTGAGGGTTTTAATGTACAGAAGTGTATAATAAAGATGTATTCATCCAGAAATAGCAGCACTGAGTATGACTGAGAATTCTGATTACAGTGTATGTACAATGGTAAATACAACATATTCTCTAATGCATCAAAATGTTGATGCTTGTGTTACCCAAATACTGAACTGTAAAAAAATTAATCTTCAGTTAAAGAAAGTAAATAAGCCCTCCAGGGCCAATAAAGCATTCATTTAAAACACTAAAGTACATAATTACTGCAGTGATTTGAGCAGTTGAACCTCAACACATTCAAATGTGGAGAAAACATACAGGGAAGGTGCAGAGGGAGCCTGTTTTAGGAATCCCCATAAATAGAAATTTGGAAAATACTGAAGGAGGAATCATCTGCAGCTTGAGATGATCACAGGACTACAGAATCAAAGAATGGTGAGGGTTGGAAGGGACCTCAGGAGCTCATCCAGCCCAACCCCCCTGTCCCAGCAGGATCCCCCAGGGCAGGACACACAGAACACATCCAGGGGGGGTTGGAAAGGCTCCAGAGAAGGAGACTCCAGAACCTCTCTGGGCAGCCTGGGCCAGGGCTCCCTCACCCTCACAGTGAAAAAGTTCTTTCTTGTATTTAAGAAAAGTGAAAAAGTTCTTTCTTCTATTTATGTGGAACTTCCCATCTTCCAGCTCCACCCCATTCTTCCTTGTCCTGTTCCTGGGCACCCCTGAACAGAGATTGTCCCCTTCCTCTTGCCCCCCAGCCCTCAGATCTTGAGGGACATTCAGCAGATCCCCTCTCAGCCTTCTCTTCTCCAGCCTCAACAGCCCCAGGGCTCTCACTCTTGCTTCCCAGCAGAGATGCTCAAGTCCCTTCAGCACCCTCCCAGCTCTCCCTTGGCCTCTCTCCAGTAGATCCCAGTCTCTCCTCAACTGGGGAGCCCCAAACTGGAGCCAGGATTCCCAGTTTGGTCTCCCTAAGGCAGAGGGGGAGCAGAACCTCCCTGGATCTGCTGGACACACTTTTCCTGATGGCCCCCAGGATCCCTCTTGCCCACCAGGACACATTGCTGACCCATGGAGATACATTAGATATATACAATTTTTTCTGATATTTTTCCTGGTACTATTTTTGGGTTTAAGTATAAGTTTTCAGCATGTTTTTAAAAGACAAGTATTTTCCAGTTAAGACAAAACAACACCTGAAGTTGTTCCATACATTCGTGTCCAACCCTGCTCCTGGGGTATTGTCTCTTTTTCTGCTACTTGAAGTTACAATTGAAAATACAGTGCCAGACCTTCTGAAGGCTTAGCCTGTATTGTTTTTTCTTCATTTTCCTCAGCTTTCTGGTTTGAAATTGACTTTGACTTTACCAGTTTTGGGAAGAATCTTCAGTTGTCCTCAGGGATTTGTGTGGCTGCTGCACTGAGAATCCTCTGGAGTGACTTTGTCTGTAGGTGGTTATGTGGGCTGGGTTGGAAATGCTGCTGTATTCAGGTTATCAGGAAGGGCAGTAATTGATTTGCTGGGGCTAAGTTATGATTTCAGGTGTTTAAAACCATGACCAGAGGCTTGAGACCATGACCAGTGATATTTTTCTACCATTTAAAAAAGACAAAACTAGACCCAACCTCAAAAGAAGAAAAACTCTTGCATTCTTCAGCCAGCCACTTTATCTAAATATCACACTTTTCCAGATGCCTCCCAGGATCCCTCTTGCCCACCAGGACACATTGCTGACCCCTGGAGAATTTCCTCTCCACTGGGACTCCAGGAGGCTCAGCACTGACCACAGCATGGAAATGATTTCTCTTAAAACACCTCTGGTCTTCCCATAGCCCTTTAGATACACCACAGCACACACCTCTTGTGCTGTTGCAAATAGGAAACTGTCTGAAATCAACTTCATTTAGAAGAAAAACAAGACCCAAAGTGGAGTTCCTGAGGACATGGAGACCTAGACACTTATTTGAATGCTGTCAACCTTCTCTGTAGACCTCTAGACTCAAAAGCTGCTGGGTTCTTCAAGGATGAAAAATCATCTTTACAACAGAACTTGTGAGACATTTTGTCCCAAAGCAGCAATGTTTAGTTATAAATGAGATCAACTCTTACCCCCAAGCATTTTCCACAAGATATTTAACAAAATAAAAAGGCTCCTCAACAACACAGGATTCTCAGGATTAAGCTGCAATTTTGTTCAAATGAATTTCCTGTTATTCAGGGAATCAAGCCAATGCTCTCACACCATTTCTTTGTGCAGTCAATGTAAATTCAGATGTTAAAATAGACTTGAAATCAGATTTTAAATACATATCACATCCAGAAAAAAACATAGTCAGGGACAGACACAAATGACATCATTTACCCTAGGCTGGTGAAACCTTTTACCAAAACTAGCAAATGGAATCCCCAAAAATGTTCCCAAAAAGTCATATTTTTAAATATTTTTTTACCACAAAGACAAGGGCAAGAAGCACAAGTCTTGACTAAGACTGTTCAAGTGAAAAGGAAGATAAATTGCATTTTCATACACTCAAGTCTCAGAGGGTAATATTTCCTGGACCTGCCAGAGGAATGACATGGGTGACCCCAACCTTGAAGCAATAAAAACCTCCAAAGCTGCCACAAAGGATGCTATGAAAAAACCCTTGATTTTATACAGAAAACATGGGTTTAAGATGTTTCAGTCTGCATTAGCATTGGGTGACTGACAATATCCTAAGCAGATGACTCCAAGAAGCCACCTCTGGCTGTTTGACATTCCAGAGGTAAGGAAGCACTCTGGGGAAGCAACTTGTCTCATTCTAGAGCAAATATCATTTAATTCCATCCTGTAAACAGAAATACAGTTCAGATGGGGAAAAAAAAAAAAAAGCAGCATTTCTACCAATGCACTAAAGTGTAACCTGTCACTTGGGAAGCTTGTGATTTTGTACTTAAAACTAACAGAGAACAGGGGAAGTATTAAAAAAAGAAACAATTATTTAAAATCTTTGCTTTGATGGCAGATTAGTTTTTATTCCAAATTATTAAATTGCTAAGAAATGTGTTATGTTTAACACTCAAGCTGTTTTTCAAACACATGCATAGCTTCTGATGCACTTTCTGCTCTGGATCCACCAGTTTTTTGGGGTTTTTTTGAGCTGATTCTTGCAACATGGACCTAAAGAAAATGCTGAAGGTTCCAAAGGAAGGAGGAGTGAAGCCTACATCTATGGAATGACAGAATCACAGAATTATCAGTAGTGGAAGGGACCTCTAGAGATCACCTACTCCAATCCTCCCACTAAAGCAGGATCACCTACAGCACATTACCCAGGGCTGCATCCAGAGGGTTTTGAATGTCTCCAGAGAAAAGGACTCCAAATCTTCCCTGGGCAGGAGTTGCCTTGGCACCCTCATTAATAAACAAGTTTTTTCTATGTTTAAATGAAACTTTTTATGTTCCAGCTTGTGCCCAGTCCCCTCATCCTGTCCTGGGAACTACTGAGAAGACTCTGGCTCCATCTTCCTTGCACCCACCCTTTAGATTCTTGTAGACATTGCCAAGGTCTCCTCTCAGCCTTCTCTCAGCCTTTCCTCATAAGGAAGATGCTCCAATCCCCCCTTCATCTCTGTTGCCCTCCCTTGGTCTCTCTCTCCAGTAGATCCCAGTCTCTCTTCAACTGGGGAGCCCAGAGCTGGATGAAGGATTCTACTCACCCTTGACCTTTCCCTTTTTTCTGCAGCCCAGGATTCCATTGAGCTTCCTAGCAGCAAGGGCACACTGCTGGCTCATGAAAAATCAGGAAAATCCTACCAGGACCCCCAGATCCTTCTCCTCCACACTTCTTTCCAGCAGGTCCACCCCTAACCTATACTGGTGCTTGGGGTTCTTCCTCCCTAGGTGCAGGAAGGTGAAAACCTCATCAGGTTCTTCTCTGCTCAGCTCTCCAGCCTATCCAGCTCACCCTGGATGGCAGCACAGCCCTCTGGAGTGTCAGCCACCCCTCTCTTTCCAAACTTGCTGAGGATACACTCTGTCCCCTTGCCCAGGTCATTGATGGATGTGTTGAACAAGACCAGAGGATTGATCCCTGGAGGACACCACTGGTTACAGGCTTTCAACTTCTCCACTGACCACCACCAGCCAGCTCCCAGACTGAGATTTTGTGCTGAAGATTTATTTCATTAATTTACAATTCATGTGTTGAAGAGCAGGACAGATGTTTTCAGTAGTAATATCCAATTTTTCCTTCTCTGCATTCTTGCACTGCAGGAGAACTGGTGTCTGTGAGCTCGAAACCAGCTGTAAAAATCCTGTTCAGACCTGACAGCTGTATTTACACTTTTCCTTCCTTCTCCAGGCATTGTATGGACTTCATAAAGCATGAAGAGAGCTGTTTGCCTCAAATACATACAGCATGATGTTGTTACCCTGTAAAATAAGCCAGACCTGCAGGCTTCTGGCCACACAAGCTTGCCAACACAAGCTAGCACAAGCTCAATGAAGCTATTCCTACAAAAATGTGCTTCTTAGAAAGGACAGGTTAGTGAGATGAAAGCCCCAGCTGGGCAACACTCCAAATATCCTGATCACAAAATCCTCTACTGAGAAATTAATTATGAATATGTAGATAATATTCTAGTGGGAGGTGTCCCTGCCCATGGCAGGAGGGGTTGGAACTGGATGATCTTAAAGGTCCCTTCTAATCCTGACAATTCTCTGATTCTATAATATCCATGAGGATATTTAATTATAAGACTCAAACCCATCATCTGGAGGGGGAAGATATTTTAAGCTGACCTGAATGCCATACACCAAGGTGAATTACTGAAAGCCCTTGTCCAACAGGAGATAAAATGGTGTTTTTATTATCTTTACAGTTGCTGCCAAGTAAATTCAAAGACAAGCTAGCTTGAATTTTAATCCACTCCCTCTTTATCTATTAGGCTGGAAGTGAATTAGGAATGTTTTAAAAAATAATGTTTCCACAGAAATCCCTGCACAAATGAGCTCTGTTTCTCTGCAGGTGCCTAAGGTATATGCATAAAGGAATATTATGACTGCATGAAAGCAGCTAGATATCAATGGCATTTAATTTATTTCTTTTTTTTCTTTCTTTTTAGCCCATCAGATGAATTATATGGGTATCAAAATTATCCTGGAAGAGATCACGTATTCCTGATTCTGGCTGCTTGACAAAGCAAACAAACCATCTCTACGACAAGACTCTAATCTGTTTCCTGTATTTGCTGTTTTTAATTTGAAGAAGAAAAGGCAGTAATATTTGGTTGGGTTTGTTTTTGGTTTTGAGGTTTTTTGTTTGTTTGGGGGGGAGGGGCGTTGGTGTGGTGTTTTTTTTTTCCCCCTTCTTTTCTTTTTTTTCTAAGTTGACAGTCAATTATTAAGAAATCATCCAAAGAGTTTCACAGGGCTTTACTGTGATGGATGACTGATTCCAGATGAGCCAGTGCAGAACTCAGCTGCACTTTCTCTTTCCAAACACACAGGGTGAAACTAAATCAACATTTCTTGCTCATTGTCCTTTACACATCTTGCACTGTGGAAGGTCACCCATGACAATGCATCGTGGTTGGCAACAGGAAAAAAATTTCCCCAAGAAAACTGTCTAGTTTCTTTGCACTTAATACCACTCAGGAGTAACCAAAAAAAACCCCAAACCATTCATTTCAGTCATTATTTTGGAAGCAAATCTCTAAGCCTGGGAACTTACATATGCTGCAAGTATTCAGTGACAAAGGATCATTCAGTAAAAACTTACCCTGCTGGAAGTCTCCAGTAAAAACTGGAATGTGTTTTGGACAGCTTGGCATGTCTCTAGTTCAGTCCTGCTGAATGCCATTAAATAATCCTTGAGGTGATCATATACATTTCCATCAAGAGCCTGCAGGAAAAGAAAGAGTTGGAGAGAATTCAGTGTCAACTTTTGCTTCTGATCGACTGAGATTCAAGTTTAGATGTGAAAGATGCTCACAGAATTTCTTTTCACACCTTTTATTAGCCTGAATAAGTGACAGGTAGTGGTCTCGTTTGGGACAAGGGGGACTGACAGTGCTTTTGTTCCATTAGGTGGCACCACAGAGCACCAGAACCATACTGGTGTATTAAATAATTTCCACCAAGTTGAGTGACAGGCCACAGCAGACCACTGAGGTCAGGTTTGCAGAAATGAAGATGCTCAGGGAAATGTCATTTATGGCAAGAAAGGGACTTGTAACGACAAGTGATGTGGCTTCCACCATCCACAGCATTCCTCAGATCACTGCACCACACTCCAGGTGACACTACCAAGACACTCAACATCTGTATGCTGCAGATGCCCACCTCTTTCTTATTAAAAATACCTGATATTTTACATGAGAACACATCTGTGAGCAGAAATAACAACTGTAGAACACAAATGTGTCATGAACTGAAGTGATCACCAAAGTTGTAACTCTGAAGTCCAGGTGTAACCACAGTCAGAAAGTGACACAGCCAAGCCTGAGCAACACAGAGGTTTCATGTGGGTTCTGTATTAAATACAGATGGCTTTAAAAGTGACTGACAACTTCATTTAAATGTTTGACTCGGGAGAGAGTTAAATCATAGAATGGTTTGGGTGGGAAGGGACCTTAAAGATCATATAATCCCAATCCCCCTGGATGGGCAGGGAAAAATCCCCCAGCCCAGGTTGCTCCAAGCCCCATCCAACCTGGGCTGAGACACTGCCAGGGATGGGGCAGCCACAGCTTCCTTGGGCAACCTGGCACAGGGGCTCAGCACCCTCAAATTCAAGAATTTCTTATTTGGAAAGGGAATTTCAGCCCAGGTCTCTCACTTCTTTGCTAAACAGACTTTTGTACACAAGCTGGGGAGTGCTTCTCTGGTGAGGGTTATTTTGCAGAAGCAGGAATGGTGCTCAGTGTCCATTATCACAGAATCCCAGACTGGTTTGGGTTGGAAGGGACCTTCCAGCTCCTCCAGTTCCAACCCCTGGATGGGCAGGGACACCTCCCCCAGCCCAGGTTGCTCCAAGCCCCATCCAACCTGGGCTGAGACACTGCCAGGGATGGGGCAGCCACAGCTTCCTTGGGCAACCTGGCACAGGGGCTCAGCACCCTCACAATGAAGAGGATTGTATTTTTTCTATCCATCTGTACCAAATTTCACAGCTATCCATTTCAAATACTCCACTGAAATAGAGTATATCAGATTTACACAGATTCAGGACTTCACTTTTATTTAAGATATTTGCTTGTTTAAATAACTTATTTAAATAACTTATTTAAGTCAGGGTGGGAGGTGAAATTAAGAAAGAATTTCTTCCATGGTAAAATCAAGCCCAACGTTTCAGACAAGGCTCACAGACACTTGTAAAGCAGTCACAAATCATTCACACATCACTGTCTGATGACAAACAGCAGAGGGCATTTTCCTTCTGAAAAAAAAAAAAAAGTTTCACCCACCACCAGCACAAAGCTACAGCAACCATCAGATGAAATAAAAACTTCCCACACAGACATCCCTGAAGGATGCTTTGATGAAATTAATAAAATCGTACGACTGGAATTCTCACCCCTAAAATTTTATATGCCAAATCCACTTTACACTGGATAAACTTTCCAGTGTTTCCTTCAGCCCCCCACCTACCAAGTGTCAATTACTTCCCAGCACAGGCTCATTTTCTCCTTCAACCTGAGACATTAAATCTGCCTCAGATTTGTCTCCAGGGCTCAGCAGCCAGGGCAGATACTTGAGGCCATCCCCAGCCATGGGAAGGATCTGTCAAGCCATGGAAGATGGATGATATGGCTGGGTATGAGCTGTAGGATAACTTCTTCAGGCTCTTACAAGTGAAGTCAGCTCTACTGAATATTCCATTAAGCATCATTAAAAAAAAAAAAAAACAAAAAAAAAAACAATTAACAAAGCCTGATCTTATTAAAAGAATTATGGAAAATGAGTTTACAGGAGGGCCGTGATGATGCTCAGAGGGTTGGAGCAGCTCTGGAGCCAGGCTGAGAGAGTTGGAGGTGTTGAGCCTGGAGAAGAGAAGGCTCCAGGGAGACCTTAGAGCATCTTCCAGTGCCTGAAGGGGCTCCAGGAAAGCTGGGGAGGGACTTGGGACAAGGGAATGGAGGGATGGGATGAGAGGGAATGGAGGGATGGGATGAGAGGGAATGGCTTTAAACTGGAAGAAAGGAGATTGAAACTAAATATTAGAAGAAATTATTTGCTGTGAGGGTGGTGAGACCCTGGAACAGAATTCCCAGAGAAGCTGTGGCTGCCCCATCCCTGGAAATGTCTCAGACCAGGATGGATGGAGCTTGGAGCAACCTGGGCTGGGGGAGGTGTCCCTGCCCATCCAGGGGGTTGGAATTGGAGGAGCTGGAAGGTCCCTTCCAACCCAAACCATTCCATGATTGTATGAAATTCAATTGATAAAAATGTCAACTTCCAACCACAAAATCATGAGAAACCTTCAGTGATGCATGCAGGCAGCTTCAGTTCTTGCCTCTCTTGGGAGGGACACAGTTTTACTGGAATTCCTCCTGTGAGACACATGTCCCAGGTTAGCAGAAGGATCTGAAGACCTTGTGTGCTTTTCTAATGCTCAAGGGATAAGCCCTCAGTATCACAGTTATACCAGTGCAAAAATGAGCATCCCATTTCAAGGGCATTTATTTTCCCATCAAATTCAGGCAGTCCCAATAGCAGGCATGTCTGGCAATTTCAGAGACTACAACTGATGTATAAAATTGATATAAAACGATTGTGCTCAGGAAAATTGCTCCACCATGATGGCAATCCTGAAAATCCCTCCCAGAAATGCAACTTGCAGATTTTCATGATTGAGCAAATCTGTTCCTGAAGCTTTTCAGATCAAATACAGGGCTGGAATGCAACTCTCTTAATAAATGTAAATAAATGGTTTCAACTTGGCCAAGCAATTCTAAATGCTCAGTTTGCAAAGCAAGCAGGGACTTTTAATTCCTGGGTGCTATAAATGAATATTTCAGACCTGGCTCCACCTGCCTTTATATCAAGCCCATATGTTCTTTAGATATTAAACCCATCAGGAGTGGGTTCCTATCAGTTAAGATTTCTCCAGTGCAGACATCACCTCGGAGTTTGTCACTCGAGGTACTTTTTAGAGTCACTGGGGAGAAGTTGATACTTCTGTGGTGTCATTCAGCTCCCTCTAACACAGATGCTAAAATACAGAGAGCCAGGTGCCTATTCCCCTCCAGTGACCACAAATAGAGCCCAGACAATTAGCTTAGACAGACACATCTACATGGTGGTCACACCAAGCTGGGTTGAGATAAAACCCATCTCAACACATGTCTGTTCTCCCTCACTATTATCTAGCAAGCATCAGGAATAAAATCATCCAGAGTTGCAGTCTGTAGTTGCAGGGATAGGAAAAGAGACACAAATATTCAGTATTTCCCCACTCCTCTTGCCAATGACCACAGTTCTGAAGTTTTGTGCTGAGATGCTAGAATGCCCCCCACCCCCCTGGTGTGAGACAGAGATACAGAAATAAGATATACAAGAAAGAACATCCCAGTGTGGCAAAACATCTGGGCAGCATAGAAATCTGTGAAAGCTGCATTACAGCCTTTCTCTTCTCATTAATTAAAAGTGGTTGCAAGCTGATGGAGTTCTTAAATACCGATGAGAGCTGCCAGAACTGAAGTTATTAAAGGCAGAGCAAAACAACACAGAATAACAGAAAGTGAGGGGTTGGAAGGGACCTCAAAAGATCATTGAGTCCAAACCCCCTGCCAGAGCAGGGTCACCTCCAGCAGGTGACACAGGGACACATCCAGGGGGGGTTTGAATGTCCCCAGAGAAGGAGACTCCACAACCTCCCTGGGCACCCTGGGCCAGGGCTCCCTCACCCTCAGAATGAAAAAATTCTTCCTAATATTTATATGGAACCACCTATTCTCCAATTTGTAACATTGCCCCTTGTCCTATTGTTGGTCACCCCTGGGAAAATCTTTCCTCCATCCTCCTGGCTCTCTCCCCTTACATGTTTCTAAACATTCCTGAGCTCACCCCTCAGTCTCCTCTTCTCCAAGAGCCCCTCAGCTCCCTCAGCCTTTCCTCCCCAGGAGATGTTCCACTCCCTCCAGCATCTTGGTGGCTCTGCCCTGGACTCTCTCCAGCAGTTCCCTGTCCTTCTGGAACTGAGGGGCCCAGAACTGGACCCAAGATTCCAGATGTGGCCTCCCCAGGGCACAGAGGAGGAGCAGAACCTCTCTTGCCCTCCTGACCACCCCCTTCTCATTCCCCCCAGGTGCCATTGGCCTCCTTGGCCACACTGTTGGCTCATGGGCATCCTTCCATCCACCAGCACCCCCAGGTCCCTTTCCCCATTGCTGCTCTCCAAGAACTCAGTCTCCAACCTGTACTGGTACTTGGGGTTGTTCTTTCCCAGATCTAAGACTCTACACCTTCCCTTGTTGTAATTCATTATATTTTTCCCTGCCCAACTCTTTAGCCTGTCCAGGTCCCTCTGAATGGCAGCACAGACCTCCAAATGTTTGCCAAAAAAATACCTGAATCACAAAGCAGGGGCTGGAAGGAAGGTTTTTTCTTTTTTGGTACTTGGGGTCTATATGTCACCTCCAGGAGGTGACACAGGGACACATCCAGGGGGGGTTTGAATGTCCCCAGAGAAGGAGACTCCACAACCTCCCTGGGCAGCCTGGGCCAGGGCTCCCTCACCCTCACAGGGAAAAAGTTTTTCCTGATATTTATGTGGAACCTCCTGTGCTCCAGTTTGTACCCATTGTCACTTCTCCTCAAGGCAGAGGCACTTCTGTCAGCCAAGCAAACCCATGGTGAAAGCTCCAACACACGCTCAAAAAATCCTTGCAGAGAAAATTGCCCATCCCAGCAGTTAGGGGATCAGAGAGCTGGTTGGTTACAAATTGCTTTCAATGATAATGTATATCTTCATTCTCTAAACCTCTAATTATTGTATCAAGCTGGATATGTTCATTTTAAAACAAAAAGATTTGACTCCCTGAACTACAGCATACAAATTCGCATTCACGGGGGATTTTAGAAAAAAACTCATCTGAATTTCATTTACTCCCAAACACTCTGACTCAAACCACTCAACATCACAATCTCAGTTTGAAATAAAAAGTCTTTTCAAAATTTCTGATCACACATCTTGAAGAGGAAAAGTGGGAAAAAAAAAACCCCAAACCCTTCAAATCATAAAAAGACCCGAGATGCATTATTTCACTACAATGGCTTTTGTTCTCTTTCTGAATCTCAAAAGATTACTAAATCACTTACTGTATTACAAGCAGATTGAAAACCTTGTCTTTTTCCAACCTCAAAAGGAAATCACAACTTTTTAACTTTTTTCTTTTTAACAAATCTGGCATCAGGTGTAAGATAATATGAGGTTAAGTACCACAAAATTAGCATTTCCAAGGATAGGAAAAATTTAACACTTTTTAAGTAATAATTTCTTACAGGGAATTTGTCACACTAAAAGTGCAAAGCACTTCCCACCTGAGTCCAAGTTTTAACAGATAATGGCTGAAATTAGGACTGACAGAAATGGTCAGCATATGGATACATATCCCAAATAAAGTGTATTTCTGTAAGAAATCCTATATGTTAATTCAAATCAATAAAATGACATGGAATGGGTGGGAACATCTTACTGATTTCAACATAATCTTTCAAGCACAACATAACATCGTTTCCTAGGTACAAAATTTCAGCCAGAACTTATAATGGTGAAGAGGTTTTCCTTGTTTAATTCAATCCATTATATCCAGTGTTCTAGAAAATAGCTTCTCTTCTATGCTAACTCATAGATGACACCTTTAATACCTCTACATTCTTGAAGATTTCCTCAAAAACAAAGATATAAATAGAATTATTTGAGACACTCTTACAACATTTGGTTTTCTTTGGGATGTTGTTCTTCATCTAAGAGAATAATGGATGATGTGGAGAGATCATATTGATTCACATCCCTCACTTCAAGGTCTCATCAGCAGAAATTTTAATGATCTCAGTCACACTCCATTTAGAAGTCACCACTTCAATTTCTTGAAGATGGAGAACAAGCTAAACTGTTAGGCATTTTTTATGTGAAAAGACTCTTTTCTGCTCAAATCCCAAAGAAAAAAATGGCAATCATTTGACCCACATGTAAAAGAGATCAGAGTTGCACAGGGCACCTAGGAATTTTATATCTCATTTATTTCTGAAATATTACTACTATTCTATTCATCTTTTCTCGCACTAACTCATGCTGAAGCTTTGGATAATGTTTTCATATTATTTTTTGAACTCATGTGTTCAAAACCTCTCATCTGAATCCACCAGGCACCAAAACTTGGACCTCGTGGTATGAAGTCGAAGGCCACATGATGTTCCCTACACTTGGAAAGTTGTGTGGGTTTCCTGTGACCTCATCTGAATCACCACTGCCTAGAAATGATTTTATGTTTATACTTTTAGTTATTTTTGAACTCTCCAACCATCACTGAAACCCCACTCTTTCAAGAAGAAAACCATTCTTGAGCCAAAAGGAGCAGGGCAGGGATTGTCCCCCTGTGGTGGGCACTGGGGAGGCTGCACCTCAAATCCTGGGGTCAGTTTTGGGTCCCTCGTGACAAGAAGGACATTGAGGGGCTGGAGTGTGTCCAGAGAAGGGGAATGGAGCTGGGGAAGGGTCTGGAGCACAAATCTGAGCAGGAGCAGCTGAGGGACCTGGGGTTGTTGAGCCTGGAGAAAAGGAGGATGAGGGGAGAACTTCTGGATCTCTGCAACTCCCTGAGAGGAGGTTGGAACCAGAGGGGTTTGGTCTCTGCTCCCAAGGAACAAGTGATAGAACAAGAGGAAATGGCCTCAAGTTGTGCCAGGGGAGGTTAAAATTGGATATGAGGAACAATTTCTTCTTGGAAAATGTCATTCCCTGTCCCAGGCTGCCCAGGGCAGTGGTGGAGTTCCCATCCCTGGAGAGATTTCCAAGCCCTGGAGCTGTGGTGCTGAGGGTTGGGTTAACTGCTGCACTTGATGATCTTTGAGGTCTTTTCCAATCTTAACAATTCCATAATTCTATGAAATGAAGTTTTCATTTTAAATATCCATCCTTTCACGAGCTGGTTCAGCTCAAGAAGTTTCCTTGTGTTAATTTTGCCAACGCTGAGCATTAAAGAACTTCACAAATGGTTCACACGCTGCCACCACTCTGCCAGAAACAATATAGCTGATGGTAAAGGCAAAGAATTTCCTTACATGGGTGGAGGTAACATACCAGAATTAGCCCTGACCCTGTTTCACCCAGTCTGGAGTCTGAAAATGAAAAGATAAGGAAAGGTTTTAAAGGAACTGAACAAGAATCATTGTGCTGGGGGTGATAACTCTTCTCTGAAGTCAATGGTACTGCACCACAGCAATGATATATTTTCCTGTTGAGCAATCAAAGAGCTAAAATAAAAAGGGAGATCTCTATCACAGATGCCTTCTCCTATCTATTTTAGGTAGTGTAATAAAAATTAAAACTTGTCCCACCCTCTTCTTTTTTGCATTTGAAACTCTGGTTTATCTATCCCTGATCTGTAACCAAGGAATTTTTTAGCCCTAGTTTTCTGTAACACAACTCTAAACTATTTCTTACCTAACATTAAAAAAACCAAAACAAAACAAAACCCGCAATATAAATTACATAAGAAGTGACACTTTTTTCATGTTTGTGTTTAAAACTTAGGCCTTTAATCCATTAAGTAAACAGAGTGATCTCAGGGACAGTAAACCCTGAGAATTTTAATTTGAATGATTTCGGTAACTGAGGTACCAAGTGTTTTAATTTTTCAGTGTGAAGACTTCAGAATATAAAAAGGAAATAAAAAGGAAAGGTTGGGGTACCTACAATGACAGCTGAATTGTTAGCAGGAATTACTGCTCTCAAGACATTAGCTTAAGCATCCTTCTGGGTCTCTGAGAGGTTAAAAACAAAAGCTGTTTGTGTGTGTTTTAACCCCAAGCATAGCAACAGATCTCATCTGGTCAGGCAATGAAGGATGGAGTATTTCAAAAATTTATCTAAAACTCAGAAGTAATAAAGCCAACAGCTTGGGTCTGCTGGTTTTGCCAAACTCAGCAGTGTTTGGATCAGTGCTACATAGCTGCATTTCCCAAGGACATCAGGAGAGGAAGGAAGGAAGGTCAGGAAAACCCATCCTTTTCACATAACATAACATTCCACAGTGATTTCCCCCTGAAAAATGCCAATTCCTGTCAGTAATTTATTCCAAGCATCAATTTCTCCTCCTTGCTTTCCTTAAGTCTCTTTTTCAGTTCTTCCATCACTTTCTGTCACTCCTGAAGCACTCTTCTCCATCTAGACACCTCGACAAACACATAGGTCAGGTCTGGGAGTGTTTGATAACAAAATGTGACTTCTAGATCTAAATCTAGATCCCCAAACTCAAGCTCAAAGCAAGCAGGGTGTCCCTGAGCAGTGTCCTGCAGCAACCCTACCTCTGCTGACACAAACCAAGCTCCACCTTCTGCATTTCTCCATCCCTCCATCCTCTAGGAAAAACTGTCTGCACCCATCCTGGTCTTGAAGTCTGAAGGTTGACTTCAAAATGAGCAGAAGGCAGCTGCCCTGTACAGCCTTTAGGTGTGAAGAAAATCCTTTTTCAGCCACGTGTCCAAGCAGAGGAAGATGCTAAGAAAAGCCAGCGACAAGACCTCACCTTCTTCTCTGAAAGAAAAATTTAGTGCTGGATTTCTTTGGCCTAAAAGGAAGGAAACTGGAACAGGGAACTGCTGGAGAGAGGCACCAAGGTGATGAAGGGAGTGGAACACCTCCTGATGAGGAAAAGCTGAGGGAGCTTTATCTCAGAGGAGAATGATTATATATTTATAATTTATTTATAAATTAATTATAAATTATAATTAATTAATATTTATAAATATGTAAAGGCTGAGTGCCAGGAGGATGGAGTCAGGATCTTCTCAGTGATGTCCAATGACAGGACAAGGGGCAATGGGTACAAGTTGGAGCACAGGAGGTTCCACATAAATATAAGGAAAAACTTTTTCCCTGTGAGGGTGAGGGAGCCCTGGCCCAGGCTGCCCAGGGAGGTTCTGGAGTCTCCTTCTCTGGGGACATTCAAACCCCCCCTGGATGTGTCCCTGTGTCACCTGCTGGAGGTGACCCTGCTCTGGCAGGGGGTTTGGACTCAATGATCTCTCGAGGTCCTTTCCAACCCCTAAAACCCCGTAATTTCCGTGAATCACAGAACTGTCACAATTTGAAAAGACCTCTGAGATCACCATGTCCAACTGTCAGCACTCCCCCCGAATAGAATATATAGATCAATATCTGTATCACCCACCTGAGCATGTCCTGAAGTGCCTCATCTGCAGGGTTTTTCAATTCTTCCAGAGATGGTGACTCCACCACCTCCCTGGGCAGCCCATCCCAACACCTGACTGCTCTCTCAGTAAAGAAATTCTTCCTCAGATCTGGCCTAAACCTCCCCTGGTGCAACTTCAGGCTATTTCCTCTGGTCCTGTCATTGTTCACTGGAGAATGAACTTGAGAAGGAGAAAACACCATCTAAGCTTAGCTCTTTAAAATCAGAATTTCAAGTGAGGCACAGTTGGCATCCAACACAAAACAGTGCTAAGGCCATAAAATCATCTGTATCCCAGGAGAATCCTGCCCAGCCAAAGCTGCTTTGCCATGAGGTCCAAACCCAGCTTGTTTTTGGGGAAGTAACACCAGCTAACTCTGCCTACCAACATCTGGAATTCCGTGGGGGTCCCACAAAAGGGAAACACAATGACCCTAAAGAAGAGACATCTGGAGAGACTGAGGGAGGCTGACATTTAATTTGGGGCAGGCAGCTGCAGAGCTATGAGAGCTGGGACCAGTCCCAAAGTGTAAAAAGGAGGATGGGAGTGAAACTCTTGGGTTTTTATGGATGAGTGCTGCTGTGCAGCTACAGGGGAAAAAGAAATCCTAAATAACAGTTGAGTTCCACCAGCATTTGTTCCTTTCCCAGGGTGTGCATCCTCTGCAAAACATTGTTCATCTGCTCATGGTGGTTCATTCAAGACCTTGTAAAAATTAAATACTACAGCAAAACAACTCTGCTTTTGTTTGACTTTCCCAATTAAAACTGCTTTTGATTGCTTCCTCTGTACCATGGCATCTCCAGCTCTACTCTGGAAGTATTTCAGTAGATACACACACCCTTAAGTACTGGCAGACAGCCAATTCTTCTTGGCACCTCAGTTGTCCTCAGCTCCTGAAGTTTCTTTGAATGTTGAGGATTGTCACACAAAATATCAGCCAACCCCCAAAAAAACTTGCAGACTTTTTACTTTACTAAGTCCTTACTGCACTTAAAGCAAACTCTTCCATTTCACAAGCCACAAACCTGCTCACACCTTGAAATTATGACAGTTTGGGCCCAATAGAGTAACAGAATCATAGAATGGGTTGGGGTGGAAGGGACCTTCAGGATCCTCCAGTTCCAACCCCTGGATGGGCAGGGACACCTCCCCCAGCCCAGGTTGCTCCAAGCCCCATCCAACCTGGGCTGAGACACTGCCAGGGATGGGGCAGCCACAGCTTCCTTGGGCAACCAGGGGCTCAGCATCCTCACACTAAAGATTTTCTCCCTCCCATCTCCTCTCCATCTCCCCTCTTGCAGCTGGAAACCCTTCCCCCTCATCCCATCCCTCCAGGCCCTTGTCCAAAGTCCCTCCCCAGCTTCCCTGGAGCCCCTTCAGGCACTGGAAGCTGCTCCAAGGGCTCCCCAGAACCTCCTCTTTCTCTTTCTCTTTCTCTTTCTCTTTCTCTTTCTCTTTCTCTTTCTCTTTCTCTTTCTCTTTCTCTTTCTCTTTCTCTTTCTCTTTCTCTTTCTCTTTCTTTCTCTTCCTCTTCCTCTTCCTCTTCCTCTTCCTCTTCCTCTTCCTCTTCCTCTTCCTCTTCCTCTTCCTCTTCCTCTTCCTCTCTTTCTCTCTTTTCCTCTTCCTCTTCCTCTTCCCAAGGAGGTGCTCAGTCCTCTGAGCATTTGAGTGGTTTCTCTGGACACCTTCCATGTTTCCAACCTCCATCTGCCCTCTTCAAGTTTGAAACCATTTCCCCTTGTCCTCTCACACACAAGTCCCTACCCTAGAGAAAGATGCTTTGCCCCTTCCCTGGGTTCTGATCCTTCTTGCAGTTTAATACTAAATAATTCTAAGTAATTTTTATATCTGTTTCACTGTACAATTATGTGTATATATATATACATACAATTTATATCTAGATTTTATATCTTGCTGTCAAGCTAATTGGTTTCTCCTGTTTCTTTTTGTTTTCTTTTTTCTTAAACCAACATCCTGCATGGCTGCTTGTTCATTGGAAGCACTTTCTCAAAAAGTCAGCTATGAACAAGGATGCCAAAGATATTCCAGAGACATATCCATACCACTCAGAAGCAGAGACATGATAATAAAATCTGCGAAAGAGTCAAATGAAAAAAAAAAAAAAAAAAAAAGAAAAATCAGAGACTGAAAGATAGGAAGAGAATAGGAGGAAAATGGCTTCAAAACATATAAAATGTCTATTTAAAAGAAAAAAAAAAAAAAAGGTTGCAGAACCTATCTTAGTTTCCTCCTCTTTTCCCCCTTCTAAGCTATGGAAGGAGAGTTCATCATGGCAAACATGGGAATATTAAACACTAAAAGACAACAAGTGCCCTGACTTTTCCTTGCTGCCTTTCAGCTCCATCCTCATAAACACACCCTGCACTTTCCCTTACCCCAGAGCTTTGTATTTTCTGCTGTCAATAGTTTTGGGCTTGTTTGCATGTTCTTTGTCTGCTCTCATTAGTCACTTGATGACTGTTCTGCACATCATTTTGTTCCTTTACAATTCTGCCAGGGGCATTGTTTTTAATAACAAAACCTTTGTTCCTGGTGCACTAAAGTCTACTCCGAGCCCTGAAAAACATGGAATGGTCACCAAAATGATGCACATCAACCTTCCCCCAGTCCAGAGACAAAGTCTTTTTAAAGAAAGCACAAAAAAAATTATTGATGGTATTAAGTACTCTTTGTAGATTGGCCTCCAGAGATCTGCTGGTGGTTGTCACATTTCACACTGAGGCTCTGGCAGGTGAACAGAGACACTGAAGGAAATCTCCTTTACAATTCTTTGCCCCACAAGGCAGACAGCCATGAGATTTGGTAACCCAGTGAAGATAAGGATGAAATTCAAGAATAATTCTGCTTAAATCGATGAGAACACCCTCATGTAAGGTTTATGTAAGAACAGACAATCAGATCTTCAAATTCTACCATATCAAGCTTAAAAATAACACCTGGAAGACAAAAAGTGATTCTTTCACCTCTAGAAATACACCTGCTTTTCCCCAAAGTTTTAAAGTATCATCTCCAAAGACTTCTTGGACCTATATTGTTTCTTCTTTTATGTCACTGGAATACAACTCAAGGGAGTACTTCTTCTGAAATAATTAATTTTCACTATGTTGCCCTGGCACCAACATCTTTCCTTCTGTACTTCCTCATTCTTGGGGAAAATGAAATAGATTCTGGCAGAAGAAGGCTCTGAGGCAAAATGTCACCATCATGTTACCTTCATATCTGAAGAGTACTCTATACTGCTCCTGCCAATAATATTTGGCTTCCTTCATGTGAAAAAAAAATGTGTATTTAAATTCTTCCACTGATTTCTGCCTTTATAGTGACCGTATCATCATCATCATCATCATCATTACTGTTGAACAGCAGTGGGGGATGTATCCTATTAGAAGAAAGACATGGAAGTGGTGGGATGTGTCCAGAGAAGGGCCAGGAGGATGCTCAGAGGGTTGGAGCAGCTCTGGAGTGAGGACACTGAGAGAGTTGGGGTTGTTCAGTCTGGAGAGGAGAAGGCTCCAAGGAGAGCTCAGAGCAACCTTCATAGATCTGAAGGGGCTGCAAGAAAGCTGGGGAGGGACTTTTGAGGATGTCAGGGAGGGATAGGACATGGGGGAATGGATTGGAACTGGAGGAGGGGAGATGGAGATTGGAAGTTAGGAAGAAGTTCTTCACCATGAGGGTGGGGAGAGCCTGGCACAGGTTGTCCAGAGAGGTGGTGGAAGATTCCCCATCCCTGGAAGTTTTTAAGGGCAGGTTGGATGGGGCTTGGAGCAACCTGGGCTGGGGGAGGTGTCCCTGCCCATCCAGGGGTTGGGACTGGGGGAGCTGGAAGGTCCCTTCAACCCTGAAAATTCTCTGATTCCATGATTCTATGTGGCATGTCTAACATTTGCAGCTGGCTTACTTTTTTTTTTTTTTTTTTTTTCGCAGTAGGAAAATGTACCCTACAGTGAATTATTATGTTGCTCAGTTTTTTATATATATATATATATATATATTTTTTTTTTTTTTTTTACGTGATTTGGAAGGAAAGTTAAAGAAATATACTTTGCTCAAGAACGGGCTAAAACCATGACAATTCTGGGCTCCTACAGGATTTAATCCCACATGAACACAGACCCATCTCCAAGAAATCTCTTGCAATTTTTCCTCATTACAGACCTCCACTGTGTCAAAAGTGTGGATTTACCAGAAAGTCTCCATATGAGCCTTCCTTATACAGATGAAACACCCTTGACTCAAACACAACAGCTCTTCTGGGTAAGTCTCAAACTCTTCTATGTTCTACAAGAGCATAGGCTAAGGAACAGAAACCCTCAGGGGACTCAAATGTGCATGTGAAAATGCATTTCACACTAAATTTCTTGTTTCTAAATTGTTAAAATTACTCCCTTGGCAGCTAAAATGCATAAAAAAGAATAAAAAATTAATAAATCAGATACTGATCTTATGCATTTCCTACAAATTTTTATTTTCTCTTTTGCATTTTTTTAGCCATCTCTTTTGTCATTGCTGCTTTCATTTTTTGTTCAGTTGATTCAAATCTCTGTATTATCATTTTAAGAGCAATTTGGGTTATTTTGTGCAGCATGCTTTTCATTTACTTCTTCAAATAAATCCAATGAATGAGACTTTTTCTGCTCCAACACAGACTGTAGTTCCCAATTGCTATTTGGATTTATCACTTCCATATGTCTGGGGTTTTCTTTTTTTCTGTACATGGGTTTAAAGTTACCTGTCACTTCCAGCAAACTCTGCAGTGAACAAGCTTTTCACAAGATGTTCTTCTAAGCTTAGTGAGGGCAATATTGCAATATTAAAAACTTCAGTCAATTTTATCTGGTACTGAGCATTTCAGATTCCTATCATGCCAAAGAGACATAACCTGCAGTTTGATGTGGTCCTACAAATGTAACATTGCACTCTCTAATCCATAGCACAAAGGATCTTTTCTGGATGCAGATGTTAAATTAAATTGCATTTTTAATTCAACTGCATTTTTTCAATTTTGCATTAATACACCAGTTAACTGAACAGGGTGAAAAGGGCAGAACATATTTCATATAATAAACCCCATGCTCCAGAAAAAGCACTTTGCTACAGGACTACTAAATACTCCTTACCAGTCATCCTAAAATTCAAGGACCAAAATAAATGCAACTATTTTTAGCAATTTTTGCAATCCACACAACTGAGTAACATGTTCTTAAAAGGAAAATAGCTCAGTCCCAGAACTGTGACATTGGTAATAATAGAATCAGGGAACAATGAAAGAAATTAGCTCAAATAAAGGGAAAAAAAAAAAAAATCATAGGGGGATGCCAAAGGTGTAGCAGCTGCATTGCAGCAATAGAAGATTAATCCATGTTTCCCAAATATCACTGGGGAATTCCACATGCCAATTATGCTTTATTACTTTTAGTAGTCCAGTCTCATTTATTCCCAGGGGAATGGTGCTAACTATTTATGCATGCACTCCTTACAGGCACCAGTGGGTGAGGAGCAAGATAATTTTAGTCTGAAGTCTGTAATTAAAAACATTGAGAAAGGTTTCTCCCTTTTGAACAGATTTCCCCAACCCCCAACACAAAGCCTGGCCCAAGAACCCCCCTTTTACAAGCTGTACCCCTGAGGAATTGTTGGTGGCTTTATGCTTATACCATTTTCTCCAGAAGAATATTTTAGATGCTATATATTTATAACATATGATATACTTATAATATTTTATAAGTTTGTAATTTTTATGGGTTTATAATATTTTATATATTTATAATATTTTATCTCTCCGAAAATGTTTGATAAGTTTCTACAGTTTGATATTATTGGAGCTCCTGGAAGGTGTCCAGAGGAGCCACTCAAATGCTCAGAGGGCTGAGCACCTCCCTGGGAAGCCAGGCTGAGGGATTGGGGTTGTTCAGCCTGAAGAAGAGGAGGCTCCCAGGGGAGCTCAGAGCAACCTTCCAATATCTGAAGGGGCTCCAAGAAAGCTGGGGGAGGGCTTTGGACACGGGGGGGTAGGGAGAGGAGAAGGGAAATGGGTTAAAACTTGGAGAGGGGGGATTGAGGTTGGAGATGGGGAAGAAATTCTGGAATTGGAGGGTGGGGAGAGGGAGGAGGAGGGAGGAGGAGAAGGAGAAAGAAGGAGAAAGAAGGAGAAAGAAGGAGAAGAAGGAGGAGAAGGAGGAAGAAGGAGGAGAAGGAGGAGAAGGGAGGGCTTTGGACACGGGGGGAAGGGAAATGGGTTAAAACTTGGAGAGGGGAGATTGAGGTTGGAGATGGGGAAGAATTTTTTTAATTTGATGGTTCTGAGCCCCTGGAACAGGTTGGGAGAGTTGGGGGTGTTCAGCCTGGAGAAGAGAAGGCTCCAGGGAGCCCTTGGAGCATCTTCCAGTGCCTGAAGGGGCTCCAGGAAAGTTGGGGAGGGACTTGGGACAAGGAAATGGAGGGAGGGGATGAGGGGGGACAGTATCAAACTGGAAAAAGGGAGATTGAGATGAGATCTTAGGAAAAAATTCTTTGGTGTGAGGGTGCTGAGCCCCTGTCCCTGTGCAGTTTTAAAACCCCATGTGCAGTTTTAAAAAAGGGTTTGTGAGCTTTACCCCTAGTTTCAATGTAAATACGTGTAAATTCCAGGTAACCTTGTGTGGTTACAAGAAATAGCAGAGAAAAAGAGTGAAGGAAAGAAAGTAGCTCTTCCCTCACATCTTAGAATCCCAGAATCTCAGGTGGGAAGGGACCTCAAGGCTCACCTGCTCCAACCCTCCTGATATTATTATTTATCTGAGGTGTCCCAGCACCCCATGGAGCTGAGACTTCAAACTTCCCCAAGCTGGGGAATCCCCTCCTTCCCTTGGGAGACCATTCCAACCTCTGACTGTCCTCAGACTGAAAAATTTTCCTCTTGTGTCCCATCAGGATCTCCCCAGGAGCAACTTGTGCCCATTGCCCCTTGTCCTCTCCATGGGACTCCCTGGAATCAGGGAGTCTCCATCTGCTTTTAGCCCCCTGGAACATCCTGAGAAGGTCTCCCCTCAGCCTTCTCTTCTCCAGACTGACCAGACTCAGTTTCCTCAGCCTCTCCTCCTATGCCAGCTGCTCCAGTCCTTAAAATCCTCATGGTTCTTCCCTGGATCCTCTCCAGCTTGTCCGCATCCTTAAAATCCTCAAGTTTGGAGATGCTAAAAATCAAAACTCCAACCAACCAAATGGACGTCTGTCCCCAGGACTTCTTCAACAGGAATAGGGCACATTTCTAATTACAAACTTTTCAACCAGAAGCCCACCTGCCTCCCAACAGGATCACACCAGGTGCTTCCTGAGTTGGGTTATTTCTCCACGCCAGCTCCGGAGTGCTCGGAAGGCACACAGGCTGCTTTCTGCCAGAACAGACTATTTTGGGAATGGTTCTTATTGTATTACAGCCCAGCTTTGAAGCAAGATGGTGAAGTTTCATTTCCTGTTCAAAATGGGTAGTTTTATGACATTTGACAAAACACAACAAAATAATCATGCAGCCTGATGCAAATCCTCAATGGTTTCTACCTAAATCTTTTACAGCAAAGCAAAAAAAAAATAATTAAAAACTTCACGTTTCCTGTTAACTCCTTGAATAAAATGTCTCAAAGACTGCCCAGATTCCTGTTAAGCACCTTCTTGATAGGATGATCTTTAAGGTCCCCTCCAGCCTGAGCCATTCTGTGATTCCATCCTCTTCCTAATAATTTGAAAGTTTTTATGGCTTTCCAGTCATTTTCCTAGCTCTGCTGCATTGTATTCAACCTTCATCACTGATTATTTCTTGTTATTCTTTCCCAAGTTGCTCCCACTCACTGCACCAATGAGTCCAGCCTCCTGTTAACATTCTCATCTAAACACAACCATGGTTTCTTCCATGTAATCTCCTACAGAGGAAATACCTTTCATGAGCATCTGTAAAATCACACTACATTTTTTTTTTTTTTTTGCAATCAACCCTTTCCTAAAGTTATTCCTGTCAAAATGCCATGGGAAACCTTGCTGACAGGTCAGAAATGTTATCAAGATATCGTTTTATCCTCCCATGAAAAAAAAATGATTGTTGTTTTAAGATAATTAAACAACTTGCCTGAATTTATGTATTAGGCTTTGCTTTGCTTTCTCTTCGCACTCTCCCCTCCCCACCCAGGGAGGAATAAAATACTTACTCCTCTGGAAAGAATCATCCATTTTTGGATCAAATGCTAAAACAAGGAATTGAGTTGTGGTTAAAGCACGAGGTGAGACAGAGCTGACTGTCAGCAGGCAAATGTGACCATCACTCAGCTTTTCATCAGCTCAGTGCTTCAGACCCTCTCTTTTGTCTCCATTTAGCCTGGAAATGTTGTGTGATCAGTAACCTGACCTCTCAGGGTGTAAGCAGTGGATTTGAAATTGAAACTATTCCATGCTCCCAGTGCTACTTACTGCTACAGCCATCTAAACTTCTCTGGCCTCCCTTCCCCAGAATTATCACCAAAAAGTGGTTGTCTTTCGGGTGGGAAGCCTCTTTTCACTTCCCTGTCCGTGTTTATTTGCAGTCAGATGGAAAATAAAGGCTCAAAACTGTGGTTAAAACATATTCAATCAACTATGAAGAAGCTGAAGTTCTCCAAAGCAGCACTTCAGTATTGCTGGGGAAGTGTGATATATCAGCACATAAGAGGAAGCCTAAACAAGAGAGCACACTCAAATTAATTATTCAACAATTTGTGTGGATGTATAATCACACCACAAACAGGATTTGTTTTTCAAGAATTTAAAGGAATTAATTTCCCTAAGGTTTTCTGTGCACAGATGCACACAGTCTGATCACAGAAGCACAGAATTGTTCTGCTTGGAAAAGACCTTTAGGATCACTGAGTCCAACCATTAACCCAACTCTACTGAGTTCAGTGCTAAACCACATTCCTCAGCACCACATCTACACAGCTTTTAAACATCTCCAAGGATGGGGATTCAACCACCTCCTTGGGCAGCCTGGGCCAGTGTTTAATTTCCCTTTCAGTGAAAAAGTCTCTTCTAGTATCTAATCTAGATCTCCCCTGGGCAACTTGAGGCCATTTCCTCTTGTTCTGTCACTTGTTTCTTGGGAGAAGAGCCCAATCCCTCCTGGCTCCAACCTCCTCTCAGGGAGTTGCAGAGATCCAGAAGTTCTCCCCTCATCCTCCTTTTCTCCAGGCTCAACACCCCCAGGTCCCTCAGCTGCTCCTGAGCATAGAATCAGAGAATGGTTTCAGTTGGAAGGGACCTCAAAGGTCACCTGGTTCCAACCTCCCTGCCCATGGGGACACCAACCACTAGACCAGGTGGCTCACAGCCCCATCCAACCTCCTGCTGAACACTTCCAGGGATGGCTCATCCAGAGCATCCCTAGGAAACCTGCTCCAGTACCTCACCACCCTCACACTAAGGACTTTTTCTTAGTATCTGACCTAAATCTGTTCTCCTTCCAGTCTAAAGCCATTACCCCTTTTTCAATCACTACAGGCCCTCGTAAAAAGTCTCTCCCCAGCTTCTCTCTACGTCCCCTTCAGGTACTGCAAGGCCCCTATAAGGTCTCCCTTTTCTTCTCCAGGCTGAACCATCCCAACTTTCTCAGCCTGTCCTCACAGGAGAGGTGTTCCAGGCCTCTGATCCTGGGGGGGAGTGTGGATCAGCTGGAAGGCAGGAGGGCTCTGCAGAGGGACCTGGACAGACTGGAGAGTTGGGATGATCCCAATGGGATGAGGTTCAACACAACAACCCCATGGGGAGCTCCAGGCTGGGCACAGAGTGACAGAAAGGGACCTGGATTTGAGTTTGGATTGCCAGGAAGCTGAACATGAGCCAGCAGTGTGCCCAGGTGGCCAAGAAGGCCAATGGCATCCTGGCCTGGCTCAGGAACAGCGTGGCCAGCAGGTCCAGGGAAGGGATTCTGCCCCTGTACTCAGCCCTGGTGAGGCCACAGCTCGAGTCCTGTGTCCAGTTCTGGGCCCCTCAGGTCAGGAAGGAGATTGAGGTCCTGGAGCAGGTCCAAAGGAGGGCAACCAGGCTGGGGAAGGGATTCCAGGACAATTCCTGTGAGGAGAGGCTGAGGGAGCTGGGGGTGTTCAGCCTGGAGAAGAGGAGGCTCAGGGGAGACCTCATCACTCTCTACAACTCCCTGAAAGGAGGCTGGAGCCAGGGGGGGGTTGGGCTCTTTTCCCAGGCAACTTTCAACAAGACAAGAGGGCATGGTCTGAAGTAGAAAGAATTTCTTTATGGAGAGGGTGGTCAGCCATTGGAATGGGGTGCCCAGGGAAGCAGTGGATTCTCCATCCCTGGAGATATTTAAAAAGAGCCTGGATGTGGCACTCAGTGCCATGGGCTGAGAACCACGGGGGGAGTGGATCAAGGGTTGGACTTGATGAGCTCTGAGGTCCCTTCCAACCCAGCCCATTCTATGATTCTATGATTCATGGCCATCCTCTGAACTTGCTCCAAGAGCTCCAAGTCTTTTTTGTGTTGCATGCTCCAGACCCTTCCCCAGCTCCATTCCCCTTCTCTGGACACACTCCATCCCCTCAATGTCCTTCTTAACATGAGGGGTCCAGAACTGACCCCAGGATTCAAGATGTGGCTTCCCCAGTGCCCAGGGATGATTCCTGCCCTGCTCCTGCTGGCCACACCAGTGCTGATACAAGCCAGGATGCTGGTGGCCTCCTTGGCCAGCTGGGCACACTGCTGGCTCACATTCAGCTGATGTCTCTGGAAGGGAAAACTCTGTGGGAGGAGAACTTCTGTGCTGCTCCTTATCATGTGTTGGGCAACTCCCTCCCTTCACTCACCCTCCATCCATAGGAAAGAAGAGGAGAAGGCAACACACACTCATGGGCTGCCTGGAAAGGAAAGTTCCTGTGCCCATCTGATACTGGAGATAAGGCAATCTATGTCTGGCTTAATTGTAATTACAAAATATTTGTGGCTTGCAGCTGCCAAGAAGGGGAAGTGAAACAATAGTTCTTTCACTTGCATAAATTCCCTCTAAATTTTAAAGGGAGTATTACACGATCTTAAAAGAATAGCTAGTGATGAATTAATAGATTTCTAGAAGAAAACAGAAGCCTCTAGTGACTTCAGAATAATTTTATCTTAATGCTATTTTTTTGCATGTAGGAAATACTCTCCGTTTTAGAAAAGGAATTCCCTGGGTGCTTTTAAATCATTATAAAAGGCCAAAACCAACAACATGGAGGTAAATTGATTCCTTACAACCCTAACACTGGGTTCTTCTTGTCCTGAAGCCTGCAGCAATATGCACTCATGCAAATGTTAACCTTTTATTTATACAGGACACACAGACTGCTAGGATAGCATTCCTGAGACAATTTAGGACCTTCAGTCAACTTAATTTTCAAGTCAAATAGAGTTACAAGAGGGAAGAACCATTTGCCATAAGCATCCTATTAATTTCTGGGCATAAATCAAATTATTAACTGAAAACCACCAAGGCCTCAGCCTTGGGTCATTTTTCTAAATGCTGCCAGTTTCAGCTGAATCTCAGTTCTGCAGCTCATGTTTGAATTATTGACATTTGTTTTACATGATCATTAAAAGGGCTCAGTGAAAGGGGTGGATGACAGTGCTGTAAACACAGATGTCAGCTCAGCTTCACAAAAAATCCCAGCAAGGACAATAAAAAGGGTTCATTCCAAACATGAATTTTCTAGCACTGTTGGCTCATGGCAGTTAAGAGCAGGAGAAAACCCTGGGAACTGGTAGTTAGGGGTTCCCAAGCAGGATTTTCTTAACAGAAAATGTCACTTCACAGAATCATTGAATAACTTTGGTTGGAAGTGAGATATTGGTTCAGCCTTGGACAAATAGATCAGGTTGCTCAAGGCTGTGTTCAGTCAAGTCCTGAATGTCTCCAAGGTATGACATTCCTCCCCCTTTCTGACTCCCTGTTTCTGTTTTTCCTTCTATTTAATCAACATTTTCTGGGTTTCCATCTGTCTTCCTCCCACCATACCATCACCTTCAAAAAAACCCCACCCAACAACCTGGCTCAAGTCTTCTCCATCCCATCCTCACTGGGTAGCTGTAGATCACCAAGACTATTAAAATTTCCTTCCTTATGCTCAGCAAACCCAGTTTTCTCAGCTTCTTCATCATGTGCTCCAGGAAGAGAGAAGAAGGCTCTGTGGAGACCTAATAACAAACTTCCAGAACCTGAAGAGACCACCAGGAAGGATGGAGAGGGACTGTTTGCAATGGCCTGGGGGGATAGTGATAGCAATGGCTTTAAATTAGAGGATTTTTAGATGGGATGTCAGGAAAAAGTTCTTTACCATGAGGGTGGGGGAAAACTTGGAAATCTTAGGTGTGAATGCCCCCCTGCAAACATGGTTGGGGGTGGGATTTTGAATAGGATTATTAACTCTCTGTATTCATAAACATCTCTTCTTCTGAGAGGCTGGAACACCTCTCCTGTGAAGCCAGAATGAGGGAGCTGGGGTTGTTCAGCCTGGAGAAAAAAAAAAGGCTCCAGGGAGACCTAAGAGTGACCTTCCAGTGTCTGAAGGGTCCTACAGGAAGGCTGCAGAGGGACTGTTTGCAAGGGCCTGGGGGGATAGGATGAGGGGCAATGGCTTTAAATGAGAGGAGATTTAGGCTGGATGTCAGGAAAAAGTTCTTTACCATGAGGGGGGGGGGGAAACTGGAAGAGGTTGCCCAGGGAGGTGGTTGAGGTCTCATCCCTGGAGATGTTCAAGGTGAGGCTTGAGGAGGCTCTGAGCACCCTGATCTGGGTGAGGGTGTCCCTGATACTGCAGGGGGGTTTTACTAAATGACCTTTAGAGGTCCCTTCCAACCCAAATTACTCTATGATTCTACAAAGTCCTGGTGTTCCCTTGCTCAAGCCATGTTAATCCTCATGACTCCCAGCTCATTCCAGAGAAGCCAGATGGATCTCTTCCTCTCTCAGAACCCTTGAGGAAAGTGCTTAAAAACAGGCTAAGGTGTGAAAATGGCAAACATTCCCTGTAATTTTAAAACACTATATCATGCCTCAGCATCATCACCCAGGCATAAGGAAAGTGCTGTTCCAGGGCAATTACCTACCATGAAGTTTGCATTTAAAACCTGCCATATCAGCACAGGAACCCTGACCAGGAACAAGAACAAAGTTATACAATTGCACTTCCTCATGCCAAGCAAACTGGAAAGTACAGAAGAAGCAGAAAAGATGACCATTACTCATAACAATGTAAAAAAACCTTTCTGAAACCACAGAGACGTGAAAAAACAAACAGCAAAGCACTCTAAATTCTGACACTCTTCCTCTAACACACTGCGTATGATATGCTTTTTTTTTTTTTAAAGCAGAATGTTTTATTTAGAAATTGCTGCTGCTGCTGTTTGCTACTTTATCAAGAATTTTTCATTGGTGACAAAAAATGCATTGCTATCCATAGGCAGTTTCCCCACACTCCACTGCCAGCTGGTTTCTTTTTGGTTTTGAGGGTGTTTTTATTATCATACCCCACAATACCCTTCAGGATCCTTAAAAGAGTGCTCAGCTACAAAGGTGACATCAACATGAAACTTCACTCATGACCCAACTCTATAAAATACCTTTGAAACTCTAAGGCAGATTTGCCTTAAAGATTTCAACTTTGAAATTTGAACAATGAAAGGGAAGGCATTGAGAGGGACAGATTTTGAAAACCCAGCAGTGAAAGAAAGAAAAAAAAAAAGTTAAAATATTTTTCCACTGTGTCCAACAACTTGGTTGGTGTGAAGCTCAAATGAGAGAGTCCAGAGCCCAGTGATTCATGGGCACCCACCTGCCCCGGGCTGTAATGGAATAAATTGCTGAGCTGATGTCATCTATGAAAGTCTAGACTTTGAAATCAGTTTTAGTTTTAGTTCTTTCCTTTACTAAAAATACCCTAAGAATTATTTTAAATGTTCATGACACCTTCTTTTTTTTTTTTTCAGCTCAGTATTTCCTCACTAAAAGTTGCTTTAGCAAGTCATATTCAGAGGGACTTACACAGGAATTAAGATTACAGCCATGAAAAATGAAATGGAGTAAAAATAATGTTTCTAATAAGACAGGTATCAAAACAACCCTGAATTTACCTCAACCATCGTCTTACACTTCATTCTGACCTCAGCCTGAACTTCAGCAGAAGGCTGAGCACCAGGCAGACAACTTACAAGGGTTTGCAGACTGTACCTTAGCAAGCAGGTGATGGCAACTGCTCCTGAGCAGCTTGTCAGGAAACTGGCAAAGAATAAAACACTCTGATGTTTCAGTCTGAGCTTTTTTTGTAAAAAAAAATAGAAATAAAATTACTACAGACATTGAAATGCAGAGCTCAGGTGTATGTGGCACAAGTTTGTTAGAACCAGGTGTGAATTCTGGATGTAAAGGACAGATCCAGAAAAAGGGAATAAGATTAGAGTTTTTTTGTACAGTGAGACCCAGAATGGTTTTGCTTCCCATGTAGTGATCTGTTTGTGATGGCTTTCACAGTTACAAACCCAGCAGACTGAGAGGTTTTTTTCTCCTTTACATAAAAAGGCTGCAAACTAAAGCAATGTTTTAAGTACTGAAGAGTATCAGAACCTGTGGGTCAGCAGGAATCCTGATAATCAAAATGTGGATTTGTTGCCTGTTACAGAAAGCTAAGTAAGGTCACAATGTGAATTTGTGATTCATTTCTCCAAGGGCACTGCAACAGCAGCTCCTGAGTCACATACAAGGAAGAAAAATCAACGTTGGCTTCTCCTGACCATGAAGTCACCTGAAGTGTTTGCAGCTCAACACACATTAATTACACTTTCCTGGCAGTACCAATGCTGCTACTGCAAAAATATCCAGCACCTCTCCTTTCTCTTAATGATGCTGCAGAGTTTTATTGGATTTCATTGCTTATAAACCACTGATAAACATGTTACTGCCCAGGCTACCAGCAAGCTGAGTTGTTCAGCCTGGAGAAGGCTCCAGGGGAGACTTTAGAGCAGCTTCCAGTGCCTGAAGGGGCTCCAGGAAAGCTGGGAAGGGATTTTTGAACATGGAGAGATGGGATAATGGGTAATGGCTTAAAACTGGAAGAGAGGAGATTGAGGTTGGACATGAGGAAGAAATTCTTTGCTGTGAGGGTGCTGAGCCCCTGTGCCAGGTTGCCCAAGGAAGCTGTGGCTGCCCCATCCCTGGCAGTGTCTCAGCCCAGGTTGGATGGGGCTTGGAGCAGCCTGGGCTGGGGGAGGTGTCCCTGCCCATCCAGGGGGATTGGGATTATATGATCTTTAAGGTCCCTTCCAACCCAAACCAGTCTGGGATTCTCTGATTCCATCTCTGCATTCAGTTCAACTTGCACAGGGTGTAAAAACCAACTTTGATGTACACATCCTATAATAAACTTCCCTGTTCTGCCTTCCTCACTAAACAGAAGTCAAAGGCCATGTGCAGCAAGAGTTCTTGACAGCTAGGTGCTACAAAACTGAAGGCATAATTATTAAATTACAGCTTGGTTAAATGTGCATCAAAGCCTTTAAGAACAGACACACCAGTTGTCACCTGGGGATCAAATGCCACCTATATTTTAGCAAATTAGGATCAAAGGTAATTAATACAAGAAGGAAACAGCAACAGACAGGCACATCAACTTATTAATTATAATCTACTATTTATCAATGTATACAATTTGATGTCAAAGTAAAGTTTCAAGAAGTGCCTTGAAGAAAGAGCTGTCTGCACATGTAGATGGTCCAAAGTGATGTTTTCAGAGAGAGATGTGCTCAGAAACCCAAAGCCAGCAGCAGGCAGCATTTCATGGCCAGACACTCATGTTCCAGCCAAGCCAACCCCAACTCCCTCACCAACAAAACCCATATGGTACAATTCTAGTTCTGGAAACAGTGACCCAATTGAAAGTAAAAACTGCAAGGAAATTGTTTCTGATGGATGCAAACTGAAAGAGTCAATGAAATATTTGTAAATGAACATAAGGTTTATTGGCTTATGTAGTAATGTAGCCAGGTGTCAGCTGAAATTTCTTTATGGCTTTTTCAGTTTTGAAAGTTTTCATCATCTTTCAAGTTTTCATCAACTAGAAAAACACAAAAAGCTTCAGCTCTCTAGTGAAATCCATAGTGATGCACTCCAAAGGAGCTGTACCAAGCAGCCATCACTTTATACCTAAAGGCCATTTGAAACAATTGTTCCAGCAAAGGACAAGATTTGCCTTTAAAACCAGAACAAAATTACTTTTTTTGCTCCTTTCCACATGATTTCTGATTGCTCTATTGTAAAACTGATGCTAAAGATGAAAGGTAGGTAGATTTTGAAGGCAGGGGAGATGGAGTAGTGTGTTTCTCAAGCTGGAAGGTTACTGTAGGAAACACTGATGTTAGGCACAGGATTTGTCTAGAGACAGCTGAAAAACTCTGAAAACCAGCCTGGAAATTATTTCAGATGTACATTTCTGCCACATACAAAAATAGGTGGCCTGATCAAAAAGTAAGGTAATGCATCTGATTCCAAATGAAAGGATGGAACTGGGACTGAAGTCATATCCCATGGGATAGATGGGGTGGGTTACAGGACTCTCACCTGATTTGCAGCTTGGAGATAACCATCAGTTTGCAGAATTCACCCTGAAAAAGCAGCCACTAAATAACTGATTAATCCCTAGGATGGATTCCCAGGGATCACTACCAGGTCCAGTTTTGTTCATCAGTGATCTTGATGAGGGGATAGAGTTTGACCTCAGGAAGTTTGGGAGGGTTGGTGGACACACCAGAAGGCTGTGCTGCTATCCCACAAGATCTGGACAGGCTGGAGAGATGAGCAAAGGTGGAATTTGGGAAGTTCAGGACTCCTGCATCTGGGCTGGAATAATCCCAACCCCCAGTGCAGATCCAGGGACATCCTGCTGGGAAGCAGCTCCATGGAAAAGGACCTTGGGAGTCCCAGTGGAGAGGAAATTCCCCAGGGATCAGCAATGTGTCCTGGGGGGCAAGAGGGATCCTGGGGGGCATCAGGAAAAGTGTGTCCAGCAGACCCAGGGAGGTTCTGCTCCCCCTCTGCCTTAGGGAGACCAAACTGGGAATCCTGGCTCCAGTTTGGGGCTCCCCAGTTGAGGAGAGACTGGGATCTACTGGAGAGAGGCCAAGGGAGAGCTGGGAGGGTGCTGAAGGGACTTGAGCATCTGTGTACTTGTGTGGCCTGCCCTGGGTGATTGTGCATTAGCAGGGGGTTGGATTAGGGTTAGGTCCTTTCCAACCCCTGACTATGATTCTGTGATACTCTGAGTCCGTGTCTGAGATGCTACTGATTCCACTCAAGAATCCCAGCTCTCTCCTTACAGAATTCACCTTCCAGTTTGCTTTCAAACAGGACACCTGGTATGAGAAGTGAATTTTTCAGGAATGTTTAATTCAGTTTTGGTCAAGAGAGAAGCAAGACAAGAAGCTGAGTATCTACAAGAAGGCAACAACCCCAGAGGCCTGCAAGACATATAAAATCTGAACAGGTTCAGGGGAAACATGATGTGATTTAGAAGTGGGAACAGCCCTGCAGAGTTCAAACAGCAGAAGGTCTGTCAGCTCAAGGGCAGCTAAATGGAGAAATACTGATGGCAAGGTGGCCACCACTATGGACCTAAGAACTAACAATAGTAAAATAAAAGGTGAATTTTTAGCATGTTTATCTCAACATATAAATGAATATGTGTAGTAATTTTCTCCCAAGTGACTGCTTTTCTGGTTTAACCATTTTCCCTCCATTTCTTATGATGTTTTCTTACCATGTCTATCAAAATCTTACTACACCCTCTTGGTTATAAGCTTTGCATTTGCTTACACACAATGATTCTTCCCTTTCAAACCATCATCCCCTCACCCTTCAGTTCCTTCTCCAATATTGTTTATATTAAATCATTATGGTCAATAAAACAACAGTTTCCTCAGTACCTTCAACATGCAGGGTTCCCCCATGCATTTCAGAAGGAAGAGCCAGGTGAGAGAAAAAACAGGCCCTTGCCAGCAAAACCTCCTTCCCTTCTAAACTCCACAGTGTTTCTTTTAATCCCACATCCTATATCTCTTCATCAGTTATTAATCCATGAGAAAACCCTCACCACCCTTCCTGGAACAACGTCATTCTTTTACGTAAGCAGAGACTGAGTGGAAGTTTGTTGAGAGCTCCTGGCACATGGAATCAGATGAATCACCCTTATCTCCAGGCTTACTGACTCCTTTGAGATCTCTTCTTGAAGGACACTTTCCTTCTTTAAAAAAAAAACAAAAACCACCCCATGTTGATCATGGGTATCACTCTCCCATGGTATGACATCCGTATGAATCATAAAATCCTAGAATCACAGAATTGGCTGGGTTGGAAGGGACCTCAGAGATCATTAAATCCAACCCTTGATCCACTCCCCCTGTGGTTCCCAGCCCATGGCACTGAGTGCCACATCCAGGCTCTTTTTAAATATCTCCAGGGATGGAGAATCCACTGCTTCCCTGGGCAGCCCATTCCAATGGCTGATCACCCTCTCCATGAAGAAATTCTTTCTAATATCCAACCTAAACCTCCCCTGGCACAACTTGAGACCATGCCCTCTTGTCTTGTTGAAAGTTGCCTGGGAAAAGAGCCCAACCCCCCCCTGGCTCCAGCCTCCTTTCAGGGAGTTGTAGAGAGTGATGAGGTCTCCCCTGAGCCTCCTCTTCTCCAGGCTGAACACCCCCAGCTCCCTCAGCCTCTCCTCACAGGAATTGTCCTGGAATCCCTTCCCCAGCCTGGTTGCCCTCCTTTGGACCTGCTCCAGGACCTCAATCTCCTTCCTGAACTGAGGGGCCCAGAACTGGACACAGGACTCGAGGTGTCAAGTGATTCCCTCCATCCCTGCACTGGTTTTATCAGCCTTGCCTGCTGGGAAGTTGGGATTTCTTCATCTAGAACTCAAAAGGCTCCTCCTGGAGCCTTTTTCAACACTTGGGGCACACTCGTGGCTTTCTCTTGGCACTGAGGATGGATTTAGCAGCACATTACACACTGTTGTTTACACTTAAGCAGTTCCACACTTGACTTGACATTGGAGCTCTTGGATGAATGCAGCTGGAGCCCAGTGCTCCATAACCCTTGATTTTGACCTTACAGCAACCTTCCAGTATCTGAAGGGGCTCCAGGAAAGCTGGGGGAGGGCTTTGGACACGGGGGGGTAGGGAGAGGAGAAGGGAAATGGGTTAAAACTTGGAGAGGGGAGAGTGAGGTTGGAGATGGGGAAGAAATTTTTGAATTTGAAGGTCCTGAGCCCCTGTGCCAGGTTTCCCAAGGAAGCTGTGGCTGCCCCATCCCTGGCAGTGTCTCAGCCCAGGTTGGATGGGGCTTGGAGCAACCTGGGCTGGGGGAGGTGTCCCTGCCCATCCAGGGGTTGGAACTAGAGGAGCTGGAAGGTCCCTTCCAACCCAACCCATTCTATGAGTCTGTGATTCTTGAGGGTTTTCTCCCAACTCTTGTGAAAAGCCATTTCCATCTGAGACCTTGCCTTTGACTTAATGTTTCCCCTGCTCCAAAGAACAACCCTGCTGCAAAGGTTTCTGGGTGTGCTCCCACATAGCTTTTGCTCATCAACAACAGAGCAAAATACCCAAATCTACAGTTCTTTCTTAAGAACACAGCTGTTTACCAGACAAGGAGATGCAACTACTATAAATATATGACATGCAGAAAAAGAACCCTGAATCCTCTCCTCTCCTTCCAAAGGAATATGGCTTGAATGAAGAACTTGCAACTTAGGTTTTCAGTAAACCACAGTTATTCAAAGAGAAGAACAGAAAGGTTTCTGTATTAAAAAAAAAAAAAAAAAAAAAAAAAAAAAAAAAAAAAAAAAAAAAAAGTTCACTTTGAAATAAGCTTGAAGCCAAGTTCTACTAAAGAATCCCAGAATGGTTTGGGTTGGAAGGGACCTTCCAGCTCCTCCAGTTCCAACCCCTGGATGGGCAGGGACACCTCCCCCAGCCCAGGTTGCTCCAAGCCCCATCCAACCTGGGCTGAGACACTGCCAGGGATGGGGCAGCCACAGCTTCCTTGGGCAACCTGGCACAGGGGCTCAGCACCCTCACACCAAAGAATTTCTTCCTCATGTCCAACCTCAATCTCCTCTCTTTCAGTTTTAAGCCATTACCCATTATCCCATCCCTCCAGGCCCTTGTCCAAAGTCCCTCCCCAGCTTTCCTGGATCCCTTCAGGCACTGGAAGCTGCTCCAAGGGCTCCCTGGAGCCTTCTCCTCTCCAGACTGAACACTCCCAACTCTCTCCCCCTGGCTCCAGAGCTGCTCCAGCCCTCCCAGCATCTCCATGACCTCCTCTGGACTCACTCCATCAGATCCATGTTATTCCTGTGCTGGGGGCTCCAGAACCAGACCCACCACTCCTAAAGAACTGGGTCAGTGGGAGCCCAATATTTGGGCCAAGAAACCAGTATAGATCAGCAGGAACTTCAGCAACTGGAACCATGCATGTAAACCATCTATGGACAGCAGCCTACATGCAGAGGAACAGCACCTGCAGGACTTTATTTTTTATTGCAATTTTCATTCTTTCAGAACTGATGCAACTCTTTTTAGTTTGATGCTTTTATGCAAATTATAAAAAAAAAATAAAAATCAATGTTTCTGGGGCAGCCACAGGTTTCTAAGGTCACAGTACAGAAAGCCCACAGCATCCAAACAACACAACTGTTCATGGAAATTCAAAGGGATGAAGATCCAGCCTAGCCTGTCATGTGCTTAGTTTGGAACACACACAAAATGTAGCCAGACATCCAGAGGAAATGAGAATTCCTTGGTAGGGATGATGTTCTTATGGCCTGAGACCCGAGCAGGCAGAACCCACCAGTGCCATCACAATCTGCCTGGGTTATCTGCTCATTTTTTATGTCCTTTTTGGGGTTGTTTCTTTCCTGGTGAACATATTAAATTCACTTCTGGCATGACTTCCAAGTAAGAGCATTAACTGCTGACAGCCAGCCACGTGTGTAAGTATGGAATTATCTTAAGTAAGCACCAATTCCTAATTTTATCTCCAGTATCAGAAGGAAATACTTTATAAATGCTTCCATGGCCTGAACATTCAGTCAGCACAAATATTCCTGTTTTATTATGGAAAAGCACAACCACACATACACACAGAGCAAAGACAGGGTTGCTGCCACAAGGATTACCAGATGATTTTATAGAATATATAATATGTAATTACATATTATATATCAGAATATATTTTATTATACTAATAAAAATCATTATTTCCTCTGAGATCCCCAGATCTGATTCAGCCTTTCAGGCAGTCAGATAACATAGCACAGCAGTGGATATATAACACAGGCTGGGATTTACTCTGAGAGGCCAGAGGAGGGGTTAACTTAGTCCAGATATAATGGAAAGCCATACAGGAAGCCCTTGGAGGCCTCTTTTGGTGCTCTCATTTTTACTTCACTTACTGCTTTTCACATCAATGTTTCCCCCCCCAAGTATCCATCCCTCTCTAGATACTGAAACACAGTGATGTGCTGTCTGTCATGCAGTGGTAGTTCTTCAACACATCAATTTTAAATGCAAATTCCAGACTTTTAAGGTGCCATGCCTGACTGCATCACCTGGGAAGGGTTTGCAGACAGCAAATTTCAGATCAGCTCTGAAAAGGTCAATACAAGAAATGCAACTTTGTGAAGTGTGAGATAGCTTTCAATAGCTGCTTTTACACATTTTCCAGTTTACCTGTAACTGATGAGTCCTAAGACACAGGAATAGTGAACATTTATGGAATTCCAGGATGATACTGAAAAACAACCACCTGTGAGCCACCATATTTGAATCTTTTCCTATGAGTTCAAGCATTTACTCTTGACTTGGGAAGCTGCCATGTGTGAGAGCAGCAATGCTGATCTGCTAATCTCTAAAATTCAGAGTTTGAAACCAAGATATTTAATGATTATCGTCTCATTAATCATACCAGAAATAAATACTCTGATCAGGTAACTGGATACAAAACAAGGACTCTGAGATATGCTACTGAAAAAATCTCCAGCTCAGTTAAGGTCAACAGTTCTTGGATTTGCAAACTTGGTTCCTCCACCCAAGTGAATTTTTTTCAGAAAAAAAGAATTAAAAAATAAAAAGTGACTGCTTTGGGGCTGGTCAATTGGAACCAAGTATCCTGCACACCATCTCCAGCAATATATTGCAGCATATTGAAAAGTCAACACTGCTGTTGCCAAACTACCCAAGACTTTTCACTTTGCTCCTTGTAAATCCCACATTTTCACACTTTCAGCTCCCAAATGGAATTGAGTTTCCTTACCTTCATAATGTTTACTAAGTCTGTTTGATAATAACGATCTTGGTGTGCATTGGCAGCTGCTAAAGTGAGAAGATAATCATTCCTTGCATGGATGGCCTTGGAATTGCACTCGGATCGTCGTGCTTTTAACTACAACAGAAAAGAAAAGTTGAAAGTTAAGTACTCAGGAGAAGTTATATGACCAAACATGCATTAATAGTGAATTAAAATGCATGCAGATGTATTAACAGAGTTGAAAATTCAAAGGATTCATAGCAATTTTGTTAATGGTAAAGGGATGGTTCATGCATTTTCAGATGTAATTTCAGATGCCGTTTTCAAAGAGCAGCTGTAACTCTTACTAGAAAAAAATTCCTTGTAAATTTGGTCATAAGCAGTTCTGCACTCTGACTGCCCAGGGAGTGCTCTTATTTCCTCACTTGTTCTAACAATACACCTTCCAAAACCTCAGTCATCTCCACATGCCAGAAAACTTCAGTCATGTGCCTCATGAAATGAGCTGCAAAGCAGGATGATAAGAAAAAGGTGGGTTTTTTATACTCACCTTTACACTTGCCTTCTGCAAGCTTATTCTTGACTGAAAAAGACTAAGTTTGGACCTGAAAAAAAAAAAAAAAAAGAAAAGATGACTGTCTTGTACCCTCCCTACAAAACATTTTTATGCCTAAATTTTTATTGGTATAACTTTAAGTAGAATTTAAGGATCAAGGGAAATACTGCAATGAATGCTGAGCTGCATCAATAGTATCCTCACTGAAGGTTCTGGTATCTTTTCCACAGCTTACCTTGGTTTGGGAACAAAATATAAATACACCATGAAAGGGAAATCAGGTGCAAATCAAGTTGGTTTGGTGTCTGATGGATTTTTAGTTAGCTTCCCAGACACAGAGTGCTATAGATTTGAATTACTGGTCATCTGAAGGAATATTAATGCCAAATAGTCATTATATTCCAGGATGCTGGAAGAGTACCCATGTACATAGGTATTTTTACAAGCAGAACTGGTCTGATTTACATAAAAAAGATTAATGGAAGACAAATAAAAGAAGTGCTTCAATACCTATTTGTTTTAAAAGGTAAATAGAAAAACAAGATCAAGTAAATAGCTACTTTAATCTGAACAATATTGCAGCATGAATCTGTCCCCAAATCCCCAGGCTCAAATTTTTGGTTGGTTGGTTTGTGATTTTTTACTTTCTTCAGGTTTTATAGGTAAACTTATTAAAGTTCTTTTCATCACCCAGCCCTCAAAGTGAAAGCCAGAAAAATTTTCACATGAAACCATAATTTCTTTTCATTCCTTGAGAACAATTTTGAGTCATTTCTAAAAATAAAAAAATAAATAATTTCACACACACAAAAAAAAGGCTGATGCAACCTTACATAAGACAGGCCAAACTCCAAACTGAAATAATGTGATTTACTTGCTTTCTTGCAAGGAATGAAATCTACCTCTTTAGGATGTCAAGGAGCATAAAAACCTAAAGCCTCAAAAATTTAGCTTCCAACAGTGTCCCAACCTTTCTCCCCTTCCAAATGGAATAACCAAATTTGAGATCTGTGGAGAGATAAGGAACTAAGAAGCCTTTAATATTTAAAAAGTGTTTCCAAGAGGTCAAACTATAGCTGTTAGTTTAACTTCCTTCACAAAGAAACCACCCTAAATGAGTTATACTTGACTATCATGTTAAAGCATGCTTAAAATGGTTACAAAAATGTATATAATAAGCAAAAAGAAAAAAATAAATTGGCACAATTGAGAGCAATGATCTTTCTTTTAAATCATATCAAGTGTAAAAAATAATACAAGTACAAAACTGCTTTAGACACAGGCAATTATTTATACATATGCCATTAGAAAAACATACTTGGCCTCAATATCAGCTTTCTCCCGCACTGCTTGAGCCATCTGTTCAGTCTCAAAATATTTCTTTTTGCCTTTAGCTAAATCTTTTACTGTCTCTTGTAATTCAGCTTGGATCCTTGTCAACTGGTCCACGCACTGGAAAAAAAAACAAACAAAAACCTCACAAAAGTCAGGACACAAAGTATTAATGGTTTTTTGCATCCAAATAATGCTTCCATGAGAAGTTTACTACCCTTGAGTACATTTTATTAGAGCAATGTGGTCTCCAAATCACTCCTGGTCAATTATTTATGCCTTAATTTTTTTTAAAAGCTGATCAGAACATAAAACCATATTTCTTTCTCTCTGCTGCTGTTTAACCAAATTCAATGACAACTCACATTCCAACATAAAAGTTGCAAAAGCTTTGGGTAAGGTAATTAGTTGAAATAACTGGAATACAACTGGGAAAAATCCAAAGGGAATCTACTGGAGGTGATACCATTGGAGCTCCTGGAAGGTGTCCAGAGGAGCCACTCAAATGCTCAGAGGGCTGAGCACCTCCCTGGGAAGCCAGGCTGAGGGATTGGGGTTGTTCAGCCTGAAGAAGAGGAGGCTCCCAGGGGAGCTCAGAGCAACCTTCCAATATCTGAAGGGGCTCCAAGAAAGCTGGGGGAGGGCTTTGGACACGGGGGGGTAGGGAGAGGAGAAGGGAAATGGGTTAAAACTTGGAGAGGGGAGATTGAGGTTGGAGATGGGGAAGAAATTCTGGAATTGGAGGGTGGGGAGAGCCTGGAACAGGTTGAGAGAGTTGGGGGTGTTCAGTCTGGAGGAGAGAAGGTTCTGGGGAGACCTTGGAGCAGCTTCCAGGTCCTGAAGGGGCTCCAGGAAAGCTGGGGAGGGACTTGGGACAAGGGAATGGAGGGATGGGATGAGGGGGAAGGGTTTCCAGCTGCAAGAGGGGAGATGGAGAAGAGATGGGAGAGAGAAATTCTTGAATTGGAGGGTGCTGAGCCCCTGGTTGCCCAGGTTGCCCAAGGAAGCTGTGGCTGCCCCATCCCTGGCAGTGTCTCAGCCCAGGTTGGATGGGGCTTGGAGCAACCTGGGCTGGGGGAGGTGTCCCTGCCCATCTTTATGATCCTGAAGGTCCCTTCCAACCCAAACCAGTCTGGGATTCTAGGAGCTAACCCCTGATTTTTTTCTATTTTTATCTTTCTGCTTCTCTGCCCCATCCCACAGGAGAGGAGTGAGAGAGCAGCTGCATGGGGCTGAGCTGCTGACCATGGGCAATGCACAAAAGTTACTAAAATGTTCAGGAATTCTCCAAACATCCAATCAGCTTAAAACAAACCAAAACAAAAACCTCTGAGAAAGAATCTCTGTTGAGCAGAAAGGATCTCCTTAACAAACAAAATGTGAATTAGCAATGTCTCAAATTATACTATCTCTAGAGAGATAGTAAAGATCTTGTAAAGATCCTGTAAAGATTTTCTGCTACCAAACCAGCTGAAGAACACTTAGGAGTGATAATTCAAGGCATTTCTATTTAATTATAGATATTACAGACTAAATGTAGTCAACCAAGGCTCCAGGCAATACTTAAAGGCAGAGCCTCAAGCTAGCTTAGGGAACCCAATTTGCTATTCAATTTGTCTTTCTGTCCTTCCAGGACCAGAACCAAGGTCCCATTTCACATCAGGATCACAGATGAATTCTGCCATTCAAGGTGCCCCACGTTCTCTTCTTACTGAACATACCTCCTGATCAGCTAAAGATTTTATGACACTCATTTATTAACACATGCAACCTCCTTTCCAAGGAAGATTTAGATGGTGAGATAACAGTCCTGATGGGTCCCTTCTAGCTTGGTATATTCTATGATTCTATAGTCCAGCATCAGATAATCCTAACTTTAAAGTCACAGTATTCAACAACAGCTAATAATAATAATAACCAGCCCCTGTAAAAAGAAAATAAAAGAAACTTTTTGGTTTGATCAATAGAAATTCCTTGTCTTCTCATCACCCAACTTTGCTGTCTTTCTGATCTTAAAAGTTCATAATAATTCCTGTATGTTCACAAAAAAAAAACCCCACTATTTGATGTGTGCAGACCAGTAAAGCAAAGGGCTCCAACAGATCAACTTTGTGGTTTGGGGAGTGGCAGTGAGCAGGACTGGGTTTTCTGAAGACCTCTGAGTGTATGATAGAAAAAGAAAAGGTAGAATCATCTGTATATATTGGACAGCTGTCAGAGACCAAAAATCATTTCAAAAGGACTGGGGTTTTGCTACATCAATTGGTATTTTGATCCCTGAAGTCTCCTGCCAGCATCAAAACATTGGAGTATCAAATAAACCTAAGTAATTAACATGATTCTTTCAAAAGCATCAAATACAATCTTGCTCTTGCATCCCTGAAGAATAAAAATTGGTCAGGAGACTGGATGCCATTCAGGGATTTGAGATTGGGTGGGTGCTGGCTGCATGGAAAGAACTGTTTCAGAATGCTGACAGAGGTGGTTTCTTGTGGCATGGACCCCAGGGAAGGTGATTTTTGTTCTCTTTGGCTCTCAGTTTTCTGTCACAGACCCATACAAATGTCTGAGGTGGTGGCCACATCATCTGTTCTGAGGATACCTGATGAGCATACACTGCCAACACATGAAACCCCACCTGATTTATGGGATAAGCTTAGAAGGTCTCCAAGGAAAAGCTAATGGCAAGGGGTGGGCTGCTGCCTCCTCCTTGTCTGCCCCCAGGAGCTGAGTGAAGGACAGGGATTAGTTTTCATTAAGAGAGCAGAGGTGGTCAACAGGAGACACATTTGTCACTCCTGATCCAGAGTCACCTTGTGATTAATATTTTGCAGCAAATTGGGTTAAGGTTTTCTGAAATTATTCCAGTTTAGTATTAAAACAGTCATGAAAATGAAGTTTCCATGTGGCACCAAGTCAAGGAAGTAAAGGTTTATGGGAATATCTGGAAAATAAAGATCAGAGCATCATTTGGATTGGAAAAGACCATTCAGATCATCAAGCTCTGTTAACCCAGCACTGCCAAGGCCACCACTGCCCCATGGCCTCAGCACCACAGCTCCAGGGCTTGGAAATCCCTCCAGGGATGGGGACTCCACCACTGCCCTGGGCAGCCTGGGACAGGGAATGACAACCCTTTCCAGGAAGAAGTTTTCCCTAATATCCAAACTAAACCTTCCCTGGTACAATTTGAGGCCATTTCCTCTTGTCTTATCACTTGTTCCTTGGGAGAAGAGACCAATCCCCAGCCCTGGCTCCAACCTCCTCTCAGGGAGTTGCAGAGATCCAGAAGTTCTCCCCTCATCCTCCTTTTCTCCAGGCTCAACACCCCCAGGTCCCTCAGCTGCTCCTGCTCAGATTTGTGCTCCAGACCCTTCCCCAGCTCCATTCCCCTTCTCTGGACACACTCCAGCCCCTCAATGTCCTTCTTGTCACGAGGGACCCAAAACTGACCCCAGGATTTGAGGTGCAGCCTCCCCAGTGCCCACCACAGGGGGACAATCCCTGCCCTGCTCCTGCTGGCCACACCAGTGCTGATACAAGCCAGGATGCTGCTGGCCTTCTTGGCCACCTGGGCACACACTGGTTCCTATTCAGCCACTGTTGAGCAACACTCCTTTTCCTCCAGGCACTTTCCAGCCACTCTTCCCTAAGCCTGGAACATTGCCTGGGGTTGTTGTTACCCAAGTGCAGGACCTGGCACTTAGCTGAACAATTAATCCAATTAATTAATACAATTAATCCAGTCTAGCTGGACACCCTGCACAGCCTTTCCTTTATCCCCTAAGCAGGTCACTTTTTTCCATAGAAGGAGACCAGGCTCCTGAAGCAGGACCTGCCTTCCATAAAGCCATGCTGACTGGGTCTGATCATCTTTTGTGCTGCAGGGGACATCTGATGGCACTCAAGAGGATCTGTTCCATGACCTTCCCCAGCACCATGGTCAGAATAAGAGGCCTGACAGCTCCTCAAGTGCAGCTCAATACCTACCACAGCCTTGGAAGGAGACACTGCTTCTAATATAGATTTTGTACTTGCTAAGCTTTTGTTTGGATGGAGATCAGCTCAATGTATTTTTTTTCATCTATTTGGAAATCCAAAAGAACAGGTAAGAGGCTGCACTGTAGAAAAAAATAAATTTCTTGAGGTGGAAAACTCATCCCACCAGGGGGATGCTTATTAGAAAAAAGCACACTGCTGTCAGAATGCTGTGAACCAGAATTACTGACAATTGTAGTAACTTGTTAAAATAGTTCAAAGAGCAGGAAAAAAAAGGAACCTGTATCAAGAAGAGGCTGAGAGGAGACCTCATTGCTCTCTGCAACCATGTCAAAGGAGGTTGAGGCAAGAAGGGAGACAGCCTCTTGGTGGCATGTGACAGGAGCAGAGGAAATGGTTGCAGGCTACACCAGGGGAGGTTTAGGATGGACAGTAGGAAACATTTTTTCCCTGAAAAGGTTGTCAGACATTGGAATTGTTTGCTCAGGGCAGTGGTGGAGTCACCATCCCTGGAGGTCTTTAAATGGGCTGTGGTTTAGTGGTGAACTTTTTGTTGGACTGGATGATCTTGAAGGTCTCTTCCAACCAAAGACATTCAGTGATTTATACAAATTTAAAGCAGTTGTTCACCACTTCCATTGCTGGTTCATAAAGAGTGAACTATCAGTATTTGCAGAGGCAACTGGAGATTATTTACCCAGTAAAGATATTATAAAAAAGCTACAGCATTGTTTGCAAAGCCTCACAGAGAAATAAAATTACAATAAAACATTAATAAAGGGAATTTTCCCCTCAAGAACTACATGCTTCTAAGACCTGTATAATACTTGGTTCAGATACTGTGAGCTCCTCTTACACTAACATCTGTTTATAAGTTTGCAGCCAAATATTTTACAAAAGACTGCTTTAGAATACATAACTAGGTAAGCTACAATTAGCTGTCACTTTTTAGCAAACCAAAGTGAAATGTTGTGTTGGGGTTATTTATCTTTTACTGTGAGTGGGTCATTCAGCCTACCCCAAGTTAAACCCAGAGGCCATGTTAATACATGCAGGATGATCAAGTACAGAAGGAATATTTACAACAACCAAGTAATAGCTGAGCCACTTGCATTCCACCAGCATTTCTATTTCTTTCCTTAAGTTATGCTTCAGCCAAGCCACATAGCAATCATTTCAAAAGATCACTCTTGAAAACTTCCAAAAATGTTTGTTTGGTGCAATAGTGTCTTTTTGGTAAACTTATGCTCACTCTTGAAACCAGGAGGCTTTTCCCAGTGAAATCCACAGAACACAAACAAAATATTAAAATATGAAGAGTACTCAGCTTTACATAAACAGACATCACTGTATTTTTAAAACATATCTGACTGCCTTATGGAAACAGATGGAACATCACATTACATTTGAAACATATTCTGTGTGGTAGAGACCTCTTAAGACATAGATGACTTTAAAATGTAACAACCAATTAAAAGAAAGTCAAGCCTACATTTTTCCTCTGGAACTACACTCATTTCCTTTCAAGGTTTAATAGATCAAATATAGCAGCTTTGGAAATACTTCCTTGTGATACCTTTACAGGAGGTGGCTGGATAACCTCCATTCTACATCCTGCACAAGTCATTTCTTCAGGTTTACAGTACATCCTTTCTTAAAGTCAGAGTCTATCCTAACAAAACCCACTTGAAATTGTCACTGCAAAATCCATTCAGTGGAACTGCCACAGCATGACTTTAGAAATAGCTTTGTCCAGGTGTGCATCACATTTTGAGAGGTTCATTTCCAAGCAATTTTAATTTCAGGCAACATAACTCAGAGCTTTAACAAGCTGGCTACTTATTTCTGTAACAATATGAGTAAGAAGAGACTGAAAAGTATTGCAGAAGTGCCATAGAATGCTTCTAACAACCACTCTTTTTCTAAATAAAAGTGACACAAGTTGAAAGAACTTATTGAGGCACAAATACCTTCTTCAACTGTTGTTCCTTAAAGCACCGTACAGTCCTGGCTGGTTCAGAAATTAAGTTTTTGTAGTTCTCACAGATGTTGAGGCGGGATTGGGCCACTTGCATGGTGCCTTCCAAAAGTGATTTCCAAACTGAGTACATGCTCCTAAAAGAATGAAACACAGAAAGGTTGTGGGAAAGCAGGAAGGGAGGCCAGGCATGACACTGAAAATGTGAACTGCTTTACATAGCATCCTGCAAAGGATTGCTTTGGGAAATAAAGTTAAAGCACAATCCTTCATGCAGAGATAATGAATACGTAGTCTTTTAACAACATTTTTAACTGAAGTTTTACCAAAAAAGAAAAAACCTTCCTTCCAGCCCCTGCTTTGTGATTCAGGTATTTTTTTGGCAAACATTTGGAGGTTTGTGCTGCCATTCAGAGGGACCTGGACAGGCTAAAGAGTTGGGCAGGGAAAAATGTAATGAATTACAACAAGGGAAGGTGTAGAGTCTTAGATCTGGGAAAGAACAACCCCTAGTACCAGTACAGGTTGGAGACTGAGTTCTTGGAGAGCAGCAATGGGGAAAGGGACCTGGGGGTGCTGGTGGATGGAAGGATGCCCATGAGCCAACAGTGTGGCCAAGGAGGCCAATGGCACCTGGGGGGAATGAGAAGGGGGTGGTCAGGAGGGCAAGAGAGGTTCTGCTCCTCCTCTGTGCCCTGGGGAGGTCACATCTGGAATCTTGGGTCCAGTTCTGGGCCCCTCAGTTCCAGAAGGACAGGGAACTGCTGGAGAGAGTCCAGGGCAGAGCCACCAAGATGCTGGAGGGAATGGAACATCTCCTGGGGAGGAAAGGCTGAGGGAGCTGAGGGGCTCTTGGAGAAGAGGAGACTGAGGGGTGAGCTCAGGAATGTTGAGAAATATGTAAGGGGAGAGAGCCAGGAGGATGGAGGAAAGATTTTCCCAGGGGTGACCAACAATAGGGTGAGGGATAATGGGTACAAACTGGAGAATAGGTGGTTCCATAGAAATATTGGGAAGAATTTTTTCATTCTGAGGGTGAGGGAGCCCTGGCCCAGGGTGCCCAGGGAGGTTGTGGAGTCTCCTTCTCTGGGGACATTCAAACCCCCCCTGGATGTGTCCCTGTGTCACCTGCTGGAGGTGACCCTGTTCTGGCAGGGTCTCAATGATCTTTGGACTCAGTGATCTTTTGAGGTCCCTTCCAACCCCTCAATTCCTTTGATTCTGTGAGTTGAAGCTGTTGCTCCAATGGACCAGACCCTACAGATCTCAGCAGGCAAAACTAGATCAGATGTTGATATTTTTTGCCAAGATCATGAATTTTGTGATGTGGAGCATCTTGCTAGCAAGCAAATTGTTCAAGACTATTTGGCTTGAGCTACCTGTAGTTCTTTCATCATGTGTAAAACTCCAAAGCTGTGTAGTGAGCTTTGAAGACCTCAATCATTCACCACAAAAACTCAGAAGTGGCCAAGTCTGAAGGAGAAGGTGAAGCAGGGAGAGGGAGGCAAGAAGGTGACAAGATCTGCCCTGCAGAAAAGAAGGATTGCTGGAGCCTGCAGAACCCCAAAACTTGGTGATAAGGAGGGAGGGGGCTGCAGGTATTTGGAGAAGAGCTCTGGGCACTGTGGGTGTATCTGAGGGCTCAGAAGGCAGAGGAAAGGTTTGCCAAGGGGAGCAAATTGCAGGCAGGAGGGGTCACTGTGTTATGGGAGTGTTTTCTTAAGAATAAATTTAAGTTCATTCCTCCTTAAGCACATAAGTGGTGTGAAGGTACAAGCCCAAAACATAAATCCATCAGTGATTCCTGTTTGAAATAAAACTTGTCAGAACACAAAGAACAGATTAAAATAAAGTATCTTAACACTTTTTCAAAATATTTAGGAGGTATTACTCAAAGGTGGGAGGCTTTCAGCAACTGAGCCCTTTCTGTTTTCATGTTATGAACCACCTTTCATGTTAATGAAACTAAGTTTTGTAAACAACTGTTTATTGCTTTGCCTCCTCCTTGCTGTCAGATGGGATCTTTATGAAGATTTGCTTCCTAAAAAGAAATCTGTTGCTGTCTTCTCCTCTGAAGATATCCACACATGTGTTACTCTAACCTCAAAGCTATTTACTAAAATCTACATTCAGATACAAGCATTAATAATCCAAGGAGGGTGAGCAATTACAGCTGTTGTCCTGTCTTACCATTTTGTCTTTCCAACACTCCTAACTTATTCAAATAATAAACATCTATTTAAGACTTATCTCCAAATTTCAGGGGAAAAGCTTGATTTTTAACTGGCAACAAAGACAACAAAAGAGTAAAAGAACTTTAATTACAAAAGAGCAGTGGTGTGAAAAATAATTACACAAATTGAAATGATAAAGACAGCTATTTGAGATATCCAACTCTTAAATTACCTATAATCACTTCGTTCATCAGCTTTCATTCCAAGCCAGTCCTTCTTTAAGTATTGGCTAGCCAGCTTCTGAATGCTCTGTTAAAAGAAAGAAAAAAACTTAAAATTAAGAGGTAACTACAACAACATTCATGCCTTTATATGTGACAAATGATAACTTGACATATAATGAAGCAATCAATCTCAGTATTAGCAAACCACTGCAATGCAAAGGTGTTATTTGCACCCCTTTTTACATCTGTTTGACTTTAGTTTCTGTTGAAACAATTCATAAGCCTCATATTAATATTTTCATTCAGAAGGACTCTGGCTGAGATCTAGCCTGAAAATATTTCTGCACCTGACTAACCCCAGCAATACCTGTAGCAAAGATGCTGAGCAGAGTGGGGCAGAATCAGGAGCAGGAATATTGCAAGTAAAATGTCACAGTTTGTCTCATCTATAAAAATCAAAATTCATGTTGAACTGAATGAGGGCATGGGGTGCTGAGAAGCAGTGACAGATCTGCTCAGTTATCTGCCCAAACTGAAAGGGACAACCTTGACCATTCAAGGCTGCACCACAAGCAGTGAACTGAACCAGCTGACAGGATCAGGATTTATCTCAGAGGATTACAACAGAGATGAAAAAATGCAGTTGATTTTATTAATGTTAATTACACTCATAAGATTCTGCACTCTCAGAAGATCAAGAACAACATTTTCCTATCCAAGCTCTGGGAGCAGCAAAATTTAATTGATAAAAAAATGTGAGGAAGGGGAAGTGACCATTGCAGGGGTCCCTCCTGCAGCTTTCATCTCTCTTATCACTTATTTATTGAGGACAATCAAATGGAATAGAGGATGGGGTTTGGAGCAACCTGGGCTGTGGGAGGTGTCCCTGCCCATGCAGGGGGGATGGAACTGGATGAGCCTGAAGGTTCTTTCCAATCCAAACCATTCTGGGATTCTCTGTATATCATCCAACTGAAGGAGCTACAAGAAAGCTGGGAAAGGGCTTTGGACACGGGGGGGTAGGGAGAGGAGAAGGGAAATGGGTTAAAACTTGGAGAGGGGAGATTGAGGTTGGAGATGGGGAAGAAATTCTGGAATTGGAGGGTGGGGAGAGCCTGGAACAGGTTGAAAGAGTTGGGGGTGTTCAGCCTGGAGGAGAGGAGAGAAGGTTGTGGGGAGCCCTTGGAGCAGCTTCCAGTGCCTGAAGGGGCTCCAGGAAAGCTGGGGAGGGACTTTGGACAAGGGAATGGAGGGATGGGATGAGGGGAAGGGTTTCCAGCTGCAAGAGGGGAGATGGAGAGGAGATGGGAGAGAGAAATTCTTGAATTGGAGGGTGCTGAGCCCCTGTGCCAGGTTGCCCAAGGAAGCTGTGGCTGCCCCATCCCTGGCAGTGTCTCAGCCCAGGTTGGATGGGGCTTGGAGCAACCTGGGCTGGGGGATTTTTCCCTGCCCATAGCAAGAGGTCAGAACTAGGTGATCTTGAAGGTCCCTCCCACCCCAAACCATTCCATGATTCTGTGATAATGGGTTTAAGGACACTGAGCACCATTCCTGCTTCTTCAAAATAACCCTCACCGGAGAAGCACTCCCCAGCTTTTGTACAAAAGTCTGTTTAGCAATGAAGTGAGAGACCTGGGATCAATTTCCCTGTCCAAATAAGAAAAATCAATGCCCACAGATGCATTTCAGAAGAGCCTATCCTGGGGAAAAGCCTGGGGTGAGACATCTTTGCATCCCACCCAAGGCACAGTATCATTTTTTATGTTTTCCATGCTCTATTTAAGATGCTGTCACCTGCTCAGACAGCACTGGAATTCTCTTAGAGAAAAACACCAGAAATATCTCAAAAATTACAACCAGATTTCATTTTTCTCTTATCAGACCATTTGCTGCAGGAAATTCATTAACGAGTTTGCAATCTGATTGATGCTTTCATGGAGAAAAATATTAATTATTGCTAATATACTGCTAATATTGATTCACATTACTAGTCCTCCTGAAGCCAATTTCTTAAGATAAAACTTATTTCTGTGTGTCTCATTGGGATATTATGGTCCTTGTTGAGCTTCCAGATATTCTTGAGCTACATTCCTGATTTCTATTCCATTTTTTGGTCAGTTAAGGATCATTTCTGAGTTCCATGTCAGCATTTCTTCCTGATGTGTTCTAAGTCAGCAATACATTACCCAGGTAAAATTAAACCTGTAACAATAAATCCCTACATTTCCATTGCAGTTTCCTGTTTGTTTGTTTGTTTTTTAAACATTAATTAAAATTGTATTATCTAGCTGTTAAAAATCCCAGACAGAAGGAAAAATATTATTTCTTTGAACTCTGCCAGAACAATTTGTGATGAGATTGGGAGCTTTAGTGGGTACCCCAACTGGTTCTATTTTCATGATTCATAAAATCACAGAATAATTTGGGTTGGAAGGGACCTCTAAAGGTCATTTAGTAAAACCCCCCTGCAGTATCAGGGACACCCTCACCCAGATCATGGTGCTCAGAGCCTCCTCAAGCCTCACCTTGAACATCTCCAGGGATGAGACCTCAACCACCTCCCTGGGCAACCTCTTCCAGTTTTCCCCCCCCCTCATGGTAAAGAACTTTTTCCTGACATCCAAACTAAATCTCCTCTCATTTAAAGCCATTGCCCTTCATCTTATCACTCCAGGCTCTTGTCTAAAGTCCCTCCCCAGCTTTCCTGGAGCCCCTTCAGGGACTGGAAGGTGCTCTGAGGTCTCCCTGAAACCTTTTTTCTCCAGGCTGAACAACCCCAGCTCCCTCATTCTGTCTTCATAAGAGAAATGTTCCAGCCCCCTGATCATTTTTGTCACCCTCCTCTGGAGCCTCTCCATCCCTTCTGCATCAGACTCCACCAACACCACTGCCCCAAGATGCTGAACAGTCACAAACACAAAACTAACCAGGAAAAGAGCTCACAGGTAGTGGAGGACAAGCTGTGTCAAAATTAAAGACTTCCCCCCAAAAAGTCACAACAGGGATAAACGATGTCATTTTTTTTGCACACAGAAACCCTGTTCCTGATGCCAGCAAAGCAACCATCAAACCAGCATGATTAATCATTTGTTTCCACACTGAACAAGCTCATGACCAAAAGCAATGAAACATGGGAGAGAGGCCTCCAGCTGTAGAGTGAAAACATCTGATCATTTAGTATTTATTCATGAAAACAGATAAACCACATGTTGGGATTTCATACAGAACCACTGCAGGGGGATGTCTGGTTTTTCATCAGAGCAGCACAGTAGGTTTGCTTTCTTAAACTTTATGCTGAATGTAACTTCTTTGCTTGTGAACCTCCTTCTTCTGTTCTCAAATAACACTTCTTGTTTTGCTGTACCAAGACAAAGGGCTCCAGCAGGGAAGTCAAGTGATTGTTTAACCTTCAGCATCACCCAACTTCACCCACAGCCTTGGAATGTGCTCCTTCCCATCCCAAAGGTGCTCCTGGATCATGTTTAACAGGCTTGAGATAATGCAACTGAAATGAAGGAATAAATTTGAGAGGACAGAGGTTTGTAATGATTTCAGTATTGTCTGATGACATGTTCTGTTAGGGAGAGGAGCCACTCAAATGCTCAGAGGGCTGAGCACCTCCCTGGGAAGCCAGGCTGAGGGATTGGGGTTGTTCAGCCTGGAGAAGAGGAGGCTCCCAGGGGAGCTCAGAGCAACCTTCCAATATCTGAAGGGGCTCCAAGAAAGCTGGGGGAGGGCTTTGGACACGGGGGGGTAGGGAGAAGAGAAGGGAAATGGGTTAAAACTTGGAGAGGGGAGATTGAGGTTGGAGATGGGGAAGAAATTCTGGAATTGGAGGGTGGGGAGAGCCTGGAACAGGTTGGGAGAGTTGAGGGAGAGAAGAAAGGAGAAGAGAGAAGAGAAGGTTCTTGGGAGACCTTGGAGCATCTTCCAGTGCCTGAAGGGGCTCCAGGAAAGCTGGGGAGGGACTTTGGACAAGGGAATGGAGGGATGGGATGAGGGGGAAGGGTTTCATACTGAAAGAGAGGAGATGGAGTTGAGATATTGGGAAGAAATTCTTTGATGTGAGGGTGCTGAGCCCCTGTGCCAGGTTGCCCAAGGAAGCTGTGGCTGCCCCATCCCTGGCAGTGTCTCAGCCCAGGTTGGATGGGGCTTGGAGCAACCTGGGCTGGGGGAGGTGTCCCTGCCCATCCAGGGGCTGGAACTGGAGGAGCTGGAAAGTCCCTTCCAACCCAACCCAGTCTGAGATTTCCTTTGTAATTCTGATAATTCCTTTTCTCAATGAATCTCTGTCTCTTTCTCTAAAGCTACTTTAAAATAAATATTAGGAATCAGAATGGGTTGGGTTGGAAGGGACCTTTAAGCTCTTCCAGTTCCAAAGCCCTTGCCATGGGCAGGGACACCTCCCCCAGCCCAGGTTGCTCCAAGCCCCATCCAGCCTGGGCTTTTAACAAACATTTCCCAGGTGGAGCAATCCTCATCCAAAGTTGAGTGAAATCCAGAAAACCTCTCCTTCCTCTCAGTCTCTCTGGGCTACATCATGACTTGAATCCCTGCTGAGGAGCAGCAATACCACGTGCTCAGTGGATCTGCACCCCCAGACACTGCCTGGCTGCTGAGTCCTGTGTCCCAATGTGCTGGGCACCTCCAGACCCCATGTAAAAGCAGATGCCTGCCTTCAAAACCTTCCAGAACTGAAGAAATAGAAAAAGAATTTTTAGTATAAATATGTAAAACTAGAGTTCACCAGAACTACAATGATCTGTTCCCTGATTTTATTTTTCCACCTTGTTCTGAGGTGGAATTGGGACTAAAGTTCAGTTGATTCATTTGGAATGGTAGCAATAATTGATTTATTTTAAAGTACAGTATTTTTCATCAATAACTATTGACATGAAAGGTCAGAAAGGCCTGAAAACCCCTGCAAGCATTTGTGTAACCTCTGCTGGCCCTGTGTGGAACAGAAAACACTGGCAGACTTCCTTTGTTATCAGCACAGTGAGCAGGATTTAGGAAGAACAGCTATAAAATAGTGAAAATGGACCAGGTGTCACATAAACCCACTTTTTATCCATCTGAAGAAGACACTTGTCATTCCTCTATGCCCTGGTTTTCCCCTCCTTTCCCTTCCTCCATCTAATTGGATGTTGCATTGCTGCACTACAACCAGGTGAATATTACACACTTGTGGGTACTCCAGCTCTGCAAATCTCCCTGCCAGATGGATGGATGGGACATCAAGTTGTGTCCATCAATCCCCCCCTAGGGATCAGCACCCAGCAATAAAATTCTGCTGAATGGAGAGGCCATCAAAACTTCAGCCAGTTTCATGTATGCTCCATTTCGTGTTTCCCAGTGCTGCAGCTCCTGTTGGTTATTCCCCATTGCCTTCCCTCAAATCTATTGATTGGTATTTTCTAATAAGGTCAATGGAGACAGATATTGAAGGGGAGAGAGGAAAAAGAACTAAAAATATTTGTTTTAATGCTAAGAGCAAGTAGTTCCTGCCAGAAATGGGAAAAGACAAATGTCACAAATTAAAAGATAATTAATAGAGAAGTATATAGCTTTTTAAAAGATACAGTAATTGATGCTTTTTAAAGCAGTTCTAACATCTTTACCTGTAATAATGGTGCTGCTGACAGCCAGGTCCCCTAAAACCTGCTACTGATTGCAGGAAGCATGGCAGAAAATAGCTGATGTAACAGTGAAGTTTGGGAAAATATCTATCAACCAGATAAATTTTGTGCTCTTTTTCAGTGAGGTGGTTTCAATATCTTGCATCATTTTCATCACTTTATCAGAGCAGAATCCATCAACCAAACCCCTGTAAACTTTCACAACCAAAACTCTGCTCTTGGTGTTGCACTGAAAAGGAACTTTGAACTGAGGAGTGAGAGGAGCAGTGATTGAGGGAGGGGATTCTCCCCCTCTGCTCTGCTCTGCTGAGAGCCCACCTGGAGTCCTGGGTCCAGTTCTGGAGTGCCCAGCATCAGAAGGACACAGAGCTCCTGGAAGGTGTCCAGAGGAGCCACTCAAATGCTCAGAGGGCTGAGCACCTCCCTGGGAAGCCAGGCTGAGGGATTGGGGTTGTTCAGCCTGGAGAAGAGGAGGCTCCCAGGGGAGCTCAGAGCAACCTTCCAATATCTGAAGGGGCTCCAAGAAAGCTGGGGGAGGGCTTTGGACACGGGGGGGTAGGGAGAGGAGAAGGGAAATGGGTTAAAACTTGGAGAGGGGAGATTGAGGTTGGAGATGGGGAAGAAATTCTGGAATTGGAGGGTGGGGAGAGCCTGGAACAGGTTGAGAGAGTTGGGGGTGTTCAGCCTGGAGAAGGAGAAGAGAGAAGGGAGAGGGAGAGAAGGAGAAGGAGAAAGAGAAGGAGAAGGAGGAGAAGAGATAGAGAAAGAGGCTCTGGGGCAACCTTGGAGCAGCTTCCAGTGCCTGAAGGGGCTCCAGGAAAAGCTGTGGAGGGACTTTGGACAAGGACATGGAGGGATGGGATGAGGGGGAAGAGTTTCCAGCTGCAAGAGGGGAGATGGAGAGGAGATCTTAAGAAGAAATTCTTTGTTGTGAGGGTGCTGAGCCCCTGTGCCAGGCTGCCCAAGGAAGCTGTGGCTGCCCCATCCCTGGCAGTGTCTCAGCCCAGGTTGGATGGGGCTTGGAGCAACCTGGGCTGGGGGAGGTGTCCCTGCCCATCCAGGGGTTGGAACTAGAGGAGCTGGAAGGTCCCTTCCAACCCAACCCCATTCTACAAGAGAAATCCTGCCCTCTGAGTAATATTTAGTATTCATGGACCCAAGGAACTCCAACATAGACTGGAAGCAGATTGCCCAAATAATCCAAGTGGTTGAAAATGGGAATGGATGGCAGGGGAAGCTCAGCAGGAGGAAAGTCCTTAGGTACCAGGCAGGATCTGAGGCTGGGAGATGAGGAGGTGTCTGCCCAGCAAATGCTCTTACAAGACTGAAAAGCTTCCCCTGGCCATGATGTTTCCAGGGGTGGTGGGAGCCTGAAACAGCAGCCCCAGAGCAGATGGAAAGGAGAATTAAAGCAGGAGAAAAGGAGAGAGTTCCTACCTGAGGGCAAACCCACCTTAGGAAACACAGAATCATTCTGGTTGAAAAAAAAACCTTTCAGATTTTAAGTCCAATAATTAACTATACCTAACCCAGTGCTTACAGAAGATTCCTCAGCACCACATCTACATCTTTTAAACACCTCCAGGGAGGGTGATTCCATCATCTCCCTGGCAGCCTGTGCCAGTGTTTCATTACCCCTTCAGTAAAGAAATTGTTCCTAATAGCTAATGTAAACCTTCCTTGGTGTAACTTGAGATGATGTCTTGCCTGTTTAATATTCATTAGCTGATATTAATATTCATTAGCTACTAAATGAAGTTAAAATATTATTATTATATTACACATATATTATAATATTTATTATATTGTAATATATTATATATGATCGATCCTATTATATATCATATATTATATTTATTATAATATATTGTAATATATAATATATGCTATATTATTTAGATACATACACATATATATACAATTTAAAATATTACTTTACTAGTTTGAAGAACAACTTTTCCAAGTGCTGATCAGTGACAAAAAAGACTGCTTTTTCCTTCCCCCCCCCCATTCATGCCTGGCAGTTTGCTTGAGTGATGCTGAAGATCATTGCCTTGGTATAACACCCAACAGCAGGAGCTTTCTGACAGTATTTTGTTTACTAAGTGGCATTATTTTGTTTGCTAAGTCCTCTTCTGGCAGGCAAACACTCCACAAGGGAGAGGTTTTTAGTATTTCTTTCTTTCCTTGGCTCCTCTGGGAGGAATGAGGTTGCTCCCAATTCAGTTGAAGTCACAGAAGATTTGGAGGCAGTTGTAGTGTTCAACACCTGCATGCCTTTTTTTTTTTTAAGAAAAAGCAATAGTTTTATTCTGTATAAATTCATATTGTCAGACCCATCATTATTTATTCACCATGGAGCTTCCCTTTGCTTAATTTTTCATGAAAAGAACCAGTTCTGTTACATTGGACCATTATTATTGTGAGTTGCACATAAAATGGTAAATCCTATTTTATTTCAGCACATCTGGTTTGTCAAAATTAAAATTGAGGTTGACTTTAAGACTTTCTTGACATTGTAAAAACAGCAGTTTGACTGATATTGGGTATTTTTTACATCCCATTTTTTTGTGCAGAGTGGCTGAGAATGAAGAGAAACGGATACATAAGAAACTCCTCAATAAATAAAAAAATAAAAATATCCCCCCCACACCAAGCTACCTGAGATCTCTACATTCTGAAAAACGCTTTCACTACAAAAATGAAAAAAAAAAAAAAAGAAATTATATGCACCCAAAAACCCAAAAGACATTTTAGGTGCTTGTGATTCCCAGATGCTTTCAGACTCTATCCTGAAATCAGGAAGAATTCTCCAACCCAAGGAGTCTGACTCACTGAAACAGCAAGATGCTTGGTGCCAAAAATTTCGTAGACAGCTTTATCAATCATACAGATGTTTTTCTCCCAAGCTTGAAGGGTAACTGGAAACACATTTGAGGCTGTTGCCAAGCTCCTCAAAACATTTGGACAGGGAGAAGGGAACATGTGGGAGCAGACAACCCAAAGCTGTCTGCGTGGTGAGGATTCCAGATCCTGAACAGAGAACAATTCAGTCTCAATATTAAATTCCAAGCTAGTTATTAAGTGTTCACAGGGATTATTTCAAGTGGTACTTTATTTAGTAGAGATTCAATAAAACCTTTAATGATTTAATGAGGATGAATCCTGTTCAGCTGGGACTCAATTTCGAGATTCCACTCAGGATGTGACTTGGTCCAAATTGACATGAGAAGCTGATGACCAAACATTGTCAGCTACAATTATTTTGCTCAGAGTTTACACAGGGCCTTAGGCAATGAGTCTGTGACTCAGGAGTTGCTGCAGCACAAATGCAAAATGAAAACAAAGCAACAGGCAGCACACGGACTTGGACGGAGCAGCCTGATGCTTTCTAAAAGGTACAGAGCAGAACCATCCCTGGGCTGTTTCTCTGGGTTGCCTTTAATATATAAATGCTTGATAAATATATATATATGTATATATATATTTTTATTATATATATATATATATACACACATTTATATATAAGTATATATATAGTATATATATAAATATAATATATATATTATTGATGAAAGAGATTTTCCTCTGCCTGCAGCATCAATTGTAAAACTCCCCAGAAACATGAGGAAAGGCTGATTATTTAATGTAGAACAGCATTACTCATCCTGCTGCTTCTCCTTTCCAGAGATAGAGGATTCCTTCCTACCCTTAGATAATTCCAGTTCCAGAAAATAGGGAGTTTCATTCTTTTCCTTCACCATCTCTTTCCAAGGTGCCCCAAATCTCTTTTTTTTTTTAATTTTTTGATATGTGAAGCACGGTAAGAAGGCAAAGGGAAACCAAGGGGAAAGCTGAAAAAATCATTTCCAGCCATCAGGGTTTAGCAAAGCTCTCATCCTTGGTGGGTTTTGTTCATTTGTGAAAATGAAATTAAGAGTTAAAACCATGATTTCAATGGAAGCCTCTTAATTCTTTCTGAAGCATCTTGTTCATGGAGTTTAGAATTATTTTCTATAGCCAATCCATAAAAGAGAGGAAAAAAAATGAAACAAACCTCCACTAATTTCTTAGTTACTGGCAGAAGGAGTTTCTGTGAGAGTCTACAGAAAGGAAAGGCAAAAGATGATCTCCAGGACAGCTCCATGGCTCCAAGAAGGAATGGGCCCACCCCAGTGAAGACCATTTGGGAAAGACCATGGAGTCTTCCCCCAAGCCCTAAGTATTTTTACTAGAATGTGAAAAATATCCCTGCAATTTGCAGGATGCTACGAACCCCAAACTTACAACATTCTTTTCAGTCTTTCGAGATTCCCTGAATGCTTAAGAGAAAATGTCTCTTCATTCAACCCTGATTTTTTACTGTCTTCATTTTAACACTATTTATTTTTATTTTATTTTATTTTATTTTATTTTATTTTATTTTATTTTATTTTTTTTTTTTTTAATATTTTGGGTTGGAAGGGACCTTCAGGATCATAAAGATCCAACCTCTGGATGGGCAGGGACACCTCCCCCAGCCCAGGTTGCTCCAAAGCCCATCCAACCTGGGCTGAGACACTGCCAGGGATGGGGCAGCAACAACCTCCCTGGGCAACCTTCCTTGAAACATAGGAATGAAAACTTGAAATGAAGCCTGAAGGAAGATGTGCTGATTTTTCAAGCTGATTTTGAACCTAAATATTATTGGGAGACTCCCCTGCCTCCCATTCAGAGTCAATATCAGTAGATTAAAATAATATATATACTAATATAATAATGGTAATGATAATGATGATAATGATGATAATGATAATGATAATGATAATGATAATAATAATAATAATAATAATAATAATAATAATACATCCTACTCCATCCTCCAGGCTAGAAATAGTAACACTGACTCCTACTGGATTGAGGACAGGCCCTAAGAACTTTCATCCATTCTAACTGAGAGCTATTTGATATCAACATGGTCTTCCAAATGTTCTTCATCAAAGTTTTGTCATTTTATCCAGACCACACTTCCCCAGCATGAATTTTAGACCACATGAAAGAATCAATCACCTTCCCAAAGTCATGACAACTTACACCTTCTCTATTTACAGACCTGTTACCCTGTAACTGCAAGGAAGAAGGGGAAAAAAAAATAAATCTATCACATTGTTATCACAGCTTTTCTTAACACTTCTCTTTGTTGCTGCTGTGTTTTTCTAGGCATTTAAACTAACCTGGATGATGTACAACTACACTCTTCCTCCCTCAGAACTCCTCATTTTTAAAAAAAGGAAAAAACTTGGCACTAATTTCACTCCTTTTTTCCAAGACAACACTCACAGCTTTAAGATGGGAAATGATTTAAGGCTACATCCTCTGCAGCCACCCTGACTGGAACTAAAGCCAATTCAGATTTATTCCTCAAAATATCCTCCAAACTATTATATTCCTGATCTTTCATCAGGACAAGATAGCTGTGTGACCTAGGGATTGATATGAGCCAAATCTACCCGCAGTGCCCTATTTCACCTGGCAAGAAATAAATGTTGGAAGATTTTATCTGTGTATCTCAGTTACTAGGAGTGTCCTGACAGATTAGTTCAAATTTTATATAATAAACCCGTAATTTATTAAGCTTCTAACTGTTTGTGTTTTCTCCAAGGTCTCCTGGCTGTAGCTTCCAGGTTTTAGGATTTTAGGCACTCAAAAAAATAATTCTTACCTTCTTGATTTGCCTCCATCTCTGAACTGCAGATCCCTCCAACTCTGAGCAAGATACAAACTGGAATAAACCCCACGACAATGACCAAGCATTCACCTCCATAAATTATTTTCACTTTCTACAGAATGCCTTTTAAATCCCTAAACTAGAAATGTGTGGCCACTCAGAAATATTCCAGATATTTAACACCTTTTGCTAAATTACTCCTAAAAAAAAAAAAAAAAAAGAGTTCTGTGTTGGTGTAAAACTTTGTTTTTGCATGGTACAGGGACTATTTCAACATGTTTTTTCTTCTCAATTCACTGTGGGGTTTCACTTCTCCATTCTCTCATGGCAGCAAGAGAAATTGTCACATTTAGGGACTCTCTTCTTCCAGACACAGCAATTTTTAGCTCCACCATCTACATGAAGGTAAAAGATGCCAAGCAAACAGACGTCCCTCATCTCCCCAAGAAACCAACAGGAAGAGCAGAAGGCTGAGCAAAATGACCCCTCTGTCAGTCAGTGAGCTTCAAATGTAGGAAACTGCTAGATTTTTATTTTTAGTCTTCCAAATACCAGTTGCTTGTGCTTAAAACATAGGCATTTACTCATCCCTATACTTGCCATCACACTTTCTAGATTGTGAAGCTGTTCCTCAGTCTTTTTCATACCTAGATTTCTTCAAGACCCCGTTAGAAAGCCTCAGGAAAAGGGCAGAGCCTGAGATTATATTCAAAGAATTCAGAAGGTTTGCACCCCACCACTTTTTCTGTGCAACTGGAGGGAGATGAAGAGCTCTGGAGAAGAAATGTTTTGCCCCTTGGTTGCCAAGTCTGTGCTCCTGGAGCAAAACGCCTGTAAAGTGTTAAGGGATGGGCTATGATGGGTTTAAAGTTTCTTAAAAAGTAGATTTCCTATCAGAGAATTGTTCTGGTTGGAAAAGCTCTTCAAGACCTTTGAATCCAACTATTAAACCAAGTCTACCAGTGCTAAACCATGGCTCTCAGCACCACAGCTCCAGGGCTTTGAAACCCCTCCAGGGATGGGGATTCAACCAGGAAGCCTGGGCCTGTGTTTGATGAACCTTTCAGTGAAAAAATTTCTTCTAACATCCAACCTAAACCTCCCCTGTTGCAGCTTGAGGCCATTTTCTCTTGTTCTATCACTTGTTTCTTGGGAGACTGACCACTCCTGGCTCCAGCCTCCTTTCAGGGAGTTGTAGAGAGCCAGAAGGTCCATCTGGTACCAAGTCAAGGAAGTAAAGGTTTATGGGAATATCTGGAAAATAAAGATCAGAGCATCATTTAGGTTGGAAAAGACCTTTCAGATCATCAAGCTCTGTTAACCCAGCACTGCCAAGGCCACCACTGCCCCATGGCCTCAGCACCACAGCTCCAGGGCTTGGAAATCCCTCCAGGGATGGGGACTCCACCACTGCCCTGGGCAACCTGGGACAGGGAATGACAACCCTTTCCAGGAAGGAATTGTTCCTAATATCTAACCTAAACCTCACCTGGTGCAACTTGAGGCCATTTCCTCTTGTTCTGTCACTTGTTCCTTGGGCAAGAGACCAATGTCTGACCAGTCCCCAGCCCTGGTTCCAACCTCCTCTCAGGGAGTTGCAGAGATCCAGAAGTTCTCCCCTCATCCTCCTTTTCTCCAGGCTCAACACCCCCAGGTCCCTCAGCTGCTCCTGCTCAGATTTGTGCTCCAGACCCTTCCCCAGCTCCATTCCCCTTCTCTGGACACACTCCAGCCCCTCAATGTCCTTCTTGTCATGAGGGACCCAAAACTGACCCCAGGATTTGAGGTGCAGCCTCCCCAGTGCCCACCACAGGGGGACAATCCCTGCCCTGCTCCTGCTGGCCACACCAGTGCTGATACAAGCCAGGATGCTGCTGGCCTTCTTGGCCACACACTGGTTCATATTCAGCCACTCTTGACCATCACCCCCAGGTCCTTTTCCTCCAGGCACTTTCCAAGTTTTCTAAGCCTGGAGCATTGCCTGGGCTTGGTGTGACCCAAGTGCAGGATGTGACATTTGGCCTTATTGAACCTCATACAATTGGCCACCAGGCCATGGATCCAGCTGGTTCTTACTCCAAGAGGCAAAATAAAGTTTTTGGCCATGTTCATGTAATACTTTCAGGTAAACTTCTAGAAACTTCAAACCTTGGCTGGCAAATCAAGCCGTGGACTGCCAAGCCTCTGAAATCCCTTTAGCATTCCATGAACATTTAACATAGAGAATGACTGAGGAGTCTTTGTTAGGTGGAAGTGTTGGAAAGCCTCAGATGTCACACTGCAAAAGCAAGGTCAGCAGAACCCTTTATGTGTAGATGGAAGATATTTTACCTTCAGACCTCACAAAGGACAGGTAAGAACTCCACAATTTAATTAACCCCCAACAGAGATAAAAATGTAGCTTCTTCCAAACTCCTTATTCTCATCCAGCACTGGGGAGGAACATGTTAAGATGTCAAGCTGAGAAGTGCCACCAGCTCTGCTGCTCACAGCCAACCACAACTTCCAGATTCTCAAAACTGGTTAAATTGTTCAGGATGTTCTCAGAGCTCCAGGATGCAAAAGGGCACAAAATGTGCAATTTACAAAGATTCCTGAGCTCTAAGTTTTGAGGTGTGGGCCACATAAAAGTGGTATTAGAAGACTGAAGTCAAGAGGGTGGTGAGAACCTGGTCCAGACTGCCCAGAGAAGCTGTGGCTGCCCCATTCCTAAGAATGCTGAAGGCCAGATTGGATGGGGCTTGGAGCAACCTGGGCTGGGGGAGGTGTCCCTGCACATCCAGGGGTTGGAACTGGAGGAGCTGGAAGGTCCCTTTCAACCCAAACCACTCTGGGATTCTGGGATTCTGTAAATCATGGCAACACCTCTGGTTTTCTCCAGGTCTGACTACTCACATGAATTCAAAGTGAAGTTTCTCAAGATGCAGAACAGAATGGTTTGGGTTGGAAGGGACCTTTAAAGCTCCCCCCAGTCCAACACCCTGCAGTGAGCAGACATCTTCAACTCCATCAGGTTGCCCAAAACCCCATCCAACCTCACCCTGAAAGTTTCGATGAATGTTGGAATGTGAAACATCTTCACCTCTGCCAGACATATTCCAGACACCACACGTAAAAGAGATGGTAAAAAAAGTGAAATCATTCACTGGAAAGAGGAACAACTTTCACGCTTGGTGGTCCCACCAGTGCAACCAAAGCCCAGCAGTCCTTCCTCTGTCTCAGGCCACTTCCAAACCTTATCTAAGCAGGAACTGCCTCTGAAGAAAAAAATGGGAGAGATCTGTATCACATCATGGAGCAGAGGAAAACTTTCTCATCCTCACAGTGCAAGTGTTCTGAGAACATTGATCTCCACCCAGGGAAGAGCTTTCAACACCACCACTGGAACCAGCTCCTGATTGAAGACATTTCTTCAAGAAAGCAGGAACTGTGAATAGAGATTTGGACCTTCCCAAACTTGATAACCCATTCATGAAGCTCTCCTGCCCTCAATGACTTCAATTTGTTATGGTCAACACCCATCATTTTTTTCCTTCCAAAAAGGGAAATGCTTTCTTAAAGACATCAAAAAAAAAAACATAACCAACCCCCCCAAAAAAACACCAAAGAAAAAACCCCAACCAAACATATTTATAACCTAACCAAACTTTTTTTGGGAGGAAAGCTGATGTCTGCTCTCAGCCTGGTTTGTAAAAGAACCTGAAAATCAAAATTTTTTTTCAAAATAGCACTTAGTGCTCGATTGCAGAGAAGTAGTTGAAAAGAGGAGAAGCACATCCCCATGCTGCAAGCTCAAAGCTGTATTTTGAGGTGACTTCAGGGTTGAGTCAATTCGGGAGCAGTTTTCTGGGAGCTGAAAGACTGCCCAGTTCAGGCAGATGGGCAGAAAAATGAAGCAAAAGTGGAGAAGTGTACAAGAATCAGAACACAGGGCCATGGGATGGGACACAAAGACAACAAGCCATAGTAGAATATAACATTATAGAATGTATTTTCTTCTATAATGATATTAAAGTGTAGAAAGATATGAAAAAAAAGTGTAAATGGAAAACACAGCCTGGACATTATCTGAAAAATATGATAAAATTACATATTAAATCAGATTAAATCCACAAAGACAGATTAAGTGACTATAAAAACAAGTGTCTAAAATTAAGAGTTTTACAGAGGAGGTAGGAAAGGGGATTATGAGAAAACTTAAATAACACATATGACAAAAAAAAGCAGCATGTTAAATGAGGAAGTTCAGTAAAGAAGAATTCCCCAGTCCAATTTTACTTCCACTTGACCACAGGGTTATAAGCACACACAGAGCTGAATTTCTACTCAGGGAAACACAGAGTTTCAGGAAAGAAAGAAAATGAGAAGTCCCGATTAGAAGCAGCTTTAGAAGCCTGCAAGCACAGTATCAGAGAAAGATGAAAATATCCTAATACTTGCAATCGCTCTTTGAAATTTAATAAAATGCAGAATTATGAAATAAGCAGTGTCAGAACCTTACCTAAATTAAATGTGGCAAGCTCCAGTTCATTTAAAGAAAATAGATGTATATTGAAAATTGTATATGATTAAGGACAAGAGCTTAAGTATCTCAGGACAGGAGACAGAGAGGGTGAAAACATCTCTTAAAAATCAGTATTTTTATTATCAAATACAGATGAAATCAACCAAAGAATCAGCAGCTAATAATTCAAGCACATAGATGTACAGCAATAGGTAGGTTAAGTTATCTGATAACACTTATTTTTTAAAAAAACCCTCTTATATTAACATATCAGAGCATGAGAGCCACAAGTTAAGCCTGATAGTGTCTTTCAGATTAAGGCAAAACATGAAGAATTGTCCTTAAAAGCACAACTAGGTCAGCAGCTTTCATTGATAAAAGAAAATCTGAATGATCAGCCAGAAAAGTGCCAGAAGCAGCTGTAAAAAGTTATACTGAGATCAAGACAAAAGGGACTATTTAGAGCAACCTTCCAATATCTGAAGGGGCTCCAAGAAAGCTGGGGGAGGGCTTTGGACACGGGGGGGTAGGGAGAGGAGAAGGGAAATGGGTTAAAACTTGGAGAGGGGAGATTGAGGTTGGAGATGGGGAAGAAATTCTGGAATTGGAGGGTGGGGAGAGCCTGGAACACGTTGAGAGAGTTGGAGGAGAGAAGAGAGGAAAAGAGAAAGTTCTGGGGAGCCCTTGGAGCATCTTCCATGTCCTGAAGGGGCTCCAGGAAAGCTGGGGAGGGACTTTGGACATGGGAATGGAGGGATGGGATGAGGGGAAGGGTTTCCAGCTGCAAGAGGGGAGATGGAGAGGAGATGGGAGAGAGAAATTCTTGAATTGGAGGGTGCTGAGCCCCTGTGCCAGGTTGCCCAAGGAAGCTGTGGCTGCCCCATCCCTGGCAGTGTCTCAGCCCAGGTTGGATGGGGCTTGGAGCAACCTGGGCTGGGGGAGGTGTCCCTGCCCATCCAGGGGTTGGGACTGGGTGATCTTTAAGGTCCCTTCCAACCCAAACCATTCTAGGATTTAGAGGAGAGCAGAGCAGAGGGGGAGAATCCACGTCCCTTACACATTCTGTAAGTGTTCGTATTTAATGTCTATATATTAAACATTATTATTATTATAAACATTATTATTATTATAAACCTATTATAAACATTAAACATTTTAATGTGTCCTTATCAGTATATTCCTTTTCCAATGAGGATGTGTGAGGTACACCCCAAACCTTGAAGACATCTCTCATCAAAGACACTTTTAGGGAAATAGAATTTGTTTTGGGTTGGTTTTTTCTTTTTTTTTTTTTTTTTTTTGCAGTAAACTGCATTTTGCAGGAAACTTGCAGAAAACTGCAGAAGACCAAGAGAGAAAGTTCTGCAAATTCTTAAAAACAAATGAAGATGATTCACCTCAGCTGGTCAACCCCTTCAGCTGAACAAACAATCCAATTGTTCTCTGGCAATCAGGAAGAAAAGTGAACATGCTTACATCTGCAAATAAGTTTTGGCATCAGGATCCAGTTCTGGAAAACAAAGGCTTAGGTTTCAGAAGTAAAACAGCTGGATTGATCAACCAGCCAGAGGAGGAGGTAATCTGAGTCTGGTTGTACCTAACACTATTCCCAACATTTGAGGTCAGCAGACACCAAAGTTGCTTTCTTCTGCTGATCAGTGAAGTTTGAAAAGTGACCTGAAAAAAAAGGACTGATTCATTATTTCTCAGTAATTCCATAGATTGCCAGGTTGGAAAGGACCTCAAGGATCATCTTGTCCAGATTTGAGTAGACACTGTGTTGTGGTGGAGAAAAGGAAGAGTAAATACATTCCAGGTTGAGGGGAATTCCATCTAAGAAGAATCTGCATTCATTCAAGGACATAAAAACTGATGGGAATGTGTCCTGCAGGGACACACAGAAGAAACTGAGCAGCTCAAAAAATCCAATTTCAGGAGAAATTCAGCCAAGGACAGTTTCTTCCAGTCCTGTTACAGCTGATCTGCAAGCTGATGTGAGCTGGTAACTGGGCCTTTGAGAATGAAAAAAAAATCTCATCTTCCAAATCCACAGATGAGAGATTTTGGAAGATGCTGCCAACAGGAATAAAACACAACTATCATTTCCTCCCATTAACTCCAAGCTTCAGTCTTTAATATCCATAAGTCAGAGCAACATCCCACTGATGACTTGAGACAGGCCAAAGTTTTGCAATTTCTACTTTTCAGCACCCACAGATGTTTCTCCAATATTTGGCTGAGCTGAGCTTAAAAATGACATTTTCAAGAATCTTTAACCCATAGTCTACTACTCCAGATAATGGCTTCTACACCCAAGAAAGCCAATGACATCCTGGCTGGTATTAAAAATAATGTGGCCACCAGAAGTAGGGAGGTGACTGTCCCCCTGTACTCAGCACTGGTGTCCAGTTTTGGGCACCTCAATATAAAAGAGATATCAAGGTGCTGGGGTGAGTGTAGAGGAGGGCAAGGAAGGTTGGGAAGGGCCTGGAGAATAAATCCTCTGAAGAATGATTGAGGGAGCTGGGAGTGTTTAGTCTGAGGAAGAGGAGGCTGAGGGGAGACCTCGTGGCTCTTTCTAACTACCTGAAAAGACATTGTAGGAGAGGTTGGTAATTACTTCTCACAGGGAATTAGTGACAGAAGAAGAGGGAATGGCTTCAAGCTGCAACAAGGTAGGTTTAGACTGGAAATTTGGATGAAATTTTTCACATCAAGAGTGGTGTCCTGGTTTGGGCCAGGATAAAGGGGATTTTCTGGTTTGGACTTTTGCTTTCAGCTCAGTCTCTTGTAAGTAGTTGCACTTGCTGAAATTAAAAGCAAGTTTCTCAGGCAGTGGCTGCTTCTAGGACTGATAACACTCAGTGTTTATAGTTACTGCCAGAGACTGGTGTGCAGAACCAGGGACACTGCTCAGCTCTGAGGAACATTTTACCTTCCAGAAGGAGCAAGGAGGTCCCACCTGGAACCCTCCTTTGGGGAGCACCAGACAAGACAGATGTCAAAATTGACCAAACAGAGTATTCCATCCCATACACCTCATCCTCAGGATAAATTTGAGGGATCACAAGGGTCAAACACTTCCTTCCTTCCTGCTTCTTCTCTTCTTCCTGCCCTCCCTGCTTCCTTCGGCATCCTGGGAGGATCCCATCCATTCCTCTGCCTGTGCTTCTGATCCATTCCAGCCTGAATCTGGGTGTTCCTGCCTCCAGCTCCCAACTGCTGCTGACTCCAGGATTCCAGCCTGGACTTTCCCAGGGCTGCCCTGCAGCCTCGCTGGGGACGTGAGAGTTATTGGGGGAAAGGGGGGAGGAACCTGGGATCAATTTTCCTCTAGATTTGTATAGATTTAGTAATTTTTCCTATTTATCGTTCCTGTTTCATTAAAGTTGTGTAGTTTAGTTTCCAACCCATCAGTCTCTCTTCCTTATTCTCTCTCTTTTCTGTATCAGTGAGGAGAGAGAGATTAATACATAAATCTGTTACTCAGTTTATCTGCCAGGCCAGTGTTAAACTGTGAGAAGTGCTCAGACACCAGAATGGGCTGCCCAGGGAGGTGGTGGAGTCGCCATCCCTGCATGTGTTTAAGGTCGTTTAGATGGTTTTGGGGGATATGGTTTAGGGGAGAACTTTGCAGAATACAGATGGTGGTTGGGCTCCATGATCCTAAGAGTCTTTCCCAACCTGAAAGATTCTGTGATCCCATATTTGACTGTGCCATGCACAGTCATGTGCACATGAATGGATCAGAAGCACAGGCAGAGGAATGGATGGGATCCTCCCAGGATGCCCAAGCAAACAGGGAGAGGGGAAGAAGGGGAAGCAGGAAGGGGTTTGACCCTGGTGATCCCTCCAATTTCTCCTGAGGATGAGGTGTATGGGATGGAATCCTCTGTTTGGTCAATTCTGGCATCTCTCTTGTCCCTTCCTCCCCAAAGGAGGGTTCCAGGTGGGACCTCTTTCCTCCTTTTCTCCTTCTGGAGGGCCAAATGTTCCTCAGAGCTGAGCAGTGTCCCTGGTTCTGCACACCAGTCTCCAGCTGGAACTATAACCATGGAGTGTGAGCAGTCCCAGCAGCAGCCACTGCCTGAGAAACTTGCTGTTCATTTCAGCAGTGCAGCTGCTTACAAGAGACTGAGCTGAAAGCAAAAGTCCAAGACAGAAAATCCCCTTTATCCTGGCCCAAAGCAGGACATCCCAAGAAACTCTGAAGATGGCAGCCACATCCCTGAATGTCCCCATAAAGGTTGTATTTCAGGGGATTTGCTCTGTTTGATTTTGCCCTTTTAAAATCAAACAGTAGCAGGGAAACACATCTTTAAACATGGGGATTCAGACTGTGCAAACTTAGAAGCAAGGTTTGAGTAGCCTTAAACTGTCTTTACCAGCATTTTAAGTTTGCCAAGGGTCAAGTTGGTATTCTCAAGGAATCTTGGTACCTTAAATTAAGGGTGTCTTTTCAAAGGAAGACCTTTCTATTTTCAGCAGGGCAGAGGAGCAGGCAGCAGAGATTGAAAGCTGTGCTCGTGTTCAAACATCTGTACAAAACAAACCCCTCCACAGGAGCCAAAGCATTTGCTAAAGGGAAAAAGTCTATTAGCAAATATTTTTCTCTCTGAAGTTATAAGTCAAGCCAACTCTTCTAAGAGCTGCCAAGAGCATCCAAGTCCAACTCCGTTTGACTTCATTCATATATAAAAAAAGAGTGTTTCCTTCCTGCTCATTTAAGGAAGAATTAAACAGGAACAATTAGTGAAAAAAAAAATTAAAAAAATAAAAACCATGAAGCTAATCTCTGCACAGAAAACAACCTGGTGAAAACCAGCCTGAAAGGAAGAATAATTTGTCTTTGGATATTTACAGCACAAATTTATTCGGTCTCAATATTTGCAAAGTAAAGGTCCACCCACAGGAACTTTATATATATATATAATAATTACATATTTTTTTATATATATGATACGTTTTTCACATGTGAAATGTATGGACTGGGTATTATCAGACAAACAGAACAACTGAGAAAAGCAAGAACATGCCCAGTGATGGGGGAAAGGGACCATCTGGTCTTTTAAGACACTCACACAATAGGGAAGGAGTTGAGCTTGGCAGCTAAGGACTGAAAAGCATATGGTACATTTCCTCTTAACTGGCATTTTTTGGCTTTTCTTAGTTTGGGTCAGAACTTTACCAGACCTGGAGCAGTTTGTAGGAAGCTTTTTCATCCAGTTAAAGAGTTAAAGCACAGCCAGACTGAGAGTTCTTTGCTTGGGTTATTTTGAAGCAGGGTAAGTAGGATAAAGACATCTGAAAACCTCTGTAACCTTTGAAGGGAAGAGGAAGGATTAAGAATATGGCAGTAAAACCATACCAAGATTATTTGGGTGAAGATTATTTGAGCTAAGAGTAAGGTTTTTTTTAATAAGCTGAGTTCTTGAGCACCATTTATTCACATAATGATAAAACTCATCAGCAAAGTCTGAGTTTAACACAGATGAAGACTTGAAAAGCCTGTACTGGTAGCAAATATACTAAATTTTAATATGGAAGTGCCAAGTGCAGGACTGATGACTTAGATTCATGTTTCACACTAACATTGAAGACAGCATCTTAGGTTTTTTGTCCATCCAATTTATCATAAGGTTTCAGTACACTGACAAATGGAAGTTTGAATTCTATTTGAGGAAACAGCAACTTAAATGAGATAAATGTAAATGTACATGGACTCTTGTGGTGTCTGAAAACATCAACACTCTCTGAAAGGGTCAGCACTCTATAAAAATTTGAGACCAAAATCTCAAAAAAAAAACCCCAAACAGAGAAACAAACCAAGTTTAAGGCAAAAAATTCTATGTGAAGATTAATATAAATGAACTGAGTACAGGAAAGTGTAAGACAAGATCAGTCAACACAACACATTAACACCTCAAATTCAGTTGAGATTACAAAGCAGTTCTGTGATAAAAAAGCAAATTCTTGATGAGTATTTAGCATTACTTTTTTTGTACCTAACAGCAACTTCTTTGAAAAAGTTAGTAGGTAATATTTTTATCCTTGGATCTAAAGAGATACAAAAAAAAAAATAAAATCTGCAACTTCCAGGAAGAAGTATTAACAGCTACTACAGTTTTATCCCAACAAGAATAGCCTTGCATAAGCCTGCTTAGAAAGTCACAAATTTTTCCTAGCAAAGATGATGTAGATGAGCTGCAGTGAGTGAGAAAACTGCAAAGATGTGGCCAAGAGAAGTGGTTGATCCTTTTGGGTGCTGAGCCTTCACTGCTAAACAAATTAATAATTCAGTAAACCTTCGGGATGTCATTAGGATGAAACAGCCATAAAATTCACAATACTGTACATCAAATAAACTGTGCACATGGTTTTACCAGTTACAAATACATGACTGGGTTCATTCAGCAAACAGATAAATGGAAAAAGAAGCTGCCCAAGGGCCTGAGCAGCTCTGATGCAAGTGGCAGCTGGAGTTGAGCTCTGTGGAAACTGCTCTGTTCCTACCCTGTGCAGGATGCTCAGGGCATTTTTAGTTTTCTCATGGCCTGAGGGATGGATGTTCATGGTAACTGCTTCAGCCACTTTGCTCTCTTCAAAACCAACCCCATGCCAAACCCTCCTGGCAGCTGATGGTGCCACTGAGAGCACCCCAAGAGTAACCCAGGCTCAGCTGCTCCTCAGAACCAGGTTACAGCCATGAGTGATGATGAGTTTCACTTTTTCTTTACCTACATTGACGTTTAAATTAGCTGTGATGAAACCTGGTGAACATTTTACAAGAGCACATAGTGACAGCACAAAGGGTAATGGCTTCCAGCTGGAAGAAGGGAGATTCAGGTGAAGTATTAGGAAGAAATTCTTGAATCTGAGGGTGCTGAGCCCCTGTCCCAGGTTACCCAAAAAAGTTGTGGCTGCTCCATCCCTGGCAGTGTCTCAGCCCAGGTTGGATGGGGCTTGGAGCAACCTGGGCTGGGGGAGGTGTCCCTGCCCATCCAGGGGTTGGAACTGGAGGAGCTGGAAGGTCCCTTCCAACCCAACCCATTCTATGAACATCAGGATTACATCCTGCAAAGTCATTCTGTAACTACCAACACATCAAAGGTTGTATTTCTTTTGGGAATGTTTGAATTTCAGTACCTCCAAGAAAAAAAAAAGAAACCACCACTGCTGAAATGGAAACAGTCCAGTCCTTAAAGTAGAAAGAGTGTGATCCAAAGAGTACTGTTAAGCACACTGGAAGGGGGCAGTGGGATGCTCTGTTAGAATAAAATGTGAAGGTTGAAAGTTTTTAGGAAAACCCCAACCAAATTAAACACTGACATAAGGGACACTGCAATGGAGAAGAGCTCCTTCCACAGTGAAGAGCCCTGGGGAAAAAAGAGATGAGGTTGATTGCAAAAAGGGAAGAGACAATAAATTAAGGAACAGGGAATTCTGCAAAACTGTTTGGCTGTTCAAGATTCAAAGCAATACAAAAGAAAATCATAGTATCATAGAATTTTCAGAGTTGGAAGGGACCTTTAAGCTCACACAGTTCCAACCCCCTGGATGTGCAGGGACACCTCCCACAGCCCAGGTTGCTCCAAGCCCCATCCAACCTGCCCTTAAAAACTTCCAGGGATGGGGAATCTTCCACCACCTCTCTGGACAACCTGTGCCAGGCTCTCCCCACCCTCATGGTGAAGAACTTCTTCCTAACTTCCAATCTCCATCTCCCCTCCTCCAGTTTCAATCCATTCCCCCATGTCCTATCCCTCCCTGACATCCTCAAAAGTCCCTCCCCAGCTTTCTTGCAGCCCCTTCAGATCTATGAAGGTTGCTCTGAGCTCTCCTTGGAGCCTTCTCCTCTCCAGACTGAACAACCCCAACTCTCTCAGTCTCCTCACTCCAGAGCTGCTCCAACCCTCTGAGCATCCTCCTGGCCCTTCTCTGGATACACTCCAGCACCTCCATGTCCCTTCTGTGAAATACAGGTCTACACCTTGAATAATATCCTTGGCAACAACTGCAGGAAGCCCAAGGAATAACTATGAAATATAATCAGCACCTTCAGTCATCTCCCAGTGTCTGCATAGTTTCAGTGGTGGAATAAAAGCAGAGCCATTTACACTTGAGTTCAGCAGCTGCTCATCCATGGGAGATGGAAAAAGTCACATCCAACAAGACCAGCAATACCTTTCTGCCCTAGACAAACACTTAAGAGACTATCATTAGAAACTGCTGATAACTTTCTATTTATAGAAGTGGAAAGCTTAGGAAAAATGTCTTCTGGAAATGAAGATTGTGCTTCCAGACTGTATTTTCTACAAGGGGCTCTGGACTGTATTACTGATTCTCCTTTGCCTTTGCACATCCTTTATTCTCCTGCACCTGAACCCTTGGGTGCACTTTGCTTTCTTTGCTTGAAAGCTTGGGCATCTCAGTAGCTTTTTTCTTAAATATTAAATGACTAGAAATTATTTTGCTGGAAGGTCTCCATGTAGTTTCTAAGAACACTCACATAAAACCAAGTATCCTGAAATTCTGATCTAGCAGATATGCAATTGCATTCCTCCTTACCCCAGTGTTAATTTTGTTTTCCTAGTTTAATAAAATATTTAAGGTTACAGACTAGAAAGAAGCCCCCATTACAAGTAAATTGAGTGGCAAGGAATTTAACAAATGTAGCTGACAAGATCTGCAACAAAAATGCTCCTGTGTTCATTTTCTGCTCAACAAAGGTTTTTATGCAGCCACAATGCACTGAGAGATCTGAGCAAACTGTTTCATTTAGGTAGCAACACAAAGCATTAATTAATAGATGACAAAGTCATCTGGTTCTGCATTGTCCATTGTTCTTCAAAGGAAAATCATTTCTAACCTAACTCGAGGCTTCACAGAGAGCCCTGAAAGGTTAAACAAAACCCCCTCTTCAGTCCAAATGCTTCCAACCCTTAAGACAGCAAGCTATAAATTATTAAGTAGCTTGTCTAATTGCTTCATGATGGCATCCAAAGATTCCAGTCCCCTCCTACCCCCACATCCCAAGATGCAATTCCAGCTGGATGCACTTTCACCACAGATCATTATTCACCAGGGTTTGCTCTCCTGTTCAAATGAGGTACCAGAGGTCAGGCTCCTAATAAGAAAACAAAGAGTGAGATTCCCAGACCCACATAACATCCTAAATCTCAAAGCTACATCAGCAAGCTGACAACTGGAAAACCTAGGAAACCTCATCAATAAGTAATGGAGAAAGGAATCGGATTACACCCAAGAGTTGGATTTTTTCAAGTCCTCTCTCCCCTCCCAAAATTAAGGCAGAGATGGAATAACTATTCCTAGAGGCAGTGCTCTGAAAGTCACAGCTGCAAATCAGAATCTTGGACTAAGAGTTTAAAAAGAGCTTAAAAAGTGAACTCAATTTCTGGTAATTATAGAAGCAAGAGGCAAAGCCGGAAAAAAAACAGCACAAAATAAATAAGTTGGTCCGATCTATCAACATACTCAGCTTTTCCAATTCACAAGTATGTTGGGTTTTAAATAAAACATTTCAGGCAGAGAAAACACATGTTTAATGGCAATCTATTACACAATTTGCAAATCAAACAAAATAGCTTTTTTTTTTTTTTTTTTTTTAGTGCTGTAACAGCATCCATGATTTTCTAAAATACATAAATAAATCATCCTCAGGCACAGATCCAAAAGATAGCTGGAAATGTTAACTGTGGCACTAGTAAGGATTGACTTGAAACTTCTTATTTTAATTTACAGCCATTAAATATTTATTCGTTCCTGCCTACCACCTTTCACTGTAAAAAAAATAAATATTTATTACAGAAAAAAGCAACTGAGTGATTCCAGCATTCTCCCTCAGAAAATGACAGCTGTCTGGCAGACATAGTTGGCTTTCTTGAACCCAGGACTTCTGACCAACAGCTCTTTGAGGGACAGATCAGAGTCTTTCCACAGAATTTCCATACCAAAATCGACAATAATTCAAATTATTATTAAGCTGATCTTCCCACCATAGAAACAATGGCCATGTCTATATAGACAAGGAATATGAAAGCAATGTGGAAATCTGGGCTGGTTTACATGCCATTTGTGGGAAAAAATATCAAAGTATTTAATAGTTTGTTTTCCAATATCATTATGCAGCAATTGAAACTCTGTCTGTATACTCCAAGCAATGAGCAATGTTTACTAGAGGTCTTATACTAGATGGTATATACTAAATGGTATTATATATGCTACTAATAAATAATATATGCCAATAATAAATGGTATTATATATACTAATAGTATTATACTAAAGGAAAAACTAGAGCAGCAGCAGCTCCATGCCCACTCCATAGGTGATAAATTTGTTTCAGAAGCAAGACAGTGAGAAGATAAGGGAATAAAATGGATGTGGGGAATGTCTTGCCTCAAGGATGTCCCTGCAAGAGCAGCTGATGACAACTCCTGCCAACCTCATGGAGTTCAACAGACCAAGTGCAAGGTCCTGGATCTGCGTCAGGGCAATCCCAAGCACCCAGAAAGGTTGGGAAGTGAATTGTTTGAGCTCTGAGGAGAAGGGCTCAGGGGTGGTGGTGGATGAGAAGTTCAAGAGGAGCCAGCAGTGAGCATCTCCTGCCCCAAAACCAACCAGGGCCTGGGCTGCATCAGGAGAAGTGTGGGCAGCAGGGCAAGGGAGGGGATTCTCCCCCTCTGCTCTCCTGAGACCCCACCTGGAGTCCTGCATCCAGGTCTGGAGCCCCTGGTACAAGAAAGACATGGAAGTGGTGGGATGTGTCCAGAGAAGGGCCAGGAGGATGCTCAGAGGGTTGGAGCAGCTCTGGAGTGAGGACACTGAGAGAGTTGGGGTTGTTCAGTCTGGAGAGGAGAAGGCTCCAAGGAGAGCTCAGAGCAACCTTCATAGATCTGAAGGGGCTGCAAGAAAGCTGGGGAGGGACTTTTGAGGATGTCAGGGAGGGATAGGACATGGGGGAATGGATTGAAACTGGAGGAGGGGAGATGGAGATTGGAAATTAGGAAGAAGTTCTTCACCATGAGGGTGGGGAGAGCCTGGCACAGGTTGTCCAGAGAGGTGGTGGAAGATTCCCCATCCCTGGAAGTTTTTAAGGCCAAGATGGATGGGGCTTGGAGCAACCTGGGTTGTGGGAGGTGTCCCTGCACATCCAGGGGGTTGGAACTGTGTGAGCTTAAAGGTCCCTTTGAACCCTGAAAATTCTCTGATTCTATGAAGAAAGCTGGGGGAGGGCTTTGGACATGGAGGGATAGGGAGAGGACAAGGGGAAATGGGTTAAAACTTGGAAAGGGGAGATTGAGGTTGGACATGGGGAAGAAATTCTTGAATTTGAGGATGGGGAACCCCTGTGCCAGGTTGCCCAAGGAAGCTGTGGCTGCCCCATCCCTGGCAGTGTCTCAGGCCAGGTTGGATGGGGCTTGGAGCAACCTGGGCTGGTGGGAACTGGATGATCTTGAAGGTCCTTTCCAACCCTGACAGTTCTGTGATGCTATGATTCTATATGCCCCTACCAGCAATCAGAAATGCCACAGATACAGCAGGGCACTGAGTGAGGGCTCAAACGGGTGTTAAAATCAGACTTTTGGCTCAAGGCATTTCTTACCTGCAACTGCCACTGAAATAAGGCAAGGGATGAAAGAAAAAACATCTCCTCCTTTATTCTGATTAACTAAGATGACTAAGATGGTCTTGGCCCAACTGCTTTTTAATATGGACAGAAAATGCCAGCAGTGAAAGACAATGAGTGTGAAAGCGATATGGAAATTAGGGTTGGTTTAGATGCCATTTGTGAGGAAAAAAAAAAAAAAGTATGTAAGTTTGTTTTCCTATATCATAATGCAGCAATTGAAACTCAGTCTGTATATTCCAAGACATTCTCAATGCAAAGGTTATTATGGATTAAAATCTGGCACCAAGAGCTGTGTCTTTCCTGCACCTTGGCCATCAAAAGCACTAAACCTCTCTGAGAGAACAAGTTTCATGATATTCCTCGTAAAAGAATAAATTAAAATTAGGTTTGTTGCTGCATCCTTAGTTACAGGAGTACAAAAGATCAAGAAACAACATCCATACATCCAAAAGTCAAAAAAAAACAAGTCAGAGAACAAGTTTCATTCTTGTGATGAAGCACTGGCAGGGGCAGTGTCCTCAGCATCCTCTCCTACCCTTCTCTCCTTCCCTCTCTAACAACCCAATTGTTTAATTCATTGTTTTACATAGGTGAAATGGACCATTAGAAAACATTAGACAACACTTAATTTATCATTTATACCCAGATGGATGCAAATCATTTTAAGGTTTGGCGTTGTGATGCGGGTTTGTTTTTTTTTTTTCTTCCCACACCCCTAATTAATATTCATGAGGATAATTTCACAAAGGCAGTTATAAAACTATGTCAGTGGCAGCTTGAAAATATAGTTGTGCTGAGACAGAAGAGGAAATTCTCTTCTCTCCCCCACCCGCCCTCCGCCTCCTGCCCCTGCAAGGGGGGATTTAAAACCCAAGGCAAACATTTATTGAATGATGGGGTTTGATAATATTTTAATCGAGTTATTCATTACACAAAAATAACACTGTGGAAAACCAGATAACTTTAGACAAAAGCTAAGTTCATTTGTTCTGGACAGGTGGCCAGTCTGCAACTCCGTGCCGGCATCCAAAGCCCGCCCACAATAGCACTAAAGACGATTATGCAAATGTTCCCTATTCCCTGCTATTTTCCCAGGAATGGGAGAAGGGCTCCATGTGGAAGAAGCAATTGTTTCCCAGTCATGTGGAAAACAAACCAAGAGAAAGAAGGGAGGGAATGTGAAGAGGAGATAGCAACACACACCCTTACCCGGCTGCTCTTCGACTGGCTCTGGCTGAAAAATGCTTGAGATGATGATAACAGGAGAGTGATTTCCATAGCATGGTGAGGATAGCAGGGGTCAGGCAGAGAGTTCAGAGCCCAGGAAATGTATTCCTCAACCCTGGCTATTCTACATTTTCCCTTGTGTTCTACCCAGGGACAAAGCAGTCTCAAGATGTGACTCTCCTGCAGTCGCAATGCATCGGTGACAGGGGATAGAGGGGCCGTGTGATGCAACAAGAAGAAAGTTTGGGAAAGAGAGGGAGAAGATCATCCAGTTATCTGGTTGGAATTTTGGCCAGATTTTATGTTACTGAAGGATTATTTTTTTTTTTAAAATCTACACCTCGATTACGGAGTAAATAAAAAGCAGATGTGAAGTCTAAGTCAATGCATTTGCTCTGTTTCAGTCGTTCGACCATTATTAATTTAAAGCTGTTTTACTAAACTACAGCACCTTGTAACCACAAAATAGGGGGGTTTAAAGGTACTTCAAATTAATTCTTAAAGTGTACTAGAATTGTTTTTTAATTTCAAATGCAGCCCTTTAAAACTCAGGGCTTAAGCAACCCATTCCTACATAATATTCTTCTCTTCCCAATATAAATTTTACACCTAAGTACCCACCTAAATAATTCAGCTTCTGCATATACAACAAATGAATGTTTTAGGATTCAGCAGGACACAAAAGACTGCAGGCAAATAAATGGGATGCAACCAACCAGCAGCCTGCAACTTTATTAATTATGTTGGGCACGACTAAGTATAATTATAAGGCTGCGACTGTCCCTCTCCTCCCACAAAGCCCTGGGTATTAAAAGGCTGCAGAGCAGCATTAAGGGACTAGAAGTTGTAACAGACAAACAACCTGAGCCCTTAACAGTCATTGTTACACAGGCTGTGATTCAGCCACAAATGGGTACAGGATCCACCACAACTCCCAGGGCCAAGCCAGCTGCCTTCCATTCCGATTTACTCCAGTAACTGATTTCATCTGGGCTGGAAAACCACCCCAAGTTGATATTTGGTTCAATAATCACTGAATCCCAGAATGATTTGGGTTGGAAAGGACCTTCAAGATCATCCAGATCCAGCCCCTCTGCCACGGGCAGGGACACCTCCCCCAGCCCAGGTTGCTCCAAGCCCCATCCAACCTGGGCTGAGACACTGCCAGGGATGGGGCAGCCACAGCTTCCTTGGGCAACCTAGGACAGAGTTCCACCACCCTCACAGCAAAGAATTTCTTCCTCAGATCTCATCTCAGTTTTTCCTCTTTCAGTCTCCCCCTCATCCCATCCCTCCAGGCCCTTGTCCAAAGTCCCTCCCCAGCTTTCCTGGATCCCTTCAGGCACTGGAAGATGCTCCAAGGGCTCCCCAAAACCTTCTCTTTCTCTTTCTCTTTCTCTTTCTCTTTCTCTTTCTCTTTCTCTTTCTCTTTCTCTTTCTCTTTCTCTTTCTCTTTCTCTTTCTCTTTCTCTTTCTCTTTCTCTTTCTCTTTCTCTTTCTCTTTCTCTTTCTCTTTCTCTTTCTCTTTCTCTTTCTCTTTCTCTCTTTCCCTTTCCCTTTCCCTTTCCCTTTCCCTTTCCCTTTCTTTCTTCCTCTTCCTCTTCCTCTTCCTCTTCCTCTTCCTCTTCCTCTTCCTCTTCCTCTTCCTCTTCCTCTTCCTCTCGCTCTCCCTCTCCCTCTCCCTCTCCCTCTCCCTCTCTTCTCCTCTCCTCTCCTCCAGGCTGAACACCCCCAACTCTCTCAACCTGTTCCAGGCTCTCCCCACCCTCCAATTCCAGAATTTCTTCCCCATCTCCAACCTCAATCTCCCCTCTCCAAGTTTTAACCCATTTCCCTTCTCCTCTCCCTACCCCCCCGTGTCCAAAGCCCTCCCCCAGCTTTCTTGGAGCCCCTTCAGATATTGGAAGGTTGCTCTGAGCTCCCCTGGGAGCCTCCTCTTCTCCAGGCTGAACAACCCCAATCCCTCAGCCCTCTGAGCGTTTGAGTGGTCATTTTTCCCATCACTACCTCTTCTCCATTCAGAACCTGACAACTGGAAGACTTCAAGTTGATTCGGAAGAATTTCTTGGCTTTTTCTTTCATTGCTTTAAAGTGATTAATAAGACTCTCCTTCCATGACTGATATTTTTGCTACTTTTCCTCATTCAACAGGATTTATAAATAAAAGTGTTAAGTGAAGACTCTTGCCTGCATGTTCCTCAAATGAACACTGCCTTTCATCATGTCTCCTGCCTGTCTGTAATTACTCTGCAATTATTTTGACACTCCTTAGGAATCTGTATTATTATTTTCACAAGCTATCACGTGTTCTGCATTTCCATCAAGCTCAATGTTCTCTCTCCCTCTTTCTTGTAGGAAGCTCCTCCAGGATCAGCTATTGGCTTCTGGGCACTCTGTAGATCTTCCAAATCCCTCTCAACTATTTCTTTTTGTGTCTTTGCTTGTTCACAATCATTCTTTTTACTTGTCTTTCAGCACTGACATCTTCAATTCACATACTCCACTGTCAGAGTTCTCTTGTCTTGCAGTACAACTCACTTTAGGTTTTACTCCACACTCATATCCCATTCCTTCCCTACCCAGGAATTTCTCTATTCCCATTTTCAACACCAAGTAGCTGGGCAATCTCTCAAATATCTCTTTTTTTTTTTCTTTCTTTCTTCCCCCCTCCCTGCAACTTCTAACACTTTCCAGCTCAGCCGCTTCTCATTCTTCACCCACCTCTATTTCTTTATCTTGGCCTGGTAACACAAAACTTAATCAGCCATTCCTATAATCTCATTTTTTATGCTGTTCCACAGCTCTTCACCATTCACTTCTTCATTCACCAGAGACAAAATTCCATCCCCCAACTCCTTTGTTTTCTTTCCTCTATCTGGCTCTTTCCATCTGTGCTTATCGTAGATCTTCCCTCCTGACACTTTTTTGGTTGCTCTTCCCTCTGCTGCTGCCAGCACCAACTTCAGCTCAGGAGGTAATTCTGTGAGAGAGGAAGAAGCCTCTGATGGCCTTAGGAACATGCCCTGATTTACTGCAAACTCCCTCCAGAGTTATCAATTCTTGTTCACTGTCATGGGCAATTCACTCAACCTTTAGGGATTATTCTGAGCCTGGATTGTTCAGGGAAATAGACAGGAATTTCAGAGAGCTTTAAAAAGGTGAGCACACGTGTGGATAAAAAAATAAAATAGAGGTATTTCAGTTATTTCTTATTTTAATTAAAGAGTGCCTGCAGGTCATGGCAACATTACTGCTTTGGGGTTTATGTATGCATACTAGAACATTTTTGCATATGAGAATTCCACTACCTGCTGTAATTCTACCACTGGATGCAAGTGGATTTTCCTAAAAGTTCCGCTCTATATTTTATTTATTAGATTTTATATGTTATTACTCTTAAAATTATTATTGGTCTTTTTCCTACTTAGGCAGGAAAGACATTGAAAGAGGGGAAAAAACACATTTAGGCTTTAAAAAGAGGTTCCCAGAGCCAAGAGTGTTTACTAAAAGAGGAACAAATCCAGACTGTTGTAGCAGAGTCCAGCCCGTGATCTTCTCCCCATCATCTTTTTTCCACTCAAAATTTCCTTAATCCTGACATGCCCCTCATGGGACCCACTCAGAGATGTTCCCTTTCTCTCTCCTCCTTTGCAATTAGTTGACAAATCCATTGAAGTGAAGAGACCCTTGCTGAGGACACAGGACATGTCCCTGCTCCAGCTGATGCCCACCCAGCCCAGTGCCAGACTCCTACAGGCATCCTCAACAACCTCAGGTCTTCCAAAAAATTAATAGATGAGTGCAGATTAAAAAAAAACAAACCAAAAAACACACCACAAAACAAACAAACAGAAAAGGCAGAGCTACTAAAAAAACAGAACACATCCTCTTTTGGAAATGAGATCCAAACAGCCACTTTTTCTTCCCCCCATCATCATTAGACATCTACCTGAGAGGAAAGAAAACACATTTCCCCCTTTTTGGCATCCAAACCCCACGTGATTAATTTAGCATATAATTAACATATGTTTGTCAACTCCTTGTTTCGCTGGGGGCCTCCAGCTCAATATTTTCTGTACAGCAATACAGACAGTGCCATCATTCATTATTCAAAGGTTTCTGCTGCAAAACAAAGATACCCTGGTAAAGAAAAGACTTTTTGGACTCTTTACATGGTGAGTCATGTTTGAGTTTCCAGTCATTACAGGTAACCCAGCTATTCATTCCCAAACTATTTTTGCTTTTTGCATATTATTTGGAGTTGTGTAGGGAAAAATCTTCACTCCAAGCCACAGGGAGAAGAGGAAAAAAGAAATTCATTGTAAATAATCAGCTGCTCCTGGGAGACAGAGACATTGCAGTGTGCCAAGTCAAATTAATTCCAGACACAAAGATGTGAAGAAAGCTTTAAAAGTGAGATAAAGCAGGAAAATTAAATAGATCACTTTAGAAGCATAAAACTAACTTCATTTGGTTCTGTATTTTACACACTGGCCAATGTGTGCCTAAAATTCAAGGTTTCTGCAAAGGGAAACACTCTTCAGATGAATGCTTGAAGCCTAAAAGAAGCAAACACATTACACAGAAACTGGGAAATGCAGACAGGCTTTCTAAAGCCTCATTTTAATTAAAAAAAAATGCACCAAGAACAAATTTCTGCAGAGAAAAAACAACAAAATCTGGTTTGAAAATATTTGAGGCAGTATCAGCACCAAAGCCACCTGCATTCATATTGAAATCAGCATTGCTAGAGACCAGATTTTAAAAGCACAACTTTTCTTTAGCCTAGGGCAAGCTCCAAATTTGCAGTCTGCTCTCATCTCTCCACTCAAACCTTTCTTCATCACGTTTTTCAGTTTGACTCCTTGGTGTGTTTCTGAACACAGGATGTCAGTCTCAGTTCTGATGTGACTTCATTAACTTCTACAGGGGTGAGTGATTAGAAAACATTTATATATTGTTGTAAATTTACATAGTGCTGTGCAAACACAGAAGGCAAGAAATTTCCTACCTGGAAGCACTTCCAACACAAATAAACCCATCAATAACCAGAGTAATTTGGGAACAGGCAGATGCAGAAATCAGGCTGTGTTGTAGAGGAACAAAAAAAGTGTCACTGAAGGCAAAATAGGCAAGAGACTGAGAGAATTCAACTAAAATCAGAGGCAAGGGCACAAGCAGCTTAACTGTAATACAGTAAAGAACAGTGGAAGAAAAGCATAGGAATCAATAAAATATTTCCACAAATATTGAAAGGAATTTTGGGTTCAAATCGTTTCAGAAGCAAATGAAAAACACTTTCTAGAGGCACTAGGAAGAGGTAAAAATTAATCAAAACATTTGTGAAACATAAAAAAGATGATCACTGAGAGGGTATCTCACTGTTTTCCCACTTAAATTCTGATTGGTTTGAAAAAGAAAGATGAAAGGGGAGATTTGGCAATTAAATCAAAGATAGTGCTGGTTTAAAGGCAGGGAAGAGCTGCCTCAAACAGGACTGAAATCACAGTGCTGCACTGGAGGGAAAGAGGATTCACTGAAACCATCTGCTCACTCCCTGAGATATTCAGTGTGTGGGCAAGAAAACCCAGAGATGACCAAAGAATTCAGGTCTAAAAAAGCTTTCAGATAAATCAAGCATCATTAAAAAAAAAGCCTGTATCAACACTCACCACCATCTCAATACATAAAAATATAAAAATAACCCTAATGAATGATTTAGTGAGTCCACATGCAAGCAGGGATGAATAAAAAAATGTTCAGGTATCACGTGTTACTGATGTAAATGAGGAGAAATGAATGGGAGTGGATTGCTTCTCACCTTTAAACAATATCCTAAAAACCCTGCATGGTTTGGCTTCCTTTCTTTTTCTATCCCATCCTTTGGCCTTCTGTGGAATCTGTGATCACAACCAGTACCAAGATGATGAAAAGCACCCAGACAAGATCACCTTGACAGGGTAGCTGCTCCATGTACTTCTAATTTTATTAGTATTTGGTAGTGTCTCTGTACAAATGTATCTTCTAGGCACCCTGAGAGGCAGCAGTAGCAGTTTTTCCTTTTCTTTTTTCATCCTCCACTCCCACAACCAGGGGGATTCCTTGGCACCTTGCCCCAGTGATATTCAATTAAAAGCCACTCAGCTTTGGGTTCTTCAGTAATTTGATTACCAGGTCCACTGACCACTAACACAGTGAAAGGACCTCAACATAAAACTGGGTTTCTATTGTCAGATTTTGAGTGTGGGGACAGCTGGCAGCACAGTTTGCTTTCAGAACTCAGAGAGGAAAAATACAGAAGAAGTTGAGATTGAAAAAGCTCCAAATCAATGAAGCATTAGGTAGAATCATAGAACTTTCAGGGTTGGAAGGGAACTGAAAGATCATTTAGGTTAAATCTCTTGCACCTAATCCCACTAGATGAGGCACATCAATGCTGTACAAATTACATTTATTTTAGTTTACCATTTGGTAAACCAAGGAAGCCCTGTTTTCTTCAGCAGATACCAATCATACCAAAACTATAAATTCCTGTGCTGCAGGCTGACATCAGAAGAAATAAGGATTTTTGATTTAAATTACTTCTCCTGCACTCAAGGAGGGGTGATTAAACACACCAAGTGCAGAGCTACACACCAATGGAGCACTTAAGCATGGATTGGATAATAAAGAGATCACAGAATCAAAGAAAAGACCTTCAAGATCATCCTAAGCCTATTACCTTATTTCTGAGGATCCACCACCAAACCATGTCCCCAAGCACCACATCCAGGTGATATTTAGATAAAGTGGCTGGCTGAAGAATGCAAGAGTTTTTCTTCTTTTGAGGTTGGGTCTAGTTTTGTCCTTTTTAAATGGTAGAAAAATATCACTGAACCTATCAGAAGCCTCTGGTCATGGTTTTAAACACCTGAAATCATAACTTAGCCCCAGCAAATCAATTACTGCCCTTCCTGATAACCTGAATACAGCAGCATTTCCAACCCAGCCCACATAACCACCTACAGACAAAGTCACTCCAGAGGATTCTCAGTGCAGCAGCCACACAAATCCCTGAGGACAACTGAAGATTCTTCCCAAAACTGGTAAAGTCAAAGTCAATTTCAAACCAGAAAGCTGAGGAAAATGAAGAAAAAACAATACAGGCTAAGCCTTCAGAAGGTCTGGCACTGTATTTTCAATTGTAACTTCAAATAGCAGAAAAAGAGACAATACCCCAGGAGCAGGGTTGGACATGAATGTATGGAACAACTTCAGGTGTTGTTTTGTCTTAACTGGAAAATACTTGTCTTTTAAAAACATGCTGAAAACTTATACTTAAAACCAAAAATAGTACCAGGAAAAATATCAGAAAAAATTGTATATATCTAATGTATCTCCATGGGTCAGCAATGTGTCCTGGTGGGCAAGAGGGATCCTGGGGGGCATCAGGAAAAGTGTGTCCAGCAGATCCAGGGAGGTTCTGCTCCCCCTCTGCCTTAGGGAGACCAAACTGGGAATCCTGGCTCCAGTTTGGGGCTCCCCAGTTGAGGAGAGACTGGGATCTACTGGAGAGAGGCCAAGGGAGAGCTGGGAGGGTGCTGAAGGGACTTGAGCATCTCTGCTGGGAAGCAAGAGTGAGAGCCCTGGGGCTGTTGAGGCTGGAGAAGAGAAGGCTGAGAGGGGATCTGCTGAATGTCCCTCAAGATCTGAGGGCTGGGGGGCAAGAGGAAGGGGACAATCTCTGTTCAGGGGTGCCCAGGAACAGGACAAGGAAGAATGGGGTGGAGCTGGAAGATGGGAAGTTCCACATAAATAGAAGAAAGAACTTTTTCACTGTGAGGGTGAGGGAGCCCTGGCCCAGGCTGCCCAGAGAGGTTCTGGAGTCTCCTTCTCTGGAGATTTTCCAACCCCCCCTGGATGTGTTCCTGTGTGTCCTGCCCTGGGGGATCCTGCTGGGACAGGGGGGTTGGACTGGATGAGCTCCAGAGGTCCCTTCCAGTCCCCAAAATTCTTTGGTTCCATGATTCTAAGCAACAGAATGAATGTAGGACTTACTCCTGCATCCCACAGCACTGAACACACATCCTGATGCCCCCAGCCAGCCAAGGTACACTTCTGCTCACACCAAGTTTAAATCCCAGGGATGCTTCCCCAGCACATCCTAATCCTGCCACGAATCATCAAGTGTGCCATGGTTCTGATCCTGGAGAAACTGCAATAATCAGAGAGGACCTTTGTCAAACACACCATTAGAAATTGGTTGAAAGAACAAATCTCTGTTTATTTCAGTTCCATACAATCCTGTGAGGCTTGTAGTTGGTGGAATTTTACAGCTTGCCTAAACTAAATGATTTTAATGAAGAAAATATCATCACCATCTAGTGAAAAGATTGTAAACTGGCAAGGGAGTTTTTTATTTGTAGCTACAGCTTGTGACTCAACTTGAGCTACGTTTAATACTTTAACTTGGATGGTAAGGCTGGCTTACCAAAAAGAACACAAGTTTTAGGACCTGAGAAATATTCCAGAAAGTTGTTTTCAATATTTCTACCTCATGAACTCTTTGTTCAACTTCTTCATCACTCCAACACATAGGGAGGGAAAAAACCACCAGCTTAGATAAGCCAGACAAACTTACCAAGCAAGCAGGGAGATTTTGGTTTTGTTTGAGGTTTTTTTTTTCAGATTCAAAAGCTCAATTTACCAACACACAGCAACAAGCCTTGTGTCTCAGGTTTCTCACCCAAGACTTGTACAGAAACCAAGGAGTCAGAGTATGAAGGTCACTGTAAAACAGATAAGAAGTTACAGGATGGAAAGGAGAGGGATGGGGAAAGCTCCAGCTCCAGATAGGACTTTGTGTTAGGACTCAGCTCTCTGGATGATAAATCAACATTCCCTGGCAATGGTGAGGAGCAAGGAGTTGACTTCTGCAGATGGCAGTAACTCAGTGAACAGCCAAAGTCCAAGGTTGCTATCAAGAACCAGAAAAGGATTTTAATGAGACTGAGTGAGTCACAGGGTGACAAAATGGAAATGAAATTCAATCTGAAGAAACGTAAAGAGATGCAAATAAGAAAAATAAAAGGCATGCTAGGTCAAAAATTTCCATGCAGGGCTAAGATCTTCGGGTTATAACAGGGGCATAAAACCCAGATGTCTGTTAGCAGTCATGAAAACAAAACCATTAAAAAAAAGCCAAGTGACAGGAGGGACAAACATAGCACAGATCATTGCTATCAGTGCAGGAATAGATGGAGCATCATCTCAGCAGTCTGTATCCTGTTGTGTATCCTTCCCTCTGCCCCATCTCCACAGAAAAGCTGAAGAAGGAGCAGGAATAAGGATCATGGATCAGCATTCACATCTGTAATAACCTGGGGAGCTCTGACTCTGCAGTTCTCCTAGAAAAGCAGAGAGCTGGAGGGATGGCAGTGACACCAGACAGATTTTAACTCTTTTGTCTTTCTCCAGTAAACTGAGGGCACCAGATGAAATCAGCAGAAGGTTCAAAATAAAGGACACATCAGCCAGGCTGCATCAACACCAGAACTGCTGGACCCTCATGATTTCCAGCCAAACAACAAACCTCTTTTCATGGAGAACCATAGAATGGTTTGGGTTGGAAAAGACCTGAAAGCTTCTCCAGTTCCAACTCTCCTGCCATTATCCCATTATCCCATCTCTCTACGTCCAAAAGTCCCTCCCCAGCTTTCCTGGAGCCCCTTCAGGCACTGGAAGATGCTCCAAGGTCTCCCTGGAGCCTTCTCTTCTCCAGGCTGAACAACCCCAACTCTCTCACCCTGGCTCCAGAGATGCTCCAACCCTCTGAGCATCTTCCTGGACTCTCTCCAACAGCTCCTGTGTCCTTCTTGTGATGGGGACCCCAGAGCTGGACCCAGCACTGCATTGGAAGTCTCAAAAGTTGGCAATGAAGGAGGAGAATCCCCTCCCTTGACCTGCTGGTCATGTTTCTTTCTGGGGGTAATACTGAAACGAAGAGAGAAGGACACTCAAAATTTCAAGTGGAAAAATAAAAAAAAAGAAAGGCAACTTAAAATATTTTCCACTGGCTGCATGGCCCAACCAGCCAAAAGCTGGCACATGGACCATGACGTATGTCTATAAAGAATGCTCTAAAATAAAGTCACAGTAAGAGGGGAAACACAGGGAAGAATCTAAAGCAAAGAAGTCCAGAGGCCACCACCACCCTGCCAGGTTCACTGCCATGGCTACAGGTTCTCCATATTAACCTCATACCACAGGGTTTTTCTTCAAGATTTATCCTAATGTCTTCTACCTTGAAAAAAAAAAAAAAAAGTGAGGTGACATCTGTGCTGCTCCAGAACACCAGAAATATTCCTGCTGATTAGATGATGAACACATCTGGATTTGGTATTTTGATTCCATCAGCCTTCCTCTGTGCTGAAACATCTGCACCATGGCAGAAAGACCTTCAGGGCTCACTGTCACCACTTTTTGTGGCCTTGACACACAACACAGAGGTTGTACCTCCAATAGGGAACATGTTCTGACTCAGGAAACCAGCTGCCTCGGATGGAAATGGTGAGATAGGAAGGTCTGGCCATGCTACTCATCATCATGTGGTCCTCAAACATCAGCCTCAACAGATTATACATTCACAGAATCACAGAATGGTTTGGGTTGGAAATGACTTTAAAGATCATCTCCAATAATTCACTTGCTCCTAGAGACTTAGAGGCTCCTTTCACAGCTCAGTTCCTGTGATCACAGACTGGTTTGGGTTGGAAGGGACCTTCCAGCTCCTCCAGTTCCAACCCCACTCCTCTCCTGTGGGATGGGGCAGAGAAGCAGAAAGATAAAAATACAAAAACTCAAGGGTTAGCTCATAGAATCCCAGACTGGTTTGGGTTGGAAGGGACCTTCAGGATCATAAAGATGGGCAGGGACACCTCCCCCAGCCCAGGTTGCTCCAAGCCCCATCCAACCTGGGCTGAGACACTGCCAGGGATGGGGCAGCCACAGCTTCCTTGGGCAAACAGGGGCTCAGCACCCTCAAATTCAAGAATTTCTTCCTAAAATCCAACCTCAATCTCCCCAAGGTTTTACTCTCTCATCAAGGTTGGAAAAGACCTCTAAGATCAAGTCCAACCACCTGCCCTAAAAGCCCTAACCACTAAGCCATCCACCTGAATCATCACAGCCCCCAAAATCCAAAGCTTTGATGCCTGAGTGGTCAATCGAGATTGCTGAGGGAGGATTTCTGAAAATGCAGGCAGCCAAATCCACCAGTACAACTGCAGAATAGATGTGTTTTTAAGCATGACCTGGAGCAGAGGTATTACTGGAGACAGCCTGAAAAGAAAGGAGATTGAGCACAGAGGGATAACAGCAACTGATCAAAAAGTTTCTCACCATTTGTAGTATTAGAGAGGAACAAGAGGACATAAGTTGTGTTTGTACTGAAATTTAGAAAAAAGAGGCTTATAAAATTTATGCTTTCCCTATCATGAAGGAGTGTTCAAGATAGATGTTCAAATAGCAAATCAAAAAGGGTTTCATTTTGTCAATTTTTCCACCACACCCAGACAGAGAAAAAAAAACCAAGAAAACCACCAAAACTGCCTCAAGTGAAACAAAAAGCTGGAAGAGAAGGAATTGAAATGCTTGTCTTTACTCTAGGTTTTACCAAGTAGTCTCCTCATATCACAACAATTATTCAAATGCCATGATTTCTCCTTGCAATCCCATCTTTTCATGTTTCTCAGGATTGCACATCAGCCCTCACTCAGGAGTATACTGCATCAGTGCAAGGTGATAAACAGTCAAAAATAAGAGCCCTAATGCCAGGAATTAATTCTGCAGTATTGATGAAGCTCTCAGGTTTGGCAGCAGCTGGAAGTTTCACTTTGAAAAAATCAAGGTCTGTCCCCCCTCTGCTTTTCACACCTCCAAAAATATCTTGGTTGTGAGATGAAGCCTGGCCCTGTTGATGGGCAAAAAAAGAGCAAAGAAAACAGGGCCAAACTTTTAAAGGTCTTCAAGCTACATGAAAAACACATTTCATTGGAGTATAGTAAGTGGGATCTTCCAAATTCCATTTAATATTCTGTATTTTATCTTAATTTCATGAACCTCCAGGAAAAATAAAAGGGCAGCTGAACTTCCAAATCTTCCCAGTCACCAGTAGATTTATTGAAATCTCCTCTTTAGCAGACCAACAAAGCATTCAGTCCAACCAGCTTTTGTAGATCTTCTGTGCATTCCCAACTTGTCAGTCTCCTAATTCTAGAAAACAAGTTTCCAACCACAGAATAGAAAATAAAAAGGAAAAAAATCTGTTCTTGAAGCAAAGTATACACCAAAACAGGCAGTTAAACACATCTGCACAAACCAGATCAGGCAGAATATTCATTCAAAATATCTTGAGCTAGTTGAGAGAGTTAAGATGAAAGCTACACAACTCATTTATTGGACTACTGAACGCCTAATGTTTTAATTATTTAGTAATAAAATCACAGCATGAAAGGATGGTTGAGGCTGGAAGAGAGTTCTGGAGACCCAGTGCAAGCCTGGTCCTACCAAGTAATCTCTGTAGATGGACTTTCATAGTCCTCAAAATAACCTCTGCCATGTGGCCATCTAACAAACAGCTCTTGAGCATGGAAAGAAGGGAATGGGAAAAGGTTTCCCAGAATCACAGAATGGTGCGGGTTAGAAGGGACCTTTGGGGACCATCTAGTGCAGCTCCTTTGCTAGACCAGGATCCCCTAAAGCAGATGACACCATTAAAAAGCCCCACTGTAACAAAGTTAAGTAACATCCATCACTCCCCACAATTTTTTAATTGGTATTTGAAGTCGAGAACCCTTGTAGATGAAAAGCAGACTCATTTCTACTCCATGTAATCAATATGCCATCTTATTTTTTGTTCTTCTATGGAAAAAAAAAAGCCTATCTCTAGAGCTATCAACCACTTTTTGGAAAGCATGATTCTGGCTGGAGAAGATCTTTAAGATCAGAGTCCAACCCTTAACCCAGCACTGCCAAGGCCACCACTGCCCCATGGCCTCAGCACCACAGCTCCAGGGCTTGGAAATCCCTCCAGGGATGGGGACTCCACCACTGCCCTGGGCAGCCTGGGACAGTTCTGCCAACCCTTTCCAGGAAGAAATTGTTCTTCATATTCAATCAAGAATGACCATAAATGAACATTTGGATCCATTTCAGCTGTTTCTGTCTCTTCACAACCCCTTTTATGAGAGAGCAAGGTGTAAGGAGCTGATGAAGAGGCATCTTCATGTTGATGCCATCTCTTCTATTTAAAAGCACAGAATATGATGGAGAAACATGGAAAGCTCTGTTTAAAGGGAATTCTCATCCTTGTTCCTCATATTCCTTCAGGGATCTTCCCTTGGCCACCAACTGGGACAAATCTTTTTGTTCCAGACTCTGAAGACCAACTGAGAAGTCAGTGACAGGGGCAAGTTTGGTGGCAAAGAAAACTGAAGCAGAATGTGGGAGGGATGTTTGTAAGGCAGCTTCACTTCTCAGACCTGAGATGTAAGAGTACAGCTGAACAATGATCTTTCAAAAAAGTCTATTTTATCTTTTACAAATATAAACCTCCCTGTGAAAGATTCAGTGTAGTTTTACAGAAGTACACACCCCTGTGGTTTTATTCATGTTCTGTCATTGCCTCCACACAATTTGTTCAACTTTCTATCAATTTTTTCCTTATCCTTCTAAAAACAGCATCAGCATTTTAACAAAAGGTCTAAAAATGGGCACATCATGTCCAAAATTTGGGGCTTTTGCCCTGAGTTTTCAGCAAATATTCTTATAGAAGTTAAAAATTAGATTATCCTTACACCTGATAATGGCTGCATATTTGAAAGCTCTTCTTAAAAAGGCAGAGTATATAATCTTCTTAATGAATCATAGAATAATCTGGGTTGGAAGGGACCTCTAAAGGTCATTTAGTAAAAACCCCCTGCAGTATCAGGGACACCCTCACCCAGATCAGGGTGCTCAGAGCCTCCTCAAGCCTCACCTTGAACATCTCCAGGGATGAGACCTCAACCACCTCCCTGGGCAACCTCTTCCAGTTTTCCACCACCCTCATGGTAAAGAACTTTTTCCTGACATCCCATCTAAATCTCCTCTCATTTAAAGCCATTGCCCCTCATCCTATCCCCCCAGGCCCTTGCAAACAGTCCCTCTGCAGCCTTGCTCCAGGACCCTTCAGACACTGGAAGGTCACTCTTAGGTCCCCCTGGAGCCTTTTTTTTTCTTCTCCAGGCTGAACAACCCCAGCTCCCTCATTCTGGCTCCACAGGAGAGGTGTTCCAGCCTCTCAGAAGAAGAGATGTTTATGAATACAGAGAATTAATAATCCTATTCAAAATCCCACCCCCAACCACGTTTGCAGGGGGGCATTCACACCTAAGATTTCTTCTACCTAAAGTTAGCAGAAATTGCCAGAAAAAAACAAAACAAAAAAACAACAGCAGACAGAAAATGTCTTTCAAGACATGGCCATAAGCAGACAAAGAAAGATTTAATAGGAAAAATGCAAATTTCTAGTTAGCCTAATTGTATAGACAATAAATTAAAAAAAAAACTGGATGTACTTGGCTTCCTGAACAGAAATCAATCCAGGAAATGTATGAGCTCACATATTTCACATCTCAAAAACTAAAAATTGACCAGCCCTATTTTTTTTAATTTTTTTTTTTAATTACCTCTTTCTGGTTTGTGAAGGTTAACAAAAACTTTGAGCCACATTTATACACACTCACAGAATGTCTTTGGTTGGAAGACACCTTCAATATTATCCAGACCAACCTGGGACCAACACAAAGTTCACCACTAAACCATGGCCCTAAGGACCAGGTCCAACCCCATTTAAAGATTTCCAGGGATGGAACCTCCACCACTGCCCTGGGCAAACTATCCCAATGTTTGACAACCTTTTCAGAGAAACAATGTTTTTTTTTGAGCTAAGAAAATCAGTAGTGAAGGGTTTTTTTCATAGATCTGCTGGCGTCCTCCTACTCAATTAATTTCTGTTTGCAACCAGGATGAAATGTGCTTTTATTCTTGTTGAAAATTTGACAAACTACTCTTTAAACTGCAAAAGGCAGAGTATTAAGCATATTGCTGGTGAAATGAAGAGCACTACCAATATCTGTTAAGCAGAAAACACAGAATAATGTCAAAAAAATTTAAGAAGGGAGGAGTAACTCTGTACAACCATCAAACCAATTTCAGTAACTGAAAGGAAAGTTTTACAGATAGAAATTAAAATGCAAATCAATGTTAAGGATTTGTTCCTTAACTATATTTAGACACAAGACCTCTACTCCATGCATGACATTCACGTTTACTGCTCCTGGTGTCCCCACCTTACCAGTGAAATTGTGTTTTAAAGTCTTTCTTCAATGTAAAGAGAAGTCAATTTATTTTCTCATACATGGAAATCTCCTAATGTAAAGCTTCTTGCACAGACTAATTTTATTTTTCAGGGAAAATACTGAAAAATGCTTACCCAGTTGCTCAAGTGCATTTCTGCAACTAACACGATACAAAGCAGTGAATATTACTCAATGAAAATAAGTTGTAATGGTTTCAAATGAAGAAATTAACACCCATGCCACTTTCATTTGAAGTACAAGGGACTAAACCAAGGCATGCTTCATCTGTTTCACACTTGTAACTAAGAGATCCATTTGCATACATGGGTTTTACAGCATTAGGATGGATGCTATCAAATTAAATTTTTCCTCCATTTTGGCTTTGTTTCAATACAGTACTGCAAGCACATGCTCCTGCTGATCAGAATTTTTTTACAGCTAAGATAAATAACATTTTTGTGGAACTCGTCTGCCCCAAATTCCATATATTATACTGAAATGTCACTGAGTGCTCCAGACAGCACTACAGAGCTTTGTATTTTCTGATTATTTCCATGGCTGTGCCAATGCATTAAACAAGTGCAGCCCATCATCTGTACAGACTGGAGGCTTCTGGAGTGCCCAGCATCAGAAGGACACAGAGCTCCTGGAAGGTGTCCAGAGGAGCCACTCAAATGCTCAGAGGGCTGAGCACCTCCCTGGGAAGCCAGGCTGAGGGATTGGGGTTGTTCAGCCTGGAGAAGAGGAGGCTCCCAGGGGAGCTCAGAGCAACCTTCCAATATCTGAAGGGGCTCCAAGAAAGCTGGGGGAGGGCTTTGGACACGGGGGGGTAGGGAGAGGAGAAGGGAAATGGGTTAAAACTTGGAGAGGGGAGATTGAGGTTGGAGATGGGGGAGAAATTCTGGAATTGGAGGGTGGGGAGAGCCTGGAACAGGTTGAGAGAGTTGGAGGAGAGAAGAGAGGAGAAGAGAGAAGAGAAGGTTGTGGGGAGCCCTTGGAGCATCTTCCAGTGCCTGAAGGGGCTCCAGGAAAGCTGGGGAGGGACTTTGGACAAGGACCTGGAGGGATGGGATGAGGGGGAAGGGTTTCCAGCTGCAAGAGGGGAAATGGAGAGGAAATGGGAGGGAGAAATTGTTTGGTGTGAGGGTGCTGAGCCCCTGTGCCAGGTTGCCCAAGGAAGCTGTGGCTGCCCCATCCCTGGCAGTGTCTCAGCCCAGGTTGGATGGGGCTTGGAGCAACCTGGGCTGGGGGAGGTGTCCCTGCCCATCCAGGGGTTGGAACTGGAGGATCCTGAAGGTCCCTTCCAACCCAAACCATTCCATGACTCCATGGCTCCAGGAGCACACTCTCATCTTTGCATTTCTAGAGCAATCCTGTCCCCAGTGAGGCAGATTTCATGCTGGACACTCAGCAGTTTGTTAGATGGATCTAAGGTAAACTGGGCAGCTCTTCTTGGCAACTTCAGCTATTTGTCTTAGACCCAGGATTACTTTAGAGGGTACAGTAGATGTGTTCTTAACTACTTTTTAAAAATATTCACCCTTCTTCCCCTCTTCAACCTTGGAAGTTAAGCATTCAGACCCGCAACCCAAACATGTTAAGAGATGAAAAAAAAAAACAAAACCCACCCACCCAAACCAGAATATTTAAGTCAAATCTCCCACAAATGATTATTCAGTGTAAGACCCTACAGTAGTTGACTTGTTCAGTTTCATGCAGATAAAAGGCCTTTCACCAGCCAGTCCTGCCTGCCCTCCAGAGAAAGAGGAGGGAGAAAGGAAGCTCAAGGTTGCTCAGGTCAGCCCAGGAGATGAACTCCTGAGCTCCAAATGGCAGCTGCAAAGTCATAAAAACATGTGCTGTTCATCTGACAAATATGTGCAAACCCTTCCCCCTCATCCCATCCCTCCAGGCCCTTGTCCAAAGTCCCTCCCCAGCTTTCCTGGAGCCCCTTCAGGCACTGGAAGATGCTCCAAGGGCTCCCCACAACCTTCTCCTCTCCAGGCTGAACACCCCCAACTCTCTCAACCTGTTCCAGGCTCTCCCCACCCTCCAATTCCAGAATTTCTTCCCCATCTCCAACCTCAATCTCCCCTCTCCAAGTTTTAACCCATTGCCCTTCTCCTCTCCCTACCCCCCCGTGTCCAAAGCCCTCCCCCAGCTTTCTTGGAGCCCCTTCAGATATTGGAAGGTTGCTCTGAGCTCCCCTGGGAGCCTCCTCTTCTCCAGGCTGAACAACCCCAATCCCTCAGCCTGGCTTCCCAGGGAGGTGCTCAGCCCTCTGAGCATTTGAGTGGCTCCTCTGGACACCTTCCAGGAGCTCTGTGTCCTTCTGATGCTGGGCACTCCAGAACTGGACCCAGGACTCCAGGTGGGCTCTCAGCAGAGCAGAGCAGAGGGGGGAAAATCACAGTCAGTCATTTTTACAAGACATACACAAGTTTATCTATTTCAATTATTGCACAGTGGGTCAAATTAGGGGGATTTTTGGTTTGGGTTTTTTTTGTTTGTTTGTTTTGGGTGGTTGGTTGTTTTTTTTCTTCACTTTTTGTTTTGTTTTGTTTTGGGTTTTTTTACCAACAGAGGCTTTATCCTCAGTAAAATTAAGGTGATGTGACAAAAAATACAGAAAGAGTAACTTGTCAGAAATCTCTCTACCTGAAATACCCAGAGAGACCCCAACAGAGACCAGAAGTTACTGTGGGGAAGGCATAATTAAACATTTCTTTAAAGTCCCATAGAAGAAAGGAATAACAATTCTTATAAATTACCTTTGCCTATCATTTGAAAACCAGGTGAACTACTCCAATTGCAGAAAAATTAATTAGCTGAATTAACTAGCTGCACTCCAGGATAAAATAAAAGAACAAAAGCTCTACATACCTTTATTTCTGCAGGGATTATTTTTTAAAACAAACATTTTCTTTTTTAATTACACTCTCCAGAGTCCCATTCTTGAGCAATTCAGTGATTGCTGGTTTTCCCTAAATTATGGCCTTTTGATTGTAACAGAGAATGTGCTCATTAAAGAATGCAGCTCTGTTATGTGGGAATACAAAGGATTATTATTTTTTTAATTGATGGCTCCAGAACAAATAAAAGGCTGAGAAAGCACATAAATGCAAACAGGAGACAAATGAAAGTTAAAACACAAATGGCTTTTGACTTGTTTATGGTGTGCTAGAAAGTATGAGGAAGGGATTAGAGGTGATGCTCATCCACCAGGGATTTGCTTTCTTAGCCAAAAGCTTTGGGGATGGAAATAAGAAACAACACAAAAATCTCAGATAAACAAAACCCAAAACAAACCAACCAAACAAAAAATTAAAAATAAAGGGAAAAAAAAAAACAAAAAAACCCCAGAACACCACAACCCCAAGCCACTTGTAGAGAATTCTTAAGATTTTTCACAGCTTGGAAATCTCTGCACAGAAATCCCCAGCTGAGGTTTGCAAACCTGGATGTGTCTCCCACCCCAAAGTGGAGAACAAGGGCAGAGAGGGGATAAAGCAGAGAAAGGGAGGTGCAGGTGTTAGGGGGGAATTGTGAAAAAGGAAGGGGGAAAATGGCCAACAAGGTGGCTTGGGTAGGGCCTGGGTTAATAAACCCCTGTGAGAATGAAAAGACCTTTTTCCTGAGAGCTGCTGAATGATGGAACAGCCCCAGCAAAGTTTGGGAACCTCCATGCTTCCAAGATTTTTCCAAAATGAAAAGGGATGAGGGAGACACCAACCTCATTGAACTTTAAAGTCACCCCAGCACGTTGGGGTAGATGACCTCAAGGAATCTCTTTCCCCCCCCCCCCCCAAATTATCCTGATTCTTAAAATAAAAAATTTCTCAGCAAATTATTCCATTACTCAGCACAGAGGCAGTCATCATTGACTGAAAGAGGGAAAATTCAGGGCAAAAATACCACCTTCACTTCTGAGCTACCCACCACCTTCTCACCATTCCATTTCTTCTCAAGAGCATTCTCATTCCATACCTGACCCAGACACCTTGTTCCAATGTATTTTCTTGTCTATTTTCCTTGTTTTTTCCTCACTTCAGCCTTCTTCTCTCTTACTGCACCCCAGAAGCATTGCAGGGATAATACTGTCACCCATACCTGCTCTAGGTGAGCCTGATCTGGCAAAGGGGTTGGATTAGATGATCTTCAGAGGTCCCTTTCAGTCCCAAATATTGTGATTCTGTGATCTCCTCAGATTTAAGAACTCATTTTTGATAAAGAGGGGAAGGAAGCAAGAACTAGGATGAAATAAATGGCCATTAAAATGCATCTGGAATAATAATAATCTCTTTTTTTAAACAAAACATCCCCCAAAGTTTTTAAAAACCCAGGTACAATTATCTTTATGGGGTAGGGGGTACATAAAGCCAGACTTAAAAGAACTCTGAGATGACTGTCTGATGTGTGTAAAGCATTCTGGTATGGAAAGGTATAAATAATACAAATAAAAAAGAGTTATCCTCTTGTCTAGTCAGGACAAGTTATGTGATCAGACACATAAAGAAGGATCCAAAGAGAGGTGGAAAAGAGCAGGGAGCATATTGCTGGGATGCTCTTGTGACTCAGTGCTGGTATTGCTATTGCTTTGGAGGCCCCAAGTTTCCATTTTGCTTCTTTTCAGAGCACTGAGTTGTGACTACCCTGTCCTCTTGAATCACAGGCAAGAGAAAAGCAGATCCTGGGATGACTCTTTGGTCTGAACATGCCAGAAAAAAAGCTGAAATGCTGCTGCACTCCAACCCCAAACTCATGCAAACTGCAGGAGAGAAAAAAGTGATGCTCACAGAACTACCTTGATTGGAAAAGACTTTCAAGATTGAGTTCAAGCACAGCTTAACACTGACCAGCCTTTAACTCAGCCACATCCCTAAGCATTGTGCTTCTCCAACTCTTAAATCCCTCCAGGGGTGGTGACTCCACCACTGCCCTGGGCAGCTTGTTCCAGTGATTGAGAACAATTTCAGTGAAGAAATTCTTCCTGAAATCCAATCTCAACCTCCCCTGGTGCAATTTAATCCTATTACCTCTTCTCCTATCACTTGTAACCCCAGTGAGCAGTCCAATCCTCACCTTTTTACAACCTCCTTGCAACTCCCTGTAGAGAATCTCCTCTGAGCCTGAACAACCAGGCTGGACAACCCCAAGCTCCCTCAGCTCCCTTCACCACCTTTGTTGCCCCTTTTTGGAGATAATTTAGTAGCTCAATGTCCTTTTGGTAGTGACCAAAACCTGCACACAGGACTCCAGGTGTAGCTTCACCAGTACAGAGTACAGGGTCACCAACACCTTCCTGCTCCTGCTGGCCACACTGTTCCTCATCCAGGCCAGGATGCTGGTGGTCTTCTTGGCCACCTTGGGCACACTTCTGGCTCATGTTCAGCTCCCTGTCAGTCATCACCTCCAGGTTCCTCTCTGCTCTCCAGCTACTCCTCCTCAAGTTTGCAGTGGTGAAACAGCCAGGTAACTCCCCAGACTGAAAGAGACTCTCCCTGCTTCACTGCAACTGAAAGACCAAATGAAAATGAACAAATGAACAATTTATTTTTTTTTTTTTTTTTCACCTGAACGCAGAGCACTTCCAGGGATCAAAATTCCAGGCACTGGATGTTTAAGAGGGCAGTGGCTGGAAAGAAAAATAAGGGCTAAAAGCAGGAGAAGAAAAATTTGCTTGCATCAGTTCAGCGAAAAATGGAGTTTCTTTATGAAGGGCTTTCTTTGTAGAAGGAGCATAATTTTAAGCTTAGAAACCCCTTTTTAAGGAACTAGATGTTTTGACTGAAAATAGAAGCTGACAGTCCCCCTCTGTTCCTACAGAAATATTATTTTAACCTAAAGAATTCCATAAAAACTGGAGCAGATAGCTTCCCAGTTTTAAAAGGCTGCCTTTTAAAATGCCCTTTAAAGGGGGAAAATTTTGCAGTCCAAGGCATTGTCACTTTTCAATTTACAGAGCAAGACAAGAGTAAGACAAGACCTAAATCAGATACCTGACTTTTTTTTTTTCCTTTGCTGTAAGTGCTGACCTGTTCCTGGGAGAAGAAAAAGTACACAAACAACTGAATGAAAAATCTACATAAAAAGAGAAGGTCACCAATAATACTGGTTGGAATGTCACATGTAGACCCAGAGCCTTTGCTCCATGCAAAGTATATTATATTAAATGTTAAACAGATATTTAATATAGAGAATTCTAAAGAGCTTCTTGTTTTGCAGTGAAAAGGGAAACAGGCACTAAGAGGCTGAACTGTGACAAGTGCAGAATAGTGTCAATAATCCCATTATAACACCTGATTTGTCAAACTTGTCTCTACAACTTAGTCTAAAATTCACAATAGTGTTCTTAACCATTTCTGAAATGGAGCTGACCATGTCTTTGTAGCCTTGAGGGCCACTGATTCTCCATGCTTTGTTGGGAAGAATGGCATGAATAGCTACTAAGGCTTACACTTCATTTTCTTCAACCTCTTCTTGATGTCCTGGTGTTTTGAATGGTTTTCCACTATAGGAGAATATAATACAAAGGTATCAAGCAGGTGTTTTCTTTCTGGAAGCATCAAGTTCAGTTGATGTATTCTGTAGCATCATATCAATATGTATGATCCCCACATCAGGCACTGCCTGGATACCTCTCCTGAAAAATGGGAAGGCTGATGATTTAAGAAAAAACAACAAAACAGACCAGGCTCCAGGGGTATCTGAAATAATGTGATGTGCATTCACACATTCCACAGCAAATAGCAGATTTTTCAGGAAAATGGTAATAAATACACTTAATTTAGAGTGATGAGTGATTGATATCTTTTTCATAATCCAGCTTGAAAAATAGGTTTCCCTCTTGGTTTTGCAAGTCAACAAATGAATCCAAATCTCTTTGAGAGATCACCATGGATTACCCAGAAAAATCATCACCAACTTTGGGGCCTTGAGCAACCTGGGCTGGGGGAGGTGTCCCTGCCCATCCAGGGGGTTGGAACTGGAGGAGCTGGAAGGTCCCTTCCAACCCAAACCAGTCTGGAATTCTATCTTCTCCCAGAAGCACTGGATATTTTTCAAGGTTCTACCTCCTCCCTACTTTATAGCATTAATAAAAACACAGATTACCCCCCACACCCCCCCCATATTTTTTTTCTCCTGCCTTCAGATCTTTATTCCCAAAGCAGGAAGAAGGTTTCAGAAAGAAGCAAGGTGTGTTCAGAAACCAACCTGCCTGACGTGGGGTTTTGATGACAGATGAGATCAACCAGAACAAGATTCTGAAGAGGGAGAGACAGAGGAGCCTCACAACCCCAAAGCACACATAATCCAGAGTCCAGAAATAAACCTGAATGGCTCTGGAATTTTTTGCATTTGGATTCAGAGGTTTTTGGGATACTGCTTTTCCCACTCCCCCAGCCAGCTCTACAACAAGGCTTAAGGGGGTAACATCCAAAATCAAGTTGCACACAAAGCTTCAGGGGGTCTGCTGAGTTTTCCTGTAGAAATTTCTGTGAAGGGAAAGACAAAACAAAATGCAAATTGGACCTTGGATGATACGAGTTCAGTGGTTCTGATTGGTGTGCAGGTAAGAAATGAACTCTCCTAAGAGGTGCCATATTCACACAGCCACTGTGGGAAACAACTGAAGATGGAAATAAATTCAGTTTTCAATTAGAGAAGAGTAGATTTAGGCTGGATGTCAGGAAAAAGTTCTTTACCATGAGGGTGGTGGAAGAGGTTGCCCAGGGAGGTGGTTGAGGTCTCATCCCTAGAGATGCTCAAGGTGAGGCTTGAGGAGGCTCTGAGCACCCTGATCTGGGTGAGGGTGTCCCTGATACTGCAGGGGGTTTTTACTAAATGACCTTTAGAGGTCCCTTCCAACCCAAATTATTCTATGATTCTATGAAAAAGGCCAGGCACAAAGTTTCCCTGCAGGCTCTGATGGTGAGGCTGCAGCTCTGGCTTGGAAGGATTCCCCAGTGATGGAGGACAAAATGTGGTTTTTCATATTCAGTAAAAGAACAACTGAAGAATTATCAAAATGCTGTGTGATACTACTGATAAAACAGACAGAAGCTACCTCAAACCTACAGACATCCTTCTGATTAATGCCCAGGGACCAGATCTCCAGCCTCTGGCTCACTCTCACAGCCAGGCTGGAGCAGGCTGGACCTGGATTTCTCAAGAAATCTAAAGCAGTAGAGTTCAGAGACTGAAAAAACTCAAGAGAAGGATTACAGAAAAGAAAGCTCAGAAATTTCAAGTGGGTTTTGTAGAATTTCTTGTCTCTCTTCCAAAACAGCCAGCAAAGGTGAAGCAAACACCTGCAGACCTGCAGGGAGCTCATTAATGAACAAGATCCCCCTCTGCCTTTTTTGTAATGTTTCCTACAGAAAGTTTGGGAATGCAATAAACCCACAGAAGGATTTCAAAGCAACTTGCTGTCTTCCACATGAATTGCTAACAAGTGTCTCCAGCCAGAGCAACCATTCATCTCACAGGACAAAAATTCTGACATCATCTGCTCTTTTACTGCAAGTGGAAGTTTCTCTGCAGAAAAAATGGTGGAGCAACAGCCAAGTTTCTTTAAAAGATAAGCCTAAGAAAAAAAACAGCTTCTATTTGTGTGCTAATTACTGACCAAACCCCTCCTCACATGACCTAGAGTACATAAGTCAAAGCTCTTAATTCCTGAAAAGAAAAACTATGATGAAACCTTCAGAATACATCTTCCCCACCCTCCCAAACGTTACTGTCCATGGGGATTTTTTTAAATTAATGTTTGATTACCAAAGTCATTGATTTCAGAAATAAAGCAAAAAAACACCCAAATGGAATCCTATGGAAATAGTGTAGAGAGAGATTTATCATAACTGTAAATCTAGGATCATCCTCAAAGGAAGAAACAAACAGTTGAAGCTCATCAGGGAACAAAACTCCTGCTCAGAGTCAACCTAGAGCTGCTTTTTTGTTTGTCCTCAAGTCAGGGACCCACCCTTAAAGTCCACAATCTCTTCCTGCTCCTTGTAAAGCCATAGTTAACCTCCTGTATCCTTCAGGCTGAAAAAAACAAAAAACCAAAACAACAAACTAACCCCAATATTCTCTGTCCAAATTGCAGGGAATGAACTAAAAGAAAGTCACTTGTTGGGTTTTCAAGGCAGGTATCTCAAAAGTTGATTTTCCTGATGCCCCAGGGGGCATCTGAGTCAGAGAGAAGACTATGGATCACCTTGAACTGTTTTTACTGTTGGTTTTGGGTTTGTGTTTTGGTTTGTTTTTTTTTTTTTTTGCTCTAAACCTGTCCCAAGGTCTTGTTTGCCAATCTCCAGTGGCACTTCTGAATCAACCTGGGTGACTTCTGTTCAGAGCAGAGCTCCCCAGCACCTTTCCCAAACCTCACAGCAGCAGATTTTTGAAAAGAGAAGTGCTTTACCAAGCACCTGACTTTTCTTCCTTGAAAGTTTCTACTTTGGATGCAAGTGGAGCATTTTGATTTTCAAGAAAGTCATCTGCCACCTACCTGAAGCACACCTTACCTCTTCCTAACATGCCAACACAGGTCCTCCTCTATACACCTTGAGGCCTTTTACAAGGCAAAAAAAGAGAAATTACTGAAATGCTATTGCTCAAGGAAAAATGGTATTAATTGCCAAAGGTTTCTGTTTTATTTTTTTAAATTAATAAAATTCAAAAGACCAGGGATCTAGTTCCTGTTCTATCAGAAAGACCTGTATTACACTGCCTAAAATTCACCCAATTTCTCTAATTCCTTCTTAGGGAAATCCTATGGACCTTTCCAGTCTTCACAGTACAAGGATAAACCAGTTAACTTTTCCCAAGTGTTGGACTACATAGAAAAGAGCAAAGAAAAAAAAAAAAAATGGCCACAGCAGTTAGTAAAACACAAGGAGAAATCTCTGATTTTAACCCTTAGAATATTAATCCACTGAAAACTTGTTTAAAGGCCACTACATCTTCAGTAAAGCAACCTAGCATCCTTGTCTGAAGATGGCAAAAGGAACAATCAGCTTCTATCTTCTCATTTTAACCAATGGAAAAACCAATGCAGTAAGGAAGACAACCAAGCAACTGTTCAGGCACCACAGCCAAGAAATGTTCTTTAGATATATAAAATAAAATACACACTGTATTTCTTTAATGTATATGTGCTTTCTATATAATGCATATACATACATTAGATACGCACTGAAATTGCAATATTGCAGTTTTTTAGAAAATAGGCATTCACATTTTGTTGACTTGAAAGCAAGCCTGGTGAGACAGCCAGAGGGTGAGGAAGGGTGGTAAAGAGAATCACTGCTTACACTCATCTTTCCTTCTCCCCTCTCCTCTGTTTTTTTTCTTTGCCATTCATTTAATCTGATTTTAAGGCTCTTTTTCTGGGGATTGTCACTGCTAGCAACATCACCAAAGGATGCCTGCACTTCACCCATAGGTGCCACCCAGGAGCATGTGGATATAAACTACAGTACCTTTGAATTTCTCCCTATTTTAAAATGTTTTCAATGGATCATGTTTCTAGTTGCAACCCAGGCAGCAATCAACACCAAGTGACCTGACCACTCTCTCCAGATCACAGATAAAGAGATTTTTTTACTGAGCTCGTGCATCGCTTCGGTGTTCATTTGACTTCCAGGGGGAAAAAAAAAAACAAAAAAACAAAAAGAAATAAATTTTTAAAATCAGAACAATTAATGCCTTTTAAAAAAAAATCAGACCATGCTGATTGCCTGGACTCATCTTTTCCTCACTATATGTCAAGCAAAAACCAAAGCAGCACAAAAATGTGATGAGGAATGACATCTGGGTGTTCCCAGACTGTAAGAGGCTGCTGGTAAGTGTTAAATAAAAGTAATGAACTACACTGCAGGGATGTCATTATGATTGCAAAATCAAGAAATAAAATGTAAAAATACCATTTTACCCATTTCATGTATTAGGTTTTTACCAGGTAGGAGCTAAAGCACATGTTTGGTAAAAGCAGAACTTGGTGAACAAGAGTTTTCTCAGCCATTGATTTCAGTAGCTTATTAATCAAGGAGAATAGCTAATGTAATAATACAAAATTGCAATTTAAATGCCATTACTAGGAATACTGCTGACAGGAAAGGAAAGCCTTTCTATTCTCCCAATTCAGAATATTAAGGGAAGCCTCTAAGCCTGTATTGACAAATGCAGGATTAAAAACACCAGTGAAAGAGTTTAGTGCAGGCTGACCACAGATCTAGCAAGGATTGCAGAACTGCAGAACAGGGCTGATGCAGCCAATCTCCCATTTTTTCCATGGCACAGCCCAGAAAAGCCAGGGAAGAACCCACGGGAGGCCATCACTAAAGAGAAAAACAGCACAGAAAAGCTTCAACAGGTACAATATGGTGAAAAGAGTCAGTAAAAATATCAAAAAATGTCAGTAAAAAGGCAATTTACACAGAGCCTGGAATCCACCCCAAACATGTGAGCTACTCATCATGTAATCAGGGATAAATTATAAACACTGAGCCTTGGTCTTTCACTAGAATTTGTACAGGTTCTCCAAACAAAAGTTCTCTGTGTACAGAAACCTGGCACACCAGTGCCAGCATCACCATACAAGTGTTTTTAAACCAGCAGAGCATCCAGTTCTGAAAAAAACTTATTTTCACTGTCCACCCTTCCACATCTCTGGTTTTTGGTATTTTTTAAAATTTGCCAAAAAAAAAAAAAAACAAAAAAAAGGTAGTCATAAGTTAGAGCATTCCAACTTCCCTGAGGTGACAAAAGGCATTTGGACAGAATCTGTGAAAAGATTTAGAAATCTTGCTGCAGAAACTAACTTCTGAGAATTTCCATCTCTTTCTATAACCACTTTAAAATGAATATCCCACTCCTGATGAATATGATTTCACTTTTATTTGTTGATCACACTGAAAGCCTGAGAGGCTTGCTGTGAAATTTTATTACCATCTCAAATGAAAAAAAAAAAAAACCAAACAAAAAAACCAAAGCAACCAAACAAAAAAACAAACCAAGAAACAAAAAATAAAAAAACCAACCACTACCAAACAAAAATCCTTTTACAGGCCCAAGAAGAAACATCCAACATTGTTCTGGAACTGGACACTTATCAGCAACCCGAGGAAGCAATGCCACAAGACTTCATTCATAGAAGCAGCCATTCAATGAATCTCAAATGATGCAGCTGTATTGCTGGAAAGTTGGGTGTTTTTTTTTTAAATGCAAGGAGCTGAAAGCCTCAGTTGTTAAAACTGAGCCTTCCAAATAAATCTCAGGGTGTAATTATTTTTTTAACTTACCGAGATTATTCCCTAAATGCAGCAACTGCTTGAAGTGCCTCTGTGCATCAAAACCATTCCCAGTGTGGAATGGATAAATGTGTTTAGAAGTGACCTGAAATTCTCCACGATGCATTACAAAACTCACTAAAGAATCCATCCTTTTAATCAAAGTGTAATTAGGCAGAGATCGATTCTGCCATCGAAAAATTGCTGTATTTAATCAAATGAAGTGCAGTTGCCAATGGAATCAATGGATGCTCAGGTAAACTCATGTACAATTGAAGAGGCAGAGCACCAGGAATTGGAGACCTTTCCAGCAGCACTGGGAGCGTTTGGATTAAATTCAGCACAAATTTCATTTGGTTTACCAAGTGTTTTCAGCCAAGCTTTGGGCTGAGGGGATCTGGGACAAGGAAATGTGTACACAGCAGCTTCAAAGCATACAGAAATCCTCCTCCACAAACTGACAGTAAAGTCTGGACCCCAGAAAATATTTATTCTGTATATACTGGAGGTGCTGCAGCACTGGTGACTAAAAGGATGCTCAACACAGCAGCCTGCAGACTGCATTTGGAACCAGCCTAGTGACAGCTTGTGTTTTCACATTTCACTTCTGTCTCTGCCCCAACATCAACAATTACAGTGTCAGGCACATTTTCAGTCATATTTATTGTACAGTGAGCTTCCCAAGCTTCACTTGTATTTTATTCTACCTTTAATCTATTTTTAAATAAATCCACATATTTTTTTAATCTGTTATACTTGGACTTGAGCTTCAAGAGCTTTTCCTGCAAATGAAGAAAGCAGCTGCCCTTTATTAGGTGCTTTGTGATTTTGGAACAAGAAAAACCAACCCTCCCTCCTTTCTCACAAACAAATCAAAATTCATTCCACTCCCTATCACAAGCATGAGGCCAAATCTGGCTGCTTTTATTTCAGATGAATGGGAAGCTGCTCTTACTGAAGAATGTGAATGTAAATTTATTTTGGACTGAGGATGCCAGCACACATTTCCGCTCACTCTGATTGACCTGATTTCACTTTTTACTCCAGTTTCACACTGACTTCTGAGAAAGCCTCAAAGAGCTGGCTGACTCCAGAACAATTTGTAAAAAAACAAAAAAAAAATGTTAAAAATGTCTTCTGTACCCAAGAACTTCCTCAATTTAAAATGTCCATGAAAACATACAATGGGCTTAAGTCCTGCACAGGCCAAACTTTCTCAATAACAATTGCCACTGGATGCTTTCATACTATGGAAATGAAAGAAAGATATTAAAAAAAATGTAATATTGTAGAAAAGTTGTTAATGAGTAAATTACCTCGAAAAAACAATGCCATAGATATTAAAATTATTCCAGCACCTACCTGTGCATATTCTTTTTCTATTGCAGCTCTTTTCTGACTGAACGCTCTGAAAGAGAAAACAAAAATAAAAAGAATCCATTAATATCTACAACAAAACATTTTAAAGTCAATCATTCACTGAGAATGATTTTCTGCTACACAGTCTTTATAGTTCCATGAGTAACAAAAAAATGAAATTGTTTGACAAGTCTATAGCAGTAGCCTAGCAACTACTGCATGTGGACTTCACATATGGAGTATTCAAATTTCCAATTTTTATTGAATAAATGCAGTTCCCAGGACTGCTGGTGTAAATACCATTTACTTCATTAGAGGCTCATCAGCTTTCCACTGGGATAGCCCAGGGAAGAATTTGGTAGCACACAACACAATTTGGCTTTATGCATTTAGATTTTTTTTTTTTTTTTTTGGCTTTTAAGGAACTCATGTTTCCCACAGCACCTGAATACACCACATCCACTCTTCACACAATTGTCACAGTTGGACAAGACCTTTAAGATCACTGTGTCCAACTGTCAACATCCTCCCTCAAATTCAATATATTTATCAATATCTCCAATATCAACATCAATACCCACTGGAGCATGTCCTGAAGTGCCTCATCTGCAGGGTTTTTCAATATTTCCAGGGATGGTGACTCCACCACCTCCCTGGGCAGCCCATCCCAACACCTGACTGCTCTCTCAGTAAAATTCTTCCTCAGATCTGGGCTAAACCTCCCCTGGTGCAACTTCAGACCATTTCCTCTGGTCCTGTCATTGTTCACTTGATGAAAAGGCACCCACCTCCCTACAACCTCCCTGCAGGGAGCTGTAGAGATCTCCTTTCAGCCTCCTCTTCTCCAGACAAAACATTCCCAATTCCCTCAGCCCTCCAGGACTTCTTCTCCAGACCCTTCACCACCTTGCTTGCCCTTTTCTGGCTCCAGCAGCTCCATGTCCTTCTTGTAGCAACTCTTGTAGTCACAAAACTCACAGCCTCCCCTTGAAACCTCAGCTGTCCCACAGCCACATCCTAATTTATCCATTAAATGAAGCTTTGGAACAGGAGACCCACCCCAACCCCACTGCCACCACTCATGGAATGGCCTTCCACATCAATCTCAAGGCTCTACTCTCATGCAAGATGTACCATAAAACAGACTTTCAACACCAGCACTGTTACAACAGGAAGAAGGTTCAAATCCACAGATGTTAAGATATTAGGAGGAAATTCTTGAATTTGAGGGTGCTGAGCCCCTGGTTGCCCAGGTTGCCCAAGGAAGCTGTGGCTGCCCCATCCCTGGCAGTGTCTCAGCCCAGGTTGGATGGGGCTTGGAGCAACCTGGGCTGGGGGAGGTGTCCCTGCCCATCTTTATGATCCTGAAGGTCCCTTCCAACCCAAACCAGTCTGGGATTCTAGGAGCTAACCCTTGAGTTTTTGTATTTTTATCTTTCTGCTTCTCTGCCCCATCCCACAGGAGAGGAGTGAGAGAGCAGCTGCATGGGGCTGAGCTGCTGACCATGGGCAATGCACAAAAGTTACTAAAATGTTCAGGAATTCTCCAAACATCCAATCAGCTTAAAACAAAACAAAACAAAAACCTCTGAGAAAGAATCTCTGTTGAGCAGAAAGGATCTCCTTAACAAACAAAATGTGAATTAGCAATGTCTCAAGTTATACTATCTCTAGAGAGATAGTAAGGATCTTGTAAAGATCCTGTAAAGATTTTCTGTTACCCTAACCAGCTGAAGAACACTTAAGAGTGATAATTCAGGGCATTTATATTTAATTATAGGTATTACATATTTAATTACAGATATTACAGACTAAATGTTGTCAACCAAGGCTCCAGGCAATACTAAAAGGCAGAGCCTCAAGCTCTGCAGGGGGTTTGGAGTTGGGTGATCTTGAAGGTCCCTTCCAGCCCAAACCATACCATGATTCTGTCTCAGGGCTCTTCAACAGCTTCAGCTCTTCCCTCTTTAGTCCTTGAGCAGCCAAAGCAGAGCCACTTTTCTTCAAGCTACACCATGAATTACTGATCTTCAGGCTATGCCACCAGCAGAAGAAAATTTAATTCCATTTCAATTCGCTGCACACTTATTATGGTGACACATTAAGAAAAACAAAACAGAAAATCCTCAGGAACATCCGATAATAAGGTTACCTCAATAAACACCAACAAAAAGAGCCCTGAACAGGCTCTTTCTACTCCATTTCACCCATGAAGAGCATCCCCAGGCTGAGAGGTTCAGTGTCCCCACTGGGATGTCAAACAAAAGTCTAAAGGCATCGTGAGTGCTTCACATTCTTTCCAGATGAATGTGATCCCCAAAGAGCTGACCACATTCCAATACCTCCATCCCATCTTTCCCAACTCCCCCCATGGAGCTCAGGTGGCTCCAAAAGGCCACAGGACTGTGCCACATCCAAGGCTTCCTCCAGAAAAGGTGAAGGGGGGGTTGGAAATGAACCCACTTTGTAAAGTATATATCATCTGCTGTTACAAACCAATTTATTTTAGTGCCTCCTGCTCCAAAGTCCAATAGCTAAGTCAGTTTAGCAAATATCTGAAAACCACAATATCCTTCTGTAAGAACTTACTTTTATTTTAGTAGAAGTTTTTTTAAAAATTTTTTAAATAATACAGAAATAACTACTAGGAATAACTGAAATGTGTTACCCATCTTAAAAAGGTAAAAGAAAGCAAGCAGTCATCTTTGAAACATCAACCTGACAAGACTTCAGGCAGTTATTTTCCAATTCTCAGCTCATCTTATTTGAAAACACATAATCAGTGTTCCTAAATGTTAAGGATACTCCATTTAAACAAAACCAGGATACTGAGCTGTGTATTTCACCATGAGGTTGTGGGGTTTTTTTCCCCCCCCATACAAAACAAATTCCACTTAAACTAATTGCATAAGAATAACTGTGACAAGCTGGAGGGCTAAGATATCCCCTAAAAACCTTCTGCATTAAGAAGGTTTACACTAGAGAAGAAAAACAAAAGCATTCAACTGGCCCTAGTGTAGAATTACAAAATACCATGCAAATCAAATTTACTCACAAACTCGACAGAGTCCTTGGGCTTGGAAGATCCAGCATGAAAAAAACTGTATTGTACAGTAGCAGCTCCATAAATCAGAAACATTTTAGAGTATTTGGTTCTGTATTTTAAAGGGACTTTTGAAAAAAAATAAAATTGGCAAGACAGCACAGAATTCAATTTATACAATGCACAATTTGGTGTTTGATCTCTGTTTTGGTGAATGGAGAAAATGGGAAGCATTGCAAGGATCAGCTGCCAGGCTTCCTTGAAGCTGATGTTTTCTGCTGCTTTGTGACTGCATTTCCCTCAATTAGGCAAACACAAAGCTGTTTATAACCTTGGGACAGTTTAGACAGGAATCCTTTTATGACAACCATAAATATATTACAGAACATGACCAACCATGCGACTGAAGCAGACAAATTTCCCAGGAGAAAATTCCTTTTAACAGAGGAGGAGAAAAAAAAAAAAAAAAGCTGATAAAGGCAACATAGTTCCTTAACCTGAGAAACCTGAGAACTTTCATGTATCCTGATTTTATGTGGAAAGCAGGGAAATTCATGACCTTACTGTCATTCAAGATGGAATTTCAGGTTCATTTGTCTAAGGAAGTGTTGGGCTCCCTGAGATAGTAAAATCTTCTCCAAGGGTTACTGAAAAGTTTTAAAGGAATGAATTAGTGGGTCTGCAGCAAAGCAGGAATTTAATTTAAGGTCTCTTTAATTTAGGGTGTATTAATATCTGCTGGTACATCTTTTTCTCAAATCCACCATTAATAAAGTGCAAGTACGACTAGAACTGCACGCCCAAACCAGTGCCTTAAGTTTTTGTATCTGGACACTCATTCCTAAATATCATCTCTATCCTCCCAAATGTGAATTCAATATGCTTATTCCCTTTGCCAAACTAAAAATCATTCAGGAGGTTTTGACAGTTTAAGAGGAGGGTGAGAAAGAAAAAACATCAAGAAATTCCCCTGTATTTGCTGTGTATCATCAAACCATTTGTCATTTAAACGTGCCATCCCACTGCAGGAAAATGCAGGCTTAGTCTCAAAAAAAACCCAACCAAAACCAAAACACCACCAATAAAAATTAAATTATGCTCACCATCAGGACCAGAAGCTGCTATAGAAAAGAAAGAGCATTTTTATGAGAGTTCCAGAGTCTGCCTCTAACAGAACCTCCTGCCAGGGCAGAGGGCTGCAAGCCCAGAGGAAACATCACACTCAGGAAAGTTATTTCAGTGGTTTCAACACAGATGATTTCACACCAAGGGGCAATGCCAACCACCCACAGCATCTCCTCACACACTGATGCCTCCAGCCCCTCCCGTGGTTTATGGCTCCCTATGACTAAAATGAACCTCATCCTGGAGGGATTATGAAGGAATTTTCCTCCCAAAGCACAAACAGCTGGAAAAGCTCTGCAGAGAAGGGTTCTCTCCCTTTGAAATGTCAGCAATTGGCCCAGTTGGGTTGAAAACACAACAGTGAGGTTAGAGAAGAGGAGTTCCTATTGTCATGATGACAACTAGGGCTAAATGTGGGGTTTGAAAGGACTTGGGGGTGTTGGTTGATGAGAAGCTCAACACAAGGTGGCAATCGGAGCTGCCAGCCCAGAGCCCAGCTCTGTCCTGGGCTGCATCACCATGGCCTGAAGATCAAGGGGGGCTGAGCCCCCCCTGCAATGCTAAGGCCAGTTCTGGAGCCCCTGACACAAGAAGGACATGGAGCTGTGAGAGAAAGGACAGAGGAGGGTGCAAAGATGATCAGAGGGATGGAGCAAGGGCCAGGAGAACACTGGCAGAAGCCCTGCCAGGATGAGTCCATCCCAGGCACATCCCTTTGTTGATGTCCATCTCAAATAACTTTTCAACTGGGTGAAAGAACCACAGGGAGTTCCTCATTAAACCCCAAACTGAATGACCCCTGCATGGCCAACAGGTCAAGGGAATCAAGGTCAAGGTCCATCTCCATTCTACTGGGACCTCTCCTGCAGTGCTGGGTCCAGTTCTGGGCTTCCCAACACAACAAGGAGCTGGAGCTGTTTGAGCAAGGGGCAGGGGATGGGGTCAGATGGGGCTGATCCCCACTGGGGGCTTTGGAGACATGGAAGGACTGTCCCAGCAGCCAACCAAACCCCAAAGCAGGGTTGATTGGAGAAAGAAATGTTGGAGCTGGAAGGTGGGGCTGGAAAAGCAGCCACTGAGCCACCCCTCTGTCCATCCATCATATGGACACACTCCTCTAGGAATCTCCTCCTGCCATCTCCAAGGCTGATAGCACCTTGGGGAGAAGCACCAGGTTTGGGTGGTGAGTGGGTGCTGAGCACAGAAAGGAACCCTCCAACCCTGTCCTGCTCATCACTGCACCCACAAGTGACAAGCAGGGACACACAGGGCACAGGGGACCTTTGCTGCCCAGGGCCACATCCAGCAGCTACAACATGAACCAGCAAAGTGTTCTGGCAGCCCAGAAACCAACCATGTCCTGGGCTGCATCCCCAGCACCGTGACCAGGAGGGTCAGGGAAGGGATTGTCCACCTCTCCTTCCCTCTGCTGAGACCCTCCTGGGGTGCTGGGTCCAGTTCTGGGGGCCCCAACACAAAAAAAGACATGGAGGTGTTGGAGTGAGTCCAGAAGAGGTCATGGAGATGATGGGAGGGTTGGAGCAGCTCTGGAACCAGGGGGAGAGAGTTGGGGGTGTTCAGTCTGGAGAAGAGAAGGCTCCAGGGAGCCCTTGGAGCAGCTTCCAGTGCCTGAAGGGATCCAGGAAAGCTGGGGAGGGACTTTGGACAAGTGATAGGATAAGGGAGAATGGTTTCAAACTTGAAGAGGGGAGAGGTTTAAATGAGATCTTAGGAAGAAATTCTTTGGTGTGAGGGTGCTGAGCCCCTGTGCCAGGTTGCCCAAGGAAGCTGTGGCTGCCCCATCCCTGGCAGTGTCTCAGCCCAGGTTGGATGGGGCTGGCAGTGTCTCAGCCCAGGTTGGATGGGGCTTGGAGCAACCTGGGCTGGGGGAGGTGTCCCTGCCCATCCAGGGGTTGGAACTGGAGGAGCTGGAAGGTCCCTTCCAACCCAAACCACTCTGGGATTCTATGATTCTGTTGCAGACTTAGAACTGGTAATATTATCCTAAAAGACGGAGGGTGGAGATCTCTCTGTTGCATAGCAGGACTTCACCCACCTCTACCTTTTTACATTCCTCACCAGGTTTCTAACCTGGAAGAACACTCCAAGGTACACAGGGTTTCCTGAGGCAGCAGATTCATAGATCCATAAAAATCTTTATGAAACAATGATTAAAACAATTAAATCCCCTGCCCTAACTTTCCCTCAGGCACTGGGAAAGAGTGGGACCATAGGGAGCAGAGGAAAGAAAATTACACTTGATGTCATCCCCACTTTCCCAATGTTACTTTTATTTATGCAGAACACTCATTACCCCCCTGCATATTCCCAAACATGGACTCCAGCATCTGTCAGGTGTTTAAATCACTCACATCCATCATTAATTAAAAAAACAGAACAAAACAAAACACAGATGTTATGAAATATTCAGGTATATTTTTAAAGTTCAGTAGTAAATATGCATAACAAAATGAAATAAAGACTCAGGCCTATGGAGAAGGATACTTGAAAAAGTCTTGCTATACAGAAACATCAAGAGAAACAGCCAGGCTCAACCTGGTGGGTGGGTGTCCACTTGGGCTGGAATGTCTTAAGCTGCTACTGACATGGAAAAAAAGTAAAAAAATCAGTATATTGCCATTAAAATAGAAATTAGTGTTATATAAAAGAATGTTGTATTTATCAGGATGAGCCAGCCTTATAAATCTAAAGATGAAAGTCACCACGTGCACAGTAATTGGTTAAAGACAGTGACACCCTGAAAACCAGAAAGTGAATTATTCTCTATATTAAAGAGCTAATTTAACTGTTTTTAGGGAGATATGCAAAGATGTAAACAGACACTTCAAGCCCAAGTCTCCTGAATACATGATGGGGCTAAATTTGCATAGGTGACTGTATTTACATTTAAAATCCGAAAAATTCAACACCAAGGCAAGCAGGGGCCTGAATCACATTTGCACTGAGCCCTCATGGAAATCCTGCACCTGGGGAGGAGCAACCCCAACCCCCAGTGCAGATCCAGGGACATCCTGCTGGGAAGCAGCTCCATGGAAAAGGACCTTGGAGTCCCAGTGGAGAGGAAATTCCCCAGGGATCAGCAATGTGTCCTGGGGGGCAAGAGGGATCCTGGGGGGCATCAGGAAAAGTGTGTCCAGCAGATCCAGGGAGGTTCTGCTCCCCCTCTGCCTTAGGGAGACCAAACTGGGAATCCTGGCTCCAGTTTGGGGCTCCCCAGTTGAGGAGAGACTGGGATCTACTGGAGAGAGGCCAAGGGAGAGCTGGGAGGGTGCTGAAGGGACTTGAGCATCTCTGCTGGGAAGCAAGAGTGAGAGCCCTGGGGCTGTTGAGGCTGGAGAAGAGAAGGCTGAGAGGGGATCTGCTGAATGTCCCTCAAGATCTGAGGGCTGGGGGGCAAGAGGAAGGGGACAATCTCTGTTCAGGGGTGCCCAGGAACAGGACAAGGAAGAATGGGTTGGAGATTGTCCTGGTTTAGGCCAGGATAAAGGTGATTTTCTGGTTTGTACTTTTGCTTTTAGCTAAGTCTCTTGTAAGTAGTTGCACTTGCTGGGGTTAACAGCAAGTTTCTCAGACACTGTCTGCTTCTAGGACTGCTCACACTCCATGTTTATAGTTACAGCCAGAGACTGGTATGCAAGCCAAAGACACTGCTCAGCTCTCAGGAACATTTTGCTTTCCAGAAGGAGCAACGAGGTCCCACCTGAACCCCTCCTCTGGGGAGGACCAGACAAGAGAGATGCCAGAATTGACCAAACAGAGTATTCCATCCCATACACGTCATACTCAGTATAAATTTGAGTGATCACAAGGGTCAAACCTCTCTCTACTCCTTCCTGCCCTCCCTGCTTCCTTCAGCATCCTGAGAGGATTCCATCTGTCCCAGTGCCTGTGCTTCTGATCCATTCCAGCCTGAATCTGGGTGTTCCTGCCTCCAGCTCCCAACTGCTGCTGACTCCAGGATTCCAGCCTGGACTTTCCCAGGGCTGCCCTGCAGCCTCGCTGGGGACGTGAGAGTTATTGGGGGAAAGGGGGAGGAACCTGGGATCAATTTTCCTGTATATTTGTATATATTTAGTAATTTGTTCCTATTTATCATTATTGTTTCATTAAAGTTCTGTAGTTTAGTTTCCAACCTGTAAGTCTCTCTTCCTTATTCTCTCTCTCTTTCCTTTATCAGAGGAGAGAGAGATTAATATATATAAATCTGTTTCTCAGTTTAAATCTGTTGTTTTGCCGGGCCAGGGTTAAACCGTGATAGAGATGGAAGATGGGAAGTTCCACATAAACATAAGAAAGAACTTTTTCACTTTTCTTAAATACAAGAAAGAACTTTTTCACTGTGAGGCTGAGGGAGCCCTGGCCCAGGCTGCCCAGAGAGGTTCTGGAGTCTCCTTCTCTGGAGCCTTTCCAACCCCCCCTGGATGTGTTCCTGTGTGTCCTGCCCTGGGGGATCCTGCTGGGACAGGGGGGTTGGACTGGAGGAGCTCCAGAGGTCCCTTCCAACCCCTAAAATTCTGTGATTCTATGACTAGGATATGGAATGGTCAGAAAGCAGAGGTATTACTGACAGATTGGTACAACCCATACATCAGCAGTTGGTGGTAATGCAGGTTTTTTTTAGCTACAGACATTCAGATTGTTTAAGAATTTTTGATGAAAAAAAAGAGAAAATCCTTACTATTTATACAACTATGCAAAGCATCAGAAAATGTCAAAATTAGTACAATACCCGAAACATCCAAAAATGTTAGATGAGGGGAAAGCACCTGTTTTAACTGACCTTGACCTAGGAAAGTCCCCAGCACAAAAGGAGGGAGCAGCAGATGAGAAACTGTTGTGCTCAGCTCTGCTGGGTCTGGATTTCCCAGCTCAGCAAAACACAGCAGCAGAATTGACACTTTCAGTGCTGCTTATCTGAAAGGTGATGAAAGGAACAGGGGAAAAAAAAATGACATCCACACACATCCTATAATGATGATAACTCTCCAAAACCTGTTTGTTTTGTTTTGTTTTGTTTTTTAAAGCCTTTTAATATAGATGGTATTAAACAATCAAGATTAACAGAATCAAAGCAATAAAGTCAGGATCGTTTGCTCTTTGCTTTACCCACTGTGGATTCACAAAAAGTGAAACATGAAGGGATGCAGATCAATAACAGATCTGTCAAGCCTCAGTATAGTAAGGAAAGTAATAGAAAAAAAAGACAAAAAAGAGTGGAAGAATAAAAAAATTTCCATTTAGATTTTATGGGGTATTGAAGCCATTTTGAAATTTAAAAATTTCCCCTACCAAAAATTTTTGAACTAAGAATTGTAGAGCGCATTGCAACTTATTTTAAACTGACTCAATCCAGCAAGACTCAAGGAAGTGAATCAGGAAGTTTAGGAAATACCTAAAATCTTCAAGCTTCCCCAAAAGTAGATATAGAGTAATCCCTGAGATACAGTCAGTGTGCTGTGATGTCCAAGCTAGCACTGCACTGCTTTTCTTTTTAGGATGGAAAGATACATGCACTCCAAAATTTTTCCAGTGATATCAGAAAAAAGACAGCTCTTATTAAAAGAGACTTAAAAAAAGGAAGAAGAAAAAAGAATAATAAAAAGGGGGGAAAAGAAGGAAAAAAAGAAAAATAAAAAAGAAGATAGAGAAAAAAGAAAAATTCTAAAAATGAGGGCAAAGGACAAAAGAAGAAAATGGAAAATGAGAAGAAAAAGGAAAAAGAGAAGAACAAGGAAAAAGAGAAGAACAAGGAAAAAGAGAAGAAAAGGGGAAAAGAAAAGAAAAGAAAAGGGAAAGAAAGAAAAGGGAATAAAAGAAAAAGGAAAAAAGAAGAAAGGAAAAAAGAAGAAATTAAAAAAAAGAAGAAAGGAAAAAAAGAAAAAAGGAAAAAAGAAGAAAAGAAAAAAGAAGAAAAGAAAAAAGAAGAAAGAAAATAAAGGGTAAAAAGAAGAGAAAAAAGGGGAAAATAGGTAGGGGTAAGAAGGGAAAACAAAAGAAGGAAGAAAGAAAAAAAAAAGGAGGGGGGAAGAAAAAGGAAAAAAAGGAAAAAAAAAACCAAAAAGCAAAAGTAGGGGGAAAAAAAGAAAAAAAAAAAAAAAGGAAAAAGAAAATTAAGAAAAAAGAAGGAAAAAAGAAAGAGGGGAAAAAAAGAGAAAAAAAAACAGAGGAGCAACCCCAGGGAATTTAAAAGCCAATATTGTATCTTCTTAAAGTGGAATTCCAGTGCTGCTTTCTTCATTCTTTGTGTCCCCTTTAGAGAAGAGAGAAACCCAAATCCCAACTGCAGCACCTGAACCCCAACAACAGGGGCACCACCTCAGTTTCTTATTCCCAAGTTCCCTTTGAAGCCAAAAAAACCCCTGCAGGTGGCAAGTTAATGGACAGTGTTGGATGCCACCTCCTGCCTTCCCAAAGTGCCCCACAGAGCCAGAATCCCTTTCCCAGGGCTGAGATGTGTTTATTCCAAGTCATGGCAACAAACCCCAAGAGATGAGCAGGAGGAGAGGAGCTCCCCTTCCTGAGAAGCAACTACACACACCTAAAATATTTCTGTGGAAGATGGCATTGCAATTTCCAGCTGGTGGCCACAACTTGGCCTTTAGGCTGGCTGAAAGGAAATATTTTTTTTCACTCACAGGGTTGTCAGGCATTAGAATGGTCCAAGACATCCCTGGAGGTATTTCAAAGGCATTTGGAGCTGGTTCTTAAGGACAGGGGTCAAGAATTAGATGATGGTGTTGGTCAAAGGTTGGACTGATGATCCTGGAGGTCTCTTCCAACCTAAATATTCTGGGATTCATAGAATCATAGAATTGGCTGGGTTGGAAGGGACCTCAGAGCTCATCAAGTCCAACCCTTGATCCACTCCCCCCGTGGTTCCCAGCCCATGGCACTGAGTGCCACATCCAGGCTCTTTTGAAATATCTCCAGGGATGGAGAATCCACTGCTTCCCTGGGCAGCCCATTCCAATGGCTGATCACCCTCTCCGTGAAGAAATTCTTTCTAATATCCAACCTAAACCTCCCCTGGCACAACTTGAGACCATGCCCTCTTGTCTTGCTGAAAGTTGCCTGGGAAAAGAGCCCAACCCCCCCCTGGCTCCAGCCTCCTTTCAGGGAGTTGTAGAGAGTGATGAGGTCTCCCCTGAGCCTCCTCTTCTCCAGGCTGAACACCCCCAGCTCCCTCAGCCTCTCCTCACAGGAATTGTCCTGGAATCCCTTCCCCAGCCTGGTTGCCCTCCTTTGGACCTGCTCCAGGACCTCAATCTCCTTCCTGAACTGAGGGGCCCAGAACTGGACACAGTACCGTCTGCCATGGTCAGGGACACTTCCCACAAGACCAGGATGCTGTGTCCTGTCCAGCTTGGCCTTGAACGCTTCCAGAAAGGGAGCATCCACAACCTCTGAGTTCAGGAAAAAAAACTGAGGTGCTGGAGCAGGTCCAGAGAAGAGCAAGAAGGTTGTGAAGGGATTCCAGGACAATTCCTGTGAGGAGAGGCTGAGGGAGCTGGGGGTGTTCAGCCTGGAGAAGAGGAGGCTCAGGGGAGACCTCATCACTCTCTACAGCTCCCTGAAAGGAGGCTGGAGCCAGGGGGGGTTGGGCTCTTTTCCCAGGCAACTTTCAACAAGACAAGAGGGCATGGTCTCAAGTTGTGCCAGGGGAGGTTTAGGTTGGATATTAGAAAGAATTTCTTTATGGAGAGGGTGATCAGCCATTGGAATGGGCTGCCCAGGGAAGCAGTGGATTCTCCATCCCTGGAGATATTTAAAAAGAGCCTGGATGTGGCACTCAGTGCCATGGGCTGGGAACCACGGGGGGAGTGGATCAAGGGTTGGACTTGATGATCTCAGAGCTCCTTTCCAACCCAAATGATTCTGGGATTCTGTAATTCCACATCTCAGGCAGATTTTTGGCCCACCCTGTGTTCCATCTGTTTTTATTCCATAGCCACTCTAAACACCTGCTGATGACTTGCTCCCTGGTCAGTCTGTTGAAGACAAAAGCTTTTAATTCCCCCTTGTCAGGAACCATCCCAGAGAAGCTGCCAGCAGCAGCACCCAGGAGATGATGGCTGAAGAAGGAGCCTGAAAGTTGCTGCACCAACTGCAACCATGACAAGCAACAAACTCCACTGCAGCATCTTGCTGTGCTAAGGGAAACTCCACTGGGAGCACACGCCTGGGCAAGGAAAAGGCAGAGGACACCAGAAGAAACATTTTAAGGCTTCAAAGGTGCAACATGTAATTTTTAATAGATGGATGGTCACATTTGATATGGTCGTAGCTGAATTCAAGCATTCTTTGTCATTCCAGGTGCCCCTACAAAATCAAAAGGGCAAAGCTGAAACATTTGGGAGGAGAGGCCAAAACATTTCCCCCTTTTGTAGGAAAAAAGACTCCTCAGGCATGCTGACGTTCCTCTCTGGAGGTTTAATTCACTGTTTTATCCAGGTATCTTCCTCCACTTTCCCCAGTAACATGAAAAATGCACCAGAACGACTCGATACCATCCAACTGCCCAAGTTCTTTTACCTGGTTTTTCATTTAAGGGCAGGTGTGTGAGTAACAAAGGCACAAGTGAATTCAGCAGCACTTCAGCTGACATAAATCATCCCCAGAGCTCAGCTTAGGCCAGGGGTTGGCAATAAATGCTGAGCTGACAGCAGAGCAGCAGCAGCATGCCTGATTAGGTACTTCAGGAGCACCCGTGGATGCAGACACAGGCTGAATTAATATTCCTTTTCCATGTCCAGCAGAGACAAAGACAACAAACCTGGAGCCATCATTCACCTACAGAAATGATGCGATGAAGCTCTGGAACGCTGCATGGAACCAACTCCTCTTGCTGTTTACACTGAACAGATTTACCACTACCAAAGCATTTTAAAAGATACACCTAAAAATGCTGAGTGCCTGAAGGATAAGTTTATTCAACATAAAAAAACCACTGCTTTCCAAAGTTCCCTCTCTCCAGGACTTCAGAAGGTGCAGCAGCAGCCAGAGTGGTGCAATGTGGTGGTTATTAAAATGAGAAACTTTCTAAGGAGAAAGGGTCTCCTGATGCCTCCTTTCCATCAGGTAAAAGAGCAATGGTGCCACTTCAAAGAGGTAATTTCAAACACGACACACACTGGAGGCAGAAGGCTCAGAAGTAATTTTCATCACTGAGTCCCCACAGCTTCAAACCCAGAGATTTTTTGTAGATCAGGGTGTTCACACAGCAAAGAACTGCTTTACCTTTTTGAAGCCAAACTGAAGACAAAAAATGTTACTGTCTTCAGGCAGCGTGGTAGCCTTCCTGAGAATGCAGCATCAGAACCATTTTGCTGCCTAAATTGTCTAAGAAAAAAATCACCAGCAGCTTTGTGACTCGACAGAAGTGGCTGAGAGACAACAGGAAAGCTCTCTGAGCTCCCCTGGGTTTATGTCAAGTCCAAACATGGCATCTGAAAGGGAAAAAAACAGAAAAAGGAGAAGGCAATGGCCCTTCTTTCCCTTGCCATCCAGCTCAAGGTCAGCTGAGGCAACTTCACAGCTGTTGCACTTTCAAAGTTCACAGAATGGCTGAGGGTGGAAGGGACCTCAGAGCTCAGCTCCTTCAATCTCCCTGACATGGCCAGGGACTTCTCATCCAGACAAGAGTGATCAGAGCCTCATCCAACCTGGGCTTGAACACCTCCAGGGAAGAGGCAGCCACAGCTTCTCTGGGCAATCTGTTCCAGAGTCTCATCACTCTCCTACTGAAGAATTTCTTCCTAAGATCCAGTCTGAACCTCTTCTCCTTCAGCTTAAATCCATTTCCCCTTGTCCTGTTGCAGGAAGCTCTTATGAAAAGTCCCTCTCCATCCTTCCTGGAGGTTTCCCAGGAAGTTTTTTGAAGAATTTGCCCCTGTACTCAGAGCTGGTGAGGCCACAGCTCGAGTTTTGTGTCCAGTTCTGGGCCCCTCAGTTCAGGAAGGAGATTGAGGTCCTGGAGCAGGTCCAAAGGAGGGCAACCAGGCTGGGGAAGGGATTCCAGGACAATTCCTGTGAGGAGAGGCTGAGGGAGCTGGGGGTGTTCAGCCTGGAGAAGAGGAGACTCAGGGGAGACCTCATCACTCTCTACAACTCCCTGAAAGGAGGCTGGAGCCAGGGGGGGGTTGGGCTCTTTTCCCAGGCAACTTTCAACAAGACAAGAGGGCATGGTCTCAAGTTGTGCCAGGGGAGGTTTAGGTTGGATATTAGAAAGAATTTCTTTACGGAGAGGGTGATCAGCCATTGGAATGGGCTGCCCAGGGAAGCAGTGGATTCTCCATCCCTGGAGATATTTCACAAGAGCCTGGATGTGGCACTCAGTGCCATGGGCTGGGAACCACAGGGGGAGTGGATCAAGGGTTGGACTTGATGAGCTCTGAGGTCCCTTCCAACCCAGCCAATTCTATGATTCTATGATTGGCAGGCAGCTCTAAGGTCACTTCAGAGTCTTCTCTTTTTCAGGCTGAACAATCCCATCTCCTTCAGCCTCTCCTCATAGCAGAGCTGCTCCAGCCCCTGGATCACCTTTGTGGCCTCCTCTGGACTCATTCCAACAGATCTGTGTCCTTCTTACAGTGGGGACACCAGACCTGGATGCAGTATTTAAGGTGGGAGTTTCACAAGTGCTGAGTAGAGGGGTAGAATCACCTCTCCTGATCTGCTGGCCACGTTCTTGAGGAATCCTAGGATGGGGTTGGGCTCCTGAGCTGCATGAGCACACTGCCAGCTCAGGTTGAGCTTCTTGTCAATCACAACCCCCAAGTTCTCCTCTTCAATACTTTCATCTCCTGCAAAATAGAAACCCTGCACCGTTCCAACAGGAGGAGGTTAAGAAGCCTTAAGAGTGAATTCTGGAGTCGACTGGTATCACACCAACATTATTTTTTTGGATAAGTGAAGATGGGAGTGCAGTCCTCTTTGCTTGTTCTCAGCAGTGGATTCACAGAATTATTGAGGCTGGAAAAGAACTCCAAGATCACCAAATCCAGCCCATGACCTAACCCCACCACATCAGCCAGACCAGGGCACTCAGTGCCACATCCAACCTTTCCTTACACACCTCCATGGTGACTCCATCACTTCCCTGGGCAGTCCATCCCAATGTCTGATCACCCTCTCCATGAGGAAATGCTTCCTGATGGCCAACCTAAACCTCCCCTGGTGCAGCTTCAGGCCATGTCCTCTCTCCCTGTCACTCAGTGCCTGGGAGAAGAGCCCAACCACCACCTGACCACAACCTCCCTTCAGGGAGCTGTAGAGACTGATAAGGTCCCCCCTGAGTCTCCTCTTCTCCAGACTGAACACCGCCAGCTCCCTCAGCCTCTCCTCAGAAGCCTTGAAAAGCCAATTACTTTGGATAGCAGCAAGATTTGGAGAAAGAATGGCATGGAGCATGTCCCAGGTGTCCTGAGCAGCCCATCCACCTCACATGAAACTGATGGTTCCTCTGCTCATGCTCTGGCTGAGCTTCCAACAGCTCCAGCCTGGATGCTCCATGTCAGACCTGGCAGCTCTGAGAAAAAGGCAAAGGAGCTCAGACATCTGCAGCCAGCCCCACACAGCTTTCTTGGGAAAGTAGGGATAAACTGGTTTAAAGTATTCTCTACTATATCATAGAAGTTGTTCTTATCCAAGTGGGATAAAGGAGCATTTCCCCCCTGAGGAAAAGGGCAGAGGGATGGAGATCTTCATAAGGAAGCAGTTCAAAGGCTCTTTAGGAAAAAAGACATCAGGTTCCTCTTCCAGCAGCCACAGCCAAAGTGAAGTTGCACCTTAATCAGAACAGGTAAAATAATTAACTCTTTCATTACAACTCTTTCCACCCTCAGACCACCTGGAAGTCACTGGCAACCACACCTCACCAGGGAGGGCACTTCCTCCAATCACCTTCTGCCCAGTCAGCGTAAATTTAAACATCCTTCTATTTCAGTAAAAAAAAAAAAAAAAAAAAAAAAAGATGTCTAAAACTAGACACCATGCCTTTGCTCTGGCAAAAAAGGCAGCTGAAGAAATCAAGAAGTTGTAAGCAGGTAGATGCTCACTTCCATTTCTCTCAAGACCATAGTGTCCAGTGCCACAAAGTACTTAACTTTCTTTTCAGACACTCCAAGAAAAAATAAAAACTAAAAAATCATCAGATGCTACATCAGAGCAAATAACTGCCTTTATGTTTGGTTTTAAAAGTAACAAACTCTCCTTTGTTCAATTATTTTATGACATCTGAATGAAATGGTTCTCCTCCTAGAGAGATTATTCTACATGCACTTTGTTACCTTGAAGATTTATCTGATAAAGAAAAACAAAACAATTCACCAGCACTTTTATCAAGGAGCAAAGGTTTAGATCCCTCAGTGCATGCACATCCTACTCTCTGTCTGGTTGCAGTAATATCAGCACTACTAATGACTTTCCTGCTGAAGAATTTGGACCACCTATGAAATAAACTCTGGAATTAAAGCTACTGTACCATGTGGAATATTAGATTTTTGGGCTGGCTTAATGTGCCTGATCTCCAGCTAAACTCACTGTGACACACACAAGATCATCATCCATGCTCTTGTGCATGGAGATGCATATGTGTAATTTTTCCCCCAGCTCTTGATGAACTCCTATCAGAGCAGTAGCTTTCCAAATAATACATTAAGGACATCAGCATAGGTGAAGATTTTGCCTTGAAAGGGCTGAGGGAAAAAAATACAAACGTTGAGAGGTGTGGTCTTTTCTCTAGAGGTCACCCATCACTAAGCTGCCTCCTCTGTTGCTCCTGAAAATGTCTTGCTGCTACAATTCTCAGAGTCACACAATTGTCACAGATAGCAAAGACCTCTAAGCTCACTGCATCCAACCCTCAGCACCCTCCCCCAATAGAATACAATTAGTAAAATCTATTTATCAATATCTGCATCACCCTGCCCACTGGAGCATGTCCTGAAGTGCCTCATCTGCAGGGTTTTTCAATAGTTCCAGAGATGGTGACTCCACCACCTCCCTGGGCAGCCCATCCCAACACCTGACTGCTCTCTCAGTAAAGAAATTCTTCCTCAGATCTGGGCTAAACCTCCCCTGGTGCAACTTCAGACCATTTCCTCTGGTCCTGTCATTGTTCACTTGAGAGAAGAGGCACCCACCTCCCTACAACCTCCTTCCAGGTCTCCTTTCAGCCTCCTCTTCTCCAAACTGAACATTCCCAATTCCCTCAGCTTCTCCTCATAGGACTTCTTCTCCAGACTCTTCTCACAGCACCCCTTTTATTACTCATGACCCTCACCAGGTGTAGATGCAACTGATAATGTCCTTCAGAAAGCTTTAATATTCTTTCACTCCCCACTTTTTTCACTTGTCCTTTAGCTCCTTGCTCAGCATTGTGGTGCTTCTGCTGAGATTCCTGAGCTTCCCACACAATGGGGTGGTTTGCTCCTTAGCTTTCTATGAGCCTTTCTTTTTTTTTTTAAAAAAAAAAAATGAGTTAAACCCATCCATCCAGGTTCATGTCCCTTTCCTGGCTGCTTCCCAGGAAATTCTACCCACCAACCAGCTGATTTCTGCTCCTCTCACAGCCTGTCTCAAGGTCCTGAAGTCCATTTGTGGTCACAGAAGCCCAAGCTGCCACAGGACCCTCAGCTGCCTTCCTCCCATGGCAAGTGTGGACAATTTGCAGTTCTTATATCACAAACATCTTAAGGCAGGGAGAATGTGGCCTCCAGGCCAAGATTTCTAACAAGAAGACACTGATACAATCACTGCCGGGGAGACCAAGTTCCCATCAGCTCTGAAAACACAAAAGCCAGAAGAACAAACTCAAAACCATCCTTGTGAGGTCACCCACAGCCCAAATTTTTGCCCACAGTGAAGGTCCTTGACCCAGCACCAGAAGGCAGTGACATTTCCTGCTTGTGAATCAACTGGAGGTCTGCCTGATCTCAGCAGATGTGCAAAGGACATTTTTGTACTCTCCAAGTATAAATGTTTGTTACACCAAGGAACTCCTTTGCTTGCTGAGTCAAGAAATTGAGCCATCCTCCCTCCTGAGCACTGGTTTTGCTGCTCACTGGAAAGTCATCCTTCAACTCTTTCTACTTTCCTCAGTGCACTCGTCCACTTCTCTGGAAAGTATTAAAAGGAAGAAAAAAGAAAAAAAAAAAAACCAACAACAAAGTGGATTGGTTTGAAACTTTATATAAATATAAATACACTTCGAACTCTCTCCTCATCCCTCAGAAGGGTATTAAGAGACAGTTCAACCATCCAGCAACACATCAGAGCTCCTCTCTCCTCTATAAATTCCTTGCTGGAACACATACCACTGGTTTGAAACATTAGTTTTCCCTGAGCAAATGAACACTACAATATCCACCTCGTCCCAAACATCTCAAATGTTTTTGGTTGGAAGGGACCCAAAAGCTCCTCCAGTTCCAACCCCTGGATGGGCAGGGACACCTCCCCCAGCCCAGGTTGCTCCAAGCCCCATCCAACCTGGGCTGAGACACTGCCAGGGATGGGGCAGCCACAGCTTCCTTGGGCAGCCTGGGACAGGGGCTCAGCACCCTCACACCAAAGAATTTTTCTAAATCATTTCTTCCTAAATCATGTACTAGCCAAGAAACATGGTAATCCCTTAATTCAGCTACTATGGAACATTTTACTACCCCGAGGAGTCCCGCCACATCTTTCTCCTCCTATTCTGCTCCACTGAGGATTTAGAGGAACTCACCAGCTGCATCCCATTCACCACCTCGATGCTGCAATTAGAAATACATTTTCCCTGCCACTAAATCTCATCATCTCAGGCAGTTTTGCTACAATTCGTCCTTTGGAATGTTTACTCTTCAAATACCCACTTATTCTCAACTACGATAAACTCCACTAAAGGAAAATTCTCCTGAATGTAAGCAGAGGTACCAAAGGAGGAAACATTACAACTGAGAGAATCTGAGAATCTGCTGCTGACTTAAATCAGCACACAGCAACCACTGTAACAAAGATTTTCCTAAATCAAGGCATCAAAGTTGTCCATGGTATCTCTGCCTCAAAGGCAGACTTCTGCCTTTCTCACTGGCATTCATCTACAGCTATTTTACTAGTGTTTTCACACACAATTTTCAGTATCTAGATCATCATCTTGCCCTCCCCTCAAGCAGCTCTCTGAAATGGAAAATTTCAGAGATTTTTTTAAGATTTAAAATTAAAATTTCTGAATTTTTATGCCTTGATCACAGGAGAATTAGAAAAACCCAGGAGAGAGGCAGAGCTAGAAATTATCTGCCTCTGTTTGGTTATCATCAAGCCCCATCCTTGGGATGAGATAGAGATGTTGCTAAAAATCAGCTCTGGCTCTTCACCAGAATTTTCTTCTCAATGCAGATTAATTCAAATCTGACCCACAGGGAACCAAACCAGAGAATGCCTAAAGCCTGAATTTCTCCCAACCATTTTGCTATGAAAGTTCTGTGGGAAATGGGGAAAAAACCAAGTAACTTCCATTATTTTCTGCAGTTAGAAACTTGGGTACTGCCACTCACATCATGAAATTCAGGACTTCCAGCTCTGTTACTGCCTGCACTGGCAACCAGGTTTAAAAAAAGGAACAACTCTTGTGTTTTTTTGTCACTCTAGGCACTACTGTCCTTCTAACCTTACTCAATTCAAAGGAGTAAAAAACTGAGCAGATAAATGAGATCTTGCTTTGAAACACAAAACCCAGACAGTCAAACTTTGAATTTCTTGCCCTCCAAAGCTCTCAAACATGAATGATTTCCTGCTGTTTAAAAAATACCTGTAAAAAGCACATTTCTCTCTTAAAGAGTGAATTGCTTATTCACAATAGTTTAACTGATGTACTTCAACTCTACAAATTCCTCACACAACGTGTTGGAAAGTGACCATTTCCAGCAGCACATTCAGAGGTCAGGCACTGTGGGTGGCTTTTAGATGTTCTAAAATACATCTTGGCAATATTTATGACACAACCTTTTTATTGCCATATGTAAAACACACTAAGTTATAGGACTTAAACAAAAATATTAGCATAAGCAAAATACATACTCTAGTAGTACAAACCCACAAGCAAACTGGAGTTTGAAGGGGAGATATTTGTGATTTTTATCAGTGGAGGCTTCCAGTTAATCACAAGCTTCTGCTTCACAAAGCAATCTAAAAAATGGCAATCTTCTCCCAAGTTTCCCTTTTATGCATGCTTTTGAACTAAGATTTTATTCTTCATTTTAAACCTTCTAATCATAGAATCATTTTGGGTTGTAAGACCTTTCAGACCAGCAAGTCCAACCATTAAGCCAGCACTGCCAAGGCCACCACAAAACCATGGCCATCCACACTTTTTTGAGACCCCTCCAGGGATGGGAACTCCACCACTGCCCTGGGCAACCTGACAACCCTTGGAGGGAAGAAATTTTTCCTAATGGCCAATCTAAACCTCCCCTGGTACAACTTGAGGGTGTTTCTATTGCTTGTTCCTAGGGAGAAGAGACCAAACCTCCAAGCTGTGAGAGTGGGAAGTTCTCCCTCCCCTCAGTCTCTTTTTCTCCTGGTTGAACATCTCCAGGTCCCTCAGCTGCTCCTTGGAAAACTTCTGCTCCAGACCCTTCACCAGTCCACACACAATGACAACAAAAAAAAAACTTCTTTCTTAAATCATGAAATATCTTTACCTCGTGCCTGAACAATTACCCTCCAGCAATGCACACAGAAAATATTCCCAGACAAGAGTAAACAGGGAGCAATGTACTCACCATAAATCACATTACTGTACACTTTGGGATTTGGATGAGTTGCCACTAGCAACAAAGCCAAAAAAAAAAAAAAATAAAAAAATCAATTCTGTCACTATAGAGAGAGAATTCTGATAACCTTAGTCAATGTTTTCAGCAATTTGTCTCAGAGAAGTATTAGCAGTTCAGCATCTGACCAGAGATACATGACATCCAGACAGACAATGCTAAAACAATAGAGATTTCCCTCTGGTAGAATAAAAAAGGAAAACAGAACAACCAGAATGCTGCTGGTGAGCATCAACGTTCACTCACTCTTCAAAATAAAACCATGCCATCTTTATAGCATTAGCACTTACAGCAAATATGAAGATTGGGTTTAGAGCTTAAGTGTATTTACAATGATCACTACAGAGTTTTTGTTACAAATGGGAAACTAAGCAAACAATAGGGAAAGCTTCAATTTAGACTAATAAAAAGCTTTCTTTTCTAGCTTACCCAAATTTGATGTATTGTATTCAAGAGATTCCCAACTTACAAATAAAACAGTAGCAGAATTCAGTCTACTAGGAGGTTTTAGGATAAAGAAGGAACATAAGGAGGTTCTTTGATCCTCATTTGCCTAACAGCTCTCTGAAGAAGCCAAGACACATCTCATCATTCGAGCAGCTTATTTCAACCTAGATCTGCAATATTTTTTGTAGTATGTAACAACAACCTTTGAGTTCTTACCCTACTCATCAATCATGTTTTAGAAGTCTTGATAGTGCTAACCATGGTTATTACAAACTCTCTTTACCTATGTTTTTAATTCAAGCACTTCTATTTTTAAATAATGCCCTTCACAAGGCTTCATTGTCATTAGCATTGACTTAAGTCAAATTCTGTATTGTAATAAATTTGATAAGTAATAATAATTACCATACTTTTACTCCTCAAAGCACAACTGCCCTGGCTTGTAAGAGCACAGTATGTATACTGTTAAGTCAGGAAAATGTAATAGTTCACTGAAAATACATGGTCCAATTTCTAAATGTGTCCATAAGTGTACCTCAGAGTATTTCTTATACAGCTGAAAGGCAAGAAAACAAGCTACAACTGAAAACAATTTATCTCTACTTTTGGGGCAACATGCAGGACTCAACATTCACCTCTAAAAAATTGTCCATGAGGTGCCTGGGTGTGGAGACAATATTCCTGCACCATTTACACCCCAGTCACACTGCTCTACGTGTGCTAACCCATTTGTACCTTCACAAAAAGCTGTTGTTGTTTCAGAAACAGCTGCTATTTGTTGTACATCTCTCCCAGACACCACTGCACGTACAACAGTCAGCGTGGAATGTGCCCACGCCTCAGCCCCTGCAGTGCCAAGTCTCATTAAAAAAAATAAAAAAAATAAAAAGGGGGGGTTGAAGATTTTTAAGGATGGTTGTCACCCCACAAACCAGGTGAGCCAACCCAACTGCTTACCCACAGCTGGGCACATTGCTCTGTAGACATTCCTGCCCAGCATCTTTCTGTAAACAACTGCTCCCAGTTTCTCTTCAAAGGACCTTGGATGCAGAAATCAGCTCCATCAGTCACCAAGAGCTGTGAAGTTCTTGCTTCCTCCTAGCACCATCTCCTCTCCTTTCCCTGCCAGAATAATCCAATGCTACATTGCTCTTGCAGGTTGTGGCCCACATACCATGGAAAATCAGCTCTCCCTCCCTCCCAGCCATCAAGGAATGGAAAGGTTGCTCTGTGCCCCACTGCTCAGCTCCTGGAAGTTTTCCCTGGGCCAGATGGGACTCAGAGGAAGCAAGAGGAGAGACTCTGCAATAAGAATCAGGCTTTCTGAATTCAACGTCGTTGTTGAAATAATGAGAACAGGAGTGGAGGCAGCTAAAAAACAAAAAAAAAAACCCTCATATTTTCTTATTGATGCCACTTGCCACCAGGGCACTGCCTACCTTTGATTTCTTTTCATCTCCTTTTCTGGAATGGTGGCATTCCTCACCTTTATCCATTCCACCTGGGAAGGTTCTTTTGAGTATGGTGGCATTCTGGAATGGTGGCATTCCTTACCTTTATCCATTCCACCTGGGAAGGTTCTTTTGAGTACAAGCAGTTCTTTCCAACTTTGCTTTGATCATGTGAAAGAGAAGCCAGGGTCCCACCCCATCCTTTTTCCCAAAAGCAGAAACCTCACTCAAATCTACTGCAAATCAGCCTCCTGGAGAACATATTTAAAAGAGTACAAGAAATCTTTTCTTCTTACCACTGGCTCTCCTTGATCTTGGTTACTACCTGCAGTAGCATCAGCTGCTACAAACACCTCAGAGCAGGATATCCAACGGAGTATAATCTTCCCCAAGGGCAAATGCAGCTCAGGTGCTTAACTGGGAAGTTAAAATCAGTTTCTAAGACAACAAAATGGGAAGTCCATGTATGAAAGATTACTTTTGAGGAGATGGAGTTGAACTATTTTTTCTTGAATGAAAAGCTAGAGTAAAACCAGACCCAGGTTGCTTCTGCTGTGGCAGTTTGCCAACACAGCAAGGTGAAAGTAAGGGAAAACGTCTCAGATACCCAGCTAAATGCCAACAAAACAGGGCCCAGCACTCACCTACCATAGTACTGAACTCACCTGCTAAATTCAGAGAGAAAAATAATTAAAACTCAACATTTCAACAGATCATCTTCTACAGCAGAGAGACCCATTTGCTCACGAGAGAGCAGAAAAGTGTTTGGATGTGTCTGGATTCACAGTAACATCTCTTTTGGCCAAAAATATTTGGTCTTGGTTATTAACTGGAGCAGCAGCATTGCAGTGCACCTCCATGGGAAGGACTTGGCATTAATCAGCTCAAGCAAGCAAAGAACATCAAAGCACCCCTGCTAAGTAAAATGAACTTTTGGGGGAAGATCAAAGCTCAACATACTCCACAATCTAGGCCCAGGGTGTCTTAAAAGACTACCCCAAACTCCAGAACAAAGACCACTGTGGACACTCACATTCCTCTGACACAGCAGACCCCTGCAGAAACACTAAACCTTGGCTGCAGGACACAGAATGTGACTGATCAGAGGTCCAAGTCTCCCTAGGAAACCAGGAATAACAACATCACCATCCTTGATTTCAAGTAAAAGAAACATACCTTCACTCCTACTGGCACATCTGTAAAGATGAAAGTGAAGACAGCCACCTCTCAGCAAAAGAAAAGGCAGCAGTAAGAGGAAGCATGTGCAGAAGAAAGAATTAAATGTTTTTATCAGGCTTCAGCAACACACCAGATGATGCTCACATTCTTTAGAGTTTTTTATACTATTTCTTGAGAATCTAAAGCCCAGAAGCTGCTACAGAAGCAGTAGAACCACAGAGGATTTCATTGCCTCGGCAGCAGAGACAGTCAGGTCACTTCTGTAACAGACTGGAATGGCAAATTAACTTTGCATACTGGCAGCAAAATTCTGCAGATTTACAAATAAAAGACTCAAGTAATAATAAAAATTATGTTCACCTCCTCATTTGAAGCCTAAAGTTCAAATGCTCAGAAAAACTGGAGTCTAAGGCCACCTCTGTTTCCTCCACAATCAATTAAGTTATGGTAACTAACCAAAATCTGCTTCCACGTAAGAGAACAGAAATGCAGATTAACATCAGATGTCATCGACCTGGACCTGTGCAAAGCATTCAGCACTGTCCTACACAACATTCTGACCTCTTAACTGGAATGATATGGATCTGATTCACGAACTGAATCTTGCTACCACTGTGAAAGATAATAAGAAATCCTTCTACAGATACATCAATAGTAAAAGAAGGGGCAAGGAAAACATTCATTCTGTACTGGACATGGGTGGGAATATAGTTAGCGAAGATGAGGAAAAGGCTGAGGTATTTAACACCTTCTTTACCTCAGTTTTCAACAAAAAGACAGATCATCCTATGGACAGCAGGCCTCTGGAGCCTATAGAAGGTGATAAAAATCTAAACAGCCCCCCCTGAAATATTGAAGGACACAGTCAGTGACCTCTTGAGCTGCTTAGATCCCCACAAGTCTATGGGACCGGATGGGATCCACCCAAGAGTGATGAGGGAGCTGGCAGAAGTGGTTGCCCAGCCCCTCTCTATCATCTACCAACAGTCCTGGCTCACTGGGGACATCCCGGATGATTGGAAGTTGGCGAATGTCACGCCGATCCACAAAAAGGGCCGGAAGGAGGATCCGGGAAACTACAGGCCCGTCAGCCTGAGCTCAGTGCCTGGTAGGATTATGGAACAGATCATCCTGGAGGCAATCGCACAGCACCTGCAGGATGGGCAAGGGATCAGACCCAGCCAGCACGGGTTTAGAAAGGGAAGGTCCTGCCTGACCAACCTGATCTCCTTTTATGATCAGGTGACCCGTCTGGTGAATGAGGGGAAGGCGGTGGATGTGATCTACCTGGACTTCAGCAAGGCCTTTGACACCGTCCCCCACAGCATTCTTCTAAAAAAGTTGTCGGCCCACAGCTTGGACAGGAGCACCCTGTGCTGGGTTAGGAACTGGCTGGAGGGCCGGGCCCAAAGAGTGGTGCTGAACGGGGCTGCATCCAGTTGGCGGCCGGTCACTAGTGGTGTCCCCCAGGGATCGGTGTTGGGCCCAGTTCTGTTCAATATCTTTATCGACGACCTAGATGAAGGGATTGAGTCCATCATCAGCAAATTCGCAGATGACACCAAGCTGGGAGGAAGTGTGGACCAACTGGAAGGCAGGAGGGCTCTGCAGAGGGACCTGGACAGGCTGGAGAGATGGGCGGATTCCAACGGGATGAGGTTCAACACGGCCAAGTGCCGGGTCCTGCACTTTGGCCACAACAACCCCATGGGGAGCTCCAGGCTGGGCACAGAGTGGCTGAGAGCAGCCAGGCAGAGAGGGACCTGGGAGTCTGGATCGACAAGAAGCTGAACAGGAGCCAGCAGTGTGCCCAGGCGGCCAAGAAGGCCAATGGCATCCTGGCCTGGATCAGGAACAGCGTGGCCAGCAGGTCCAGGGAGGTGATCGTGCCCCTGTACTCAGCGCTAGTTAGGCCACACCTCGAGTACTGTGTCCAGTTCTGGGCCCCTCAGTTTAAGAAGGATGTCGAGGTCCTGGAGCAGGTCCAAAGGAGGGCAACCAGGCTGGTGAAGGGACTCGAGCACAGGCCCTATGAAGAGAGACTGAGAGAGCTGGGGCTGTTCAGCCTGAAGAAGAGAAGGCTCAGGGGAGACCTCATTGCTCTCTACAACTCCCTGAAAGGAGGCTGTAGCGAGGTGGGAGTTGGACTATTTTCCCAGATGACTTTCAACAAAACAAGAGGACACAGTCTTAAGTTGTGTCAGGGGAGATTTAGGTTGGATATTAGAAAGAATTTCTTCACGGAGAGGGTGATGAGGCAATGGAATGGTCTGCCTGGTGAGGTGGTAGATTCTCCGTCCCTAGAGACATTTAAAAAAAGACTGGATGTGGCACTCAGTGCCATGGTCTAGCAACTGTGCTCCGGTGGGTCAAGGGTTGGACTTGATGATCTCTGAGGTCCCTTCCAACCCGGCTAATTCTATGATTCTATGATTCTATGATGGATGGGCCACTGGTTGGATAAGGAACGGGCTGGATGGTGGCACCATCCCCACAAGCAAAGAGTTGTGATCAGTGGCCCAGTGTCCAAATGTGTGCTGAGTGGTATTCCTCAAGGGTCAGTACCCAGAGCAGTGCTGTTTAACATCTGTGTCAGCAGCTTGGGCAATGGAATCAAATGGACCCTCAGCAAGTTTGCTGATGCCACCAAACTGTGTGGTGAAGTCACCTGGAGGGAAGGGATGCAATCCAGAGGAACCCTGACAGGCTGGAGAAGAGGATTCCTGCAAACTGCATGGGGTTCACAAAAGCCAAGTGCAAGGTTCTGAACCTGGGTGGAGGAATCCCATGGACAAGAGAGGTTGGGAGGAGAAAGGATGGAGGGCAGCCCTGAGGAGAAGGATTTGGGGGTGGTGGTGGAACAGAAGTTGAACATGAGCCCAGAACCCCCCCAGGTCCTGGGGGCATCAGCAGAAGCCCAGAGAGAGGGGATTCTCCCCCTCTGCTCTGCTGAGAGCCCACCTGGAGTCCTGGGTCCAGTTCTGGAGTGCCCAGCATCAGAAGGACACAGAGCTCCTGGAAGGTGTCCAGAGGAGCCACTCAAATGCTCAGAGGGCTGAGCACCTCCCTGGGAAGCCAGGCTGAGGGATTGGGGTTGTTCAGCCTGGAGAAGAGCAGGCTCCCAGGGGAGCTCAGAGCAACCTTCCAATATCTGAAGGGGCTCCAAGAAAGCTGGGGGAGGGCTTTGGACACGGGGGGGGTAGGGAGAGGAGAAGGGAAATGGGTTAAAACTTGGAGAGGGGAGATTGAGGTTGGAGATGGGGAAGAAATTCTGGAATTGGAGGGTGGGGAGAGCCTGGAACAGGCTAGGAAGGGACTTTGAACAAGAGCATGGAGGACTGGGATGAGGAGGGGAGGTTTCAAGCTGAAAGAGGGGAGATTTATACTAGGAATTAGAAAGAAATTCTTGAATTTGAGGGTGCTGAGCCCCTGTGCCAGGTTGCCCAAGGAAGCTGTGGCTGCCCCATCCCTGGCAGTGTCTCAGCCCAGGTTGGATGGGGCTTGGAGCAACCTGGGCTGGGGGAGGTGTCCCTGCCCATCCAGGGGTTGGAACTGGAGGAGCCTGAAGGTCCCTTCCAACCCAACCCATTCTATGATTCTGTGATTTTTTAAATTTACTTGATTTGAGGGTTGGGAGGCATCTTTCTTGTGGTTGTTTGGCTGTTGGTTTGTTTTTTTTTTAAAACCTACTTTAACAGAATGCACACAATTTAAGTTGTACATACAAGTTTTTAGGCAGATGCTAACCTAAACTGCATCCTATCAAGTGCTTCTGCCCCTTTTAAAAAAAACTTCAGATGCCCAAAGAGAGCAGGCACCCTCTTCCAGTCTGCCACTGAGTATAAAGGTTGTGATTGGAAAGACTCAACACCTCCCAGATTATTAAACTTCTGAGCTCTCCACTTACATCTGAAACACTCAGGAAACAGCTGAAAAGCAGATCCAAACTTGTCTACTGCAACTGATGAGAAAAACCTGAAGAAATTCCTTTTCTTTCATCACTTTTCTACTATTGGGTGGAAAATCTGGAATTCAAGGAACAGCTACAACTCCTGCTAAGGGACCCAAAGATATTAGTTATATAAAATACTTCAGTATCCAAAAAATATGAATATGTTTGCTATACAGAGATCTGAGTGCCCTTTTAACTGCAAAGAAAAGATGAGATGGCTCAAAGATCTAGAGAGGAAATAAAATGATGAGCATTGAACTGTTCTGCTCACAAATTCACACATCTTTCTGTTATCCTGCTTATGCATACCTGACAAAAGATAAATCCTCCCTCAAAAAAAAAAAAAAAAAAAGCACACACACAGACAAAACCCCTACAAAAAACCCACCAAAAACCCCAAAACAAACAAAAAACCCCACTACAGGTATTTTCTTATCTGTTAGGATTCTCCAAGTTTCAAAGCAAGCAGTTCCAGTAGATTTACTGGCTGCTTTTAAATAAAGAAAGTAAAAAACCATCATCTAGTTTCAAAAGGTTTTCAAGCAAGGATAATTTCAGTAAACAGAATTAAATTGTTATTTTGAGATATCAACATGCACAGCACTCAGTTTTTACAACCCACCTTCATACACCACATCCAGCATCTTGCTTTATAAATGCAATTTCAACACTGCTTCTGCTCCAGACATGCAGTCCCCATTCAACACTCCTGTCACCTCCAGGAAGGTTGAAGGGATGAAAGGGGGAAAAAAAAAGAAAAAAGCAGAGTTTTGCAGTTCTCTTCTTGAAAATGCATAAATGGTACTGGTTGTGTTGAGCCTAAATTAGGATTTCCCATCTCTCTGGCTCCTTCTTGTCCAGTATGGTCATAAAATCTCTCTTCACAAGAAGCCACATGAAGACAAGAGGCAATGAAACAAGTTGCCCTAGAGAGGTTTCATCTTGATGCAAGAAAAGAAAATATTGACAAGAAGAACAATCAATCCCTGAATGACCTCCTCGGGGATAGGAAAATGTCCCCATTGTTGGAATTTTTTGAGATATGACAGGACAAGATGCTAAGTAATCTCACCTGGACTCCCTTTTCCACAAAAGGTTGGAGCAGATGGGTCTTTTGAGGTCCTTTCCAACCTGGCTGTATGAATCTGGGAACTTCTGGACCACAGCTGACTGCATTGTACCAATTTAGGGAACCAATCCAAGCAGATCACATCAACTTGGGTGGGAGTGTTCATCTGCTGAGGGGAGGAAGGGCCCATGGAGGGACCTGGACAGGCTGGACCATTGGGCTGAGACCAATTGTATGAAATTCAACAAGGCCAAGTGTCACATCCTGCACTTGGGTCACAACAACCCCACAGAACCCTAGAGGCTTGGGGAAGAGTTGCTGAAAATTACCCAGCAGAAAAGGACCTGGAAGTTTTGGTCTACAGAGCCTGAATATGAACCAGTGTGTGGCCAAGAAGGCCACCAACATCCTGGCTTGTATCAGCACTGGTGTGGCCAGCAGGAGCAGGGCAGGGATTGTCCCCCTGTGGTGGGCACTGGGGAGGCTGCACCTCAAATCCTGGGGTCAGTTTTGGGTCCCTCGTGACAAGAAGGACATTGAGGGGCTGGAGTGTGTCCAGAGAAGGGGAATGGAGCTGGGGAAGGGTCTGGAGCACAAATCTGAGCAGGAGCAGCTGAGGGACCTGGGGGTGTTGAGCCTGGAGAAAAGGAGGATGAGGGGAGAACTTCTGGATCTCTGCAACTCCCTGAGAGGAGGTTGGAGTGAGAACAGGTCAGTCTCTTCTCCCAAGGAACAAGGGACAGAACAAAAGGAAATGGCCTCAAGTTGCACGAGGGGAGGTTTAGGTTGAATACTAAGAGCAATTCCTTCCTGGAAAGGGTTGTTATTCCCTGTCCCAGGCTGCCCAGGGCAGTGGTGGAGTCCCCATCCCTGGAGGGATTTCCAAGCCCTGGAGCTGTGGTGCTGAGGCCATGGGGCAGTGGTGGCCTTGGCAGTGCTGGGTTACCAGTTGGACCACACTAATTCTGTGATTCTTTCTGCTCCTCAGTGTTCTGTCTGGATGGATTTCCAGACAAACATTAAAGCCAAGTCACCTCAACAGCTTTCAGTGCAGAACTCAGTGGAGTGTAGAGATCACCAAAACATTCCTTCCACTATGAGGACAAACTGCAACTGGTACTCCTCACCTGCCAAATCCTAAGGCAATGGAACAGCAAAGGGACAAAACAGCAAAGCCCAAGTGGTGGAACAGCAAAGGGACACAAGAGGAACTGCAATACACAACTCCACCTCCTCACCCCAGCAGAATAAAGCTGATTCTGTCAAGGGAAGAGATGCAGCACAGAATGAAGATGTGGCAGAGTTTGAAATTCTTCCCAGGGGAGAAGGAACATCTATTTTTAAAGAGCACCTACAAATTCTGGCATTGCTGCTATAGTGAGTCAACTCAAGTTTATCACCTTACACCAGGAGCTGGTGAAATAAACCCATTGACAACCATCTGATTTTTATTACATGTTAAAAAACCAAACCCCCTTGTGATGGCCCTTTCAGTTTGCTGCTTCCCCTTCTTGTAATCTGGATGGAACTGAAACCTAAAAGTAATAATTCCTCAAAGGGGCTTCCTTTCCAGCTATACAAGCATACAAATTCTGCAGCACATCTTGCCCAGGAAGTGTGAAGATTTTACTTGTCTCTCTCCCACAACCATGGGCACTAAAAGTGTTGAGAAATGTTAAGAAGAATGAGAAGATAGGGAATCCAAAAGCAGGATCTATTTCTAATTAGGTGTTACTAGGCAGCTATATTTACTTGTCCCTGTGTTTGCTCAGATCACATTGAGATAATGAGAAAATCACTAGGAAAAAAAATCAATTAGCATGAAAGAAGACTTCATAAACAAGCAGAATAAAAACCATGTAGAGCCTCTGCCATCTACACCCCTTTTTTACAAGTGGCAACACAGCTGAACATGAGCAAAGTACATTTAGAGATAAGAGAAAAAAAAACAGACAGGGTAGACACCAAGAGTATGAAAAGCAGCTGATAGAAATCAAGATTTTAAATGCTGCCTACTATTGCTTTTCTGAATTTCATGGTTTTTTAATTCACAATTCATTCCAGCCTCTCTCCTCTTCCTCTGCTTGGTTTTAAGGACAGGCACTGGTTTGGAGAACAAACATGAAGAGAAATTGAGCAGCTTAAGATAAGGCAATGTTTCCAGACAGAAATTTACAATTATGTTAAGAGAACACAACCATTTTATCTTCCTGCTAAAAAAAGTCTGAAAAGGGCTCTAGTCAATTATATTTCATTTTTTTAAAAAATTCAGATCCTCATTTATGTCATTCTCAAATTCTGAATTTAAATCTAAATGCTTCCACCTTTTATACTCACAGAAAATTATTCTCAGTATCTTCTCTACTTTCCAGCCATTGCCAGGAATGTCTCAGAAAATTCACAAATTCATTTATTCTTCCATTCAAACATCTTTAAAAGCACTTTTGATCTGAGACCATCTTATCATACCCTCAAGAAAAAAACTCTGTCTTGTTTGGATTTTTGCCTCCTCACTTTTTTTCCTCCCCTCCAGGTATGCATAAAGAACGTAGCAGAGCCAAAAAATAAATAATTTATTTATGCTCAGTATTGCAGGTATTTAAACACAGTCACAAGTGCCAAAATTTTCTTCACTAACTGGCTTGCATCTGGCACACAAGCTAGAAATAACTATACTCAGTGGCTTTACCACCATAAATCTTCCAAAGTCTTCTGCATGGCTGAGCTCTTCTCATAAAATGAGGCACCAACGTGTTTTGTCTTCCTCATTAAAAGGAGAAAGCACAGGAGGAGAGAGATGTGTGTGAACAACTTTCTGGGAGCCACTGGATCAAATTCTCACAGGCACAAAGAAAAAAGACTCAAAAATAACTGAAAAGACTGTTACAGGGATCATCTCCAAACATGAAGAAAAACTTAAAAAATTAAAAAACAGAATCTACATGCTGTCAGTAGCACAGAATAATAACAAACAAACAAAAAAAAGATAGATTTCAATAGGGTGTGGTGGGGTTTTTTAAAATTCCTTGTACTGTCTTTCCTGCAGTATTAATTGGAAATATTGTGTTTATTTTACAAACAAACACAAACAACACACTTGCAAACTTTAACTTGCTAAGAAGCCTCTAACAACATATTGCTACTATGCATTTTGGAAAAATGTTAATAAAATTTTAAAACCTACTATAAAGAGCAAACAGAAAATCACTACTTTGAGGTATTACAAACCTGTTTTATTTACTGCAAATACCTGTCTGGGATAGTTTTGGTTTGATTAGGTTTTGCCTTTTTTTTTTTTTTTTTTTACAGCCCTTTTTAAAATATGAATGCAGAACAACTTTTTTTGTGTGCTTTCATGCTGCAGTAAGCAACTAAGAAGACTGAAGCAGCTGATGGACTCTACTAAGACCCAAAAAAAAAAAAAATTAAAAATCAGATGCATGATCATCAGAAAACTAAAATCATCAATAGCAATAGAAGATAAGGGCAAGGTTAGAAGTCCACTTGGAGCAGAACAAGCTGATCTCAGTGAACCAGCTGGGGATGACAAGCAAAGTAACAAAGTACTAAGTTCTCTGCAGTCAAGATAACCCTGTTTCAGGCCCTACCTGAAAAAAAAAAAAACCAAAACCCAACCAATTTCTCTTTTCACCTCTGCCTGCTTTATGAAGGTGAGGTGTGATCTGAGAATATATTTTCCTTCTTTTGTCAGGAGAAACTTTGTGTTCCCTAGCATTGAAAAGGCTCAAGGTTTTTTGAGACTTCATTATGGGACCAACCTCTCTCTTTGGATTCTAAAGTCAGACTTGACCCAAGAAACTCAAATATTAAAAGGAAATTCACACAATGCACCATCAGGAGACTGGCTGACCAAATTCTGTACCTTTGTTAGGAGGATCATAGAATGAGTTTGGGTTGGAAAGGACCCAAAAGCTCCTCCAGTTCCAACCTCTGGATGGGCAGGGACACCTCCCCCAGCCCAGGTTGCTCCAAGCCCCATCCAACCTGGGCCGAGACATTCCCAGGTTTCTTCAGCATCCATTTTATCAGCCTCAGCTCTCCTTGATGTGACACCAACAAACCCACAAAGCTTCCAAAGAGAACCTTGAGTAAAAACATAAAACCCACTGAAGACATAGCAACAATTATCAGATTCTCTGAGTCATATTAGCTTCTATAAATATGTATTTTATTATTATTGTTTTTGCTGTTATTATTTTAGAAGCATCAACCTGCCACACTGCTTGCATTAGGGACCCTGTTTTACTTTCAGATTAATTCCAGTCCTGTGGCACAAACACTGGCACTGCCAAAAACCAATGTTTACAACGTGCTGGTGGGAATTTTCAGCATGACAGAAACTGAACCTGTTCTGAGCCAGCTTGACACAGGGTCAAAAACACTTCAGCAAAGCCAGCTCTGGTGGCATAACAGTCTCCTGCAGAGGAAAGAGGTGAGAAAACTGTGCCCTCAAGACAAATAATAGAATGGACCAGGAACTGGATAATATAATGGACCAGGAACACAAAATCAGCTTCAGTAGTGGATGCAACATCTTCAGGTTCACCTGTGAGAATTGAAAATACCTCCCAGAGAGAAGACAAGGCTGGTATGGAGGGAAAGGGAAGAAAAAAGGATGTCTTCAGCCACAAAGGTAGATAAAAAGGGTGGCATGCCCCACACCAACAGCCTCAATGTCCCAAGCAGGTCTTGTTTACAAAAGTCTTTGTGTAGGTTGTGCTGAAGGGCTGAAAGAACTGCCTGGGAAAGATGCTAAAAGCACTTTTGGCAAAGGGTGCAAACCCTGCAAAATAAACCTTTCCCACCAAACATGATGAAACAAATACAAGACACCACCATAGGAAATTAAGCCAGGCTGAACTAATTGTGTCTGGAATGATAAAAATGTTCTTACTCTGTCCAATATAACTTCTCATTACATGTGTGATATGTCCTAAACATCTTCACCTTAGGCACAGGGTTTTGGATTGAAGAGTTGGGCTTAAAAACACTTAAAACCTTTAAGAGAAAGCCATCCTCACAGGGTCAGGTTTGGGTTTGATCAAGTGGCTCAAAGGAAGAGTTTTTTGTTATTTCTAAATTTTCCTGTGCCATATTTCTAAGACACACCAGACTTGGTTGATTTGTCAGCTGCATTTTACAATTGTCACCAGAAAAATCAGCCTCCCACCTGATGGGTTTTCTAGAGCTCTGCCAAGTAACATTGTGGGGAAAAATGATAGCTCCAGGGTAGGCTACACTTGGATAAAATTCAGGGGGAAAAACCAAACCAAACCAAATCAAACCTACTTATACAACTTTTGGCAAGCTAAAGCATTCATTCTTAAAAATTCATTCTTAAAAAGGAGGCACTGAGTCAAAACTGTCAATCCAGCTTTTTGGCAAAGAATGCATGTGGTGTACTGAGTACCAGAATCATCTTTTTACTGTCTTCCAGGACCAATGCACTCTAAAGGCACAGCTGACCTAACAAGCCTGAATTCTGCTGAAAGCTTCTAAAAAACACAATTCCTTAAAACTCAGACTTCCTGAGCATGCATTGGAATTGCTTTGATAAACAAAAGCTCATTTAAAAGCGAAGAAAATGGAAGGGAAAAAAGTTAATTTTCTTTCTGGGGAGAGAAATTGTTTGTTGGGTTTTTTACACTATTACTTCAGTTACAAAAAAACCCAAAACAAAACAAAAAAAAAAACCCACCACCAAAAAAACCCCCTACCAACCCAAAAGCAAAACACCAAAGAAATCATCTTGTGATGATTTAATCTTCATTAGTTAAGCAAAAACTGTAAAATACTGACAGACACAGGAGATCCATTACTTTTTGTATGTCAGGGATAAAAACAAAACAAAAAAAAAATCATGAAGGAGTGTGGTCCAGTTCTCAATTTCCCTGTGCCAGGAGACCTGAATCATTACACTGTGGCTATGTTTACACTGAAACTTATTTTTCTTCACTCAAAACTTGGACTTCCACACCCAGTAGGCAACAGGGCTTTTTAAAGTACATTCCAAGCTTTGCTCAAACAGTTCCAGTCAAAACATTGCCAGAATTTAATTCCATCAAGAATGTGAGCATCTCATTAAAGGACTGCTTAATTATAGGTAACATGTCCAGACCACAGATTCTGTGGTATCTTTATATGGAATATTATTCAGAAGTAACACCACCAAATTTTCTCAAAATTTCTGAATTTTCTACATATTTAGTGTACTGGTAAACAATTATGCTGCATGGCCTCAGCTAATAGAGCTTGAGAGGAAAAAAAAATAAAATTGAACTTACAATATACAGAGGTGGTAAGAAAGATCAACCCAAGAGGAAAGAATTGTCATTAACTTCTAAGAAAATTACAAGCTTTAAAGAAAAAGAAATTAAGACTGTAGGTCTACAAGTCACACCAGGAAAGCCTTTTCAAGGGCAAGTCAAACCCAGACTAAAACAATATTGTGCATAGAGTTTTCATGAGTTTTTCTAGTTCTTCCCCTTTGCCAGGTTACAGAACTCAGAACCTGTAAGCACAGAAAAATCACACTGCTCCTACTTAAACAAAGACATAAACACCACAGGCAAGTATCACCTCTGCTGAAAGGAGCAAATAACCTTGGAGGAAAAAGGAAAGGTGGAAATGAAGAACAAATTTTTGAGCAGCATAAAGGGAAAAAAAAAATACCTCCTCAGGAAAAGAGAAATTTGAAAAAAAAAATAAAATAAATAAAAAGAAAGGCTTTATCAGATACCCACTAGCCAGAGGCAAACATGCCCTGGAGCCCAATCAGGGTTCAGGAATATCCAAACAAATTGCATTCCCTGCAGCTGGAGACTGCAAAGAACAGGAAGGTAAACTCCTCACTACCACTATGCCTCAGGACAGGAAAAGTAAAGCTTTCTTGTCATTTTTCAGACTCTCTCATGGCATCCTAACATGGCTCTATATAAATTCATATCCTTGTACAGTTTTCTTTTCCCCATAACTTCTGCAGCGCAATCCACCCTGTGCAGAGACTTTTCTTTAACACAGCATCTGTTAAAATATCTGCAGTGGAGCTGCTAGATAAGATTTGCTGCATATAAAATTGGAATTGCAGTTTCTACTCCAGCAGCTTGACTCAGAGCCAAAGTTGCTGCAAACCTTATCACCAACCCACCAACATCATCATCCAGATTACAGAAGCAGAATCAAATTCCACTGGAGAGTACAAAGTATCTTCCCAGCAAAAGGTTACATGGAACTTTATTAAGTGGAGCATAATTCAATACATAAAATGACATGTCAAAACTAGCAGCAAACTGCTATCTACAGATACGTATTCATTCATGCTCTTTTTTTTTTCTTTAATATCTGTGCTGTTCATTCAGGCGTGTTATGACAGGAGTAAGACACCAACTTTGAGGCATCAAAGAAGAACTCTGGCCTTGCACTGGGCATAAAAACACAGAAATCCCCATCAAATTCCTTCTTTCCTCACCCATATAGTCCACATCTACCCTGCTACACCTCAGTGGAGCAAAAACAAGTGAGAGCTGACAGGGCAACAGCAGCCAAGAGCAGAAAGGGTTCAGATTAAAAAAGCCCAACAAAAAAAATCTCCCTGCTCAGAAAGAAAACACAGAGGCTGAAAAAAAATAGTTGGCTAAAGCAATACTGCTGAACATCAAATATGGATACAAATACACCTTCAGAAATAGAGGTGATGCCCAAGAAGTAATGAAAACTCCCAAGCTGGGATCTGGTTGAAGAAAGGACTAGGAGCAAGATGAAGTATTTAGGGAGGAAAAGCCCCAAAATAGGTTGACAACCTGGAAAGAGGAACTAATCTTCATTCAGAGGACACAGCTTTGGATGAAAGGATGGGAGATAAAATTAAAAATTTCACACAAAGGCAAGGCAGCAGCAGGAGAAAGGTGAATGACAGAGAACCAGAGTGAGAGGAGAAATGGAGCTTTACCAAAAAAAAAAAAAAGAACAAATTCATGGGATACAAACAAAGAAGTTTTTAAATAAGAAGTAAGAGAGACAAACCACAAGGGCAGAAGAAAGAGGAGGAGGCATCTGTACAAATATTTGTATCCACACCAGGAGCACAAGCAGACTATGAGTGGATCACCTCTAGAGATCCCTTTCAACCCCTGACATTCTAAGGGCCTGCAATTCTGGCATTTCTTTTCACCCTCCAAATTGAGTTGAAAGTGATGAAAAACTCAGTTTGGGATCCAGTGACCAAAAGCACTGGACTGCTATTCCATTTCATCCAGAAATATGTGATCCTTCCATCTCTTTTCAACACACTGGACCATTCAACTGACTTAAAATGATGAAGCAACAGAGGAGCAGCACATTCAGACAGGAGAAAATTAGCTCAGACTTAACTAAGGCAGCTGTTCCAGCTCTGAAACTCCCCAAGCTGCAGCTGTGCCTTCACCAGAACCTTGGGCTGTGCTTACAAAGTGCTTTTAATCCTGCAGGAACCTGGGCTGCTATTGCAGTCTTGCTTTTCCCCTCCTTCCTGAGGTATCCCTTCCTCCTGCCTCTCACCATGGCAGCAGCACCAGCGTAGCCATGCAAGAAGCTGGATCAGGGAATGGATTTATCCAGAAATTATCCCTTTTAGGGAGAAAAAGGCAGGGAAGGCTTGGTTTCAGGTGGGTGAGTTCCCCAATCCCCAAGGTTCACCCATTCTTGGTTCCTGCAGGAATAGCTGACCCCTCATCAGCCATCCAGGTTTTACAACAGATTTACTCAGCCACATAACCACAACTTCAGTCTCCCTGGCAAACCATGAAAGCCAAGAAGCTTTAAAATAAGACATTTTAGAATACATGAGTAAAAAAATTGTAAAGGCATAAGAAGTTCTTTGGAGAACTGGGCCTCAAGATAACATCCAAGGCAAAGCAACTCTCTCCTAATAAATTTATAAAGCCTGTAGCATATAAACACATTACAGAAGTACCAAACTGAATTCAAATGTGGATTATACAGAGTACTTCACAATTTTGCAGACGTGTGCACACACACAAAAGGAAAATATGCCTGTGTCCCCAGTAAACTGCAACCTAAGGGCAATTTCAGCCCTCCATGTGTGACTTATGTACTACCACCCATCAAACAAGGCAATCTTTAAAACCAAAATAAAATAAATGTAAATTGCCAACACCTCTGATAAATTCAGCCATTCATAACCCAGTTGGCCCCTGGAAAAAAAAAAAAATAACTGAACTTGTTGCCTCAAAGCAGTCAGGTGTGGAGAGAGTGAAGTATTTGTAGCCATGGTGAAAGTGTGAAGGATTTCTGGTTTACAGCAACAAAGCTGACATTTACCTTTCAGGGGGGAAAACCTCTTTCTCCAACACAGTTGCAGAAAGACAATCTCTTTTTATAGCAATGCCAGCATGAATCTACCATGTGAAAGGATATGGTAGCTTTAGTGAGCTACACAAAATAAACATATGTCATGCCTAAAACTGAGCCAACGATCCCCAAAGCATCCTGAATCACTTGTTCCACAAATTCCCCACTCATCTAGTATGAAGAAATGTTACATGAAGAGCCAAACAGAGATTATAAGCACAGAAATGTATTTTTAAACCTATTTGCTAATGCTTTTCAGAACACATTTTTTATTATAGTCTTGTCAAGTCATAAAAAGATCCTTCAGCTTTACTGCTACTAGCCTCCCCCAGAAAAGAGAAACACAACCCAGTGTGTAAGACTGCAGGGGATATTTAATTTATTCTTTTTGGTTGGTTTTTTTTTGGTCAATAGATACTAGAATTTTATGTCCTGTCAAAAGTCTCAGGAAAAGTTTCAGGAAAGCTTTCCACTCAACTACCAGCACGTAGTTTTGTCAACTCCCTGGTACACTTCCCACAAGCAAAACACCTTGCCTTTTCTTCCCAGATTCCAGGACCTGAATCTACCTCCTTGAACACAAAATACTTTATTAACACTCAAAAATGTGTATTTTAGATTTAGTTAACATGCTGATTTTGTTTATGTACAACCCAAAAGGATATTAAGCATCTGCCAAGGGGCTGGAGAAAAGGTAGTTACACCTCCATACCTCTACCCTGCCCAAGAAGATCCCTGTTTGGAATAAACAGTAGCTCAGTTTTGTTGTCCTCACCAAATGACACAGTTGAAGCCTTCAAACTATAAACATATTTCAATATATTTAAAGCAGTGCTCTGTTTTGCATGAAGATAGCAAAGCTATTGGAATGGCAAGCACGCTTAGGATCTGGTGAGCTGCCAAAAATCATCTACTAATATACCAGACAATAGCTGCTTTCTATTAGAACTCATCAGAGAACTTTCTGATCTTTTCCTTGTATCACTTCTTTTGAGTTGTATACCAAACCAAACAGAAAAAGAACTTAAAAAACAATTAGGAGCTTTAAATCCTGCAAAAACACTATGGTTGGTAAGTATTGCTTATGTGATGTGAATGCTTGCATGTATATGCCAACAAGACAGCAATTATTTGCAATAATTTCATTTTTTTATATATGCATTTATTAACTCTGTCGTGCAAACCACATACTCAGTTTGACTGCTGCAGTTCAGTTTGTAGGATTCAGAGCAGCATAAAAAAAAAAAAGCACAAAGTTGCACTCCAGTGCCTGAGAGCTCCAACAGTCCTAGGAAAGGACCTGAACTCTCTCAAGCCTTGATAAACAAACAGCATTCAGTTAAACTTTAATACTTTTGGATAACAGCAGGGTGGTTTCTAGAAAAATAACTCTTCATTCCAGAGATTAAAAAAGATTCTGTGTGTGGTTCCAGCCAGCATTGCTCTCTGGAATGCTCTGGAATCACATGGTGGCTGCATATCCTGAATGCAGCTATCAACACAGGGCTAAGGGGATGAGGATGGGGACACCCAACTTCTCACATGAGTGTCACACCCCCACTGGCACAGGATGGAGACAACCAAGTCTTCAAAGCCCAGCTCCTCCTTCACAGCCAGATGCAATTAAAAGCATCCCAAACCAAGGTGGGGAAGGGATGGATGTTCAGCAAATGTTTTTAAGTAAAAATTCCCTTTTTTTTTCTTAATTTTTTTTTTTTCTACCTGACATTTGAACAACCCATTGACACGATGGAGCTGTCATATCCCATCACATCACTCCCTATTTTGAAGAGTGTTTAATCTGTAAATCCATGCAGTGGTTCTGCAAACACAGATTAATTGCAACAAGAATGCTGAACAGACACAGAGTTCATTTAGTGACCTGGTTAGTGAATTCAACATAGGAACCCAGTTTCTTAACCCTTAACATTTATAAATTAAATTAAATTGCACGAAATAAAATTATTTCAAGCGTTTTCAGGCATTTTCCTGGTTTTGTATCCACAGATTAATAATGCTTATAACACCCTTCAGCAGAATACAGACTAAAGTAATTAGAAGTCCTTTAAAAATAGGAAATGTTAACAAAACCTTGACTAGGGCAGCAGTACCTTGTCTAGATGGTTGAAAAATCAGCTTTTATCTAGAGGGAAAAGCTCCTTGGATCAGCCTGTTACTTATTACTCAGCATTTCTTAGTTAAACACTGCACAGCCACCAGTTTTAAGCTAAGGAAATGAATGGTGTGATCTTTCACATACCAAAAAAAAAAAAGAAAAAACCCAAAAAACAGTGTTCCAACACCCACAAAAGAAAAACAGGGGAGAGAAGGCTCAAGGCTCGACATGCTGATTTATGATGAGAGGACACTGGGAGAGGGAGACAAACACTATGTCATCTGTCAAAGCTGCCACATTTGCATTTTAGATACAAATGTAAAGCAAGAAATCTCATTTAAATAATTAACAAGGGGACTACACACTGCCAGAAAGAGCAAGACAGCAGTGAACTAACTGCTCAATATTGTACAGAAGAACCATTGCAGAAATTGAACCTCTCCAAACAGAATGATTAATGCTCTGTATCATGCCAGGTATAATCTGACCAACATATTTTGTTAAAAGCAAACCTTTAATTTCCAAAAAAGCCATCACATTAGGTAAAATGAATAATAAACACCCCCCACACACACACACACAAATGACATCATGTAGATTTTTCCCCACTGAACTCAACCTTTGCAGCGTTTGAGATTATAAATGCAAATATCTCCTTGTAGATTTCTCTTTAAAAATACAAGCTATTTAAAAGAGCTTTTCAAAGCTATCTGTAGCAAGACATAAATCATCAGTAGTCTTAAAATATTTTAATAATTTTAGCAGCCTCTCAGAACTGGTAAATCAAAGTCTTGGTCTATTATATAGAAATATTGCTGAAAAAACCAATGCTTTTTGTATGTTGTTTGTGACTCCTTTTTTCTCCTTTTTTTTTTTTAACATTTCCCCCATTGAAGAGAAGAAAAAATGGTTTGCATTGTGTTAGCTCCAGTTATAATTTCCAGCTGTGTCAAAACTTTAACAGCCTAAAAGCAGGAAATCCAAAGAGGAAATTCCATCGTCAGTTCCTGAAGTTTTGTAACTCAAATGTTCTTCCAAAAACTGGATCTTAGAAGAAATTTTGGTAGTGTTCTCTGTAACCTTACCTGATATCTTCAAGTAGCTCACATTCTGCCTGATGCTTGGCCTGAAGTTTTGTCATCTGCTCCACCTGAATGTTTTTTAGCTCTTGAGTAACTTTCACCTACAAAAACCAAAACACAGATCACTTTTTTTTTTTTTTTTTTGGAAAAAAAAAATAATTTCATGCCTTTCACCTATTTTGAAATTGCAAATTTCAGTGGAAAACTCAAACACAGATTTAAGAGGGCAGTTTAACCCTGTAAAACATTCATAAAGGCTGATTTCAGTAAGTGCTGTCACCTTAGCAGGTTTCCCCTGCACATGGCAACAATCTCATGCTTATTCCCAACCCTTAACCAAAGGGCAATTTTATTCCAAAACCTGGAAAGAGGGCAATTTTATTCCAAAACCTGAGAAGAGGGCAGCTCGTGTACATGAAAAGAGTTGTGAAAAAAAAAATAATTAAATTCTGGTGTATATACATTCAGCACTACAGTGGAAGTCACACAATTCTGAAATTTCTTAAACTGTCCCACAGCTGCTATTGTTTAAAGAGAGCTTAAACATCAGTTTGTTTTTTGATTGTGCATCAGAGCAAAAGAGCCCTCTATGAAAGGCTTCAGAAGGTTGGCCTCACTTTTAGTACTGGTCTAAATACCCTTTAAATCCTGTGCTTGTGAAGCTAAAATTTCAATACTTTAGGAACTCACTTGATAACTGGCAGGGCAAAACCACTGGCAGAGGTGTGAGGAATGATTTTGGAAGGGAAACTTGGGGTTGTTTTGTTCTTGTGTTTTTATAAAACAAGAGGTCTTGGCATTTAAGCCCTCTAGTGATCACAGGGAATCCATTTATTGGCCTAAAAAATGATCACCAGCATATCTGAAGGCATTATGCATTCATGAGGACAGAAATGCCAAACAGTTATTGTAATGAGGGAAGAGGGATGAAAAATTCAGTGAGGAAGATGACCCAGACCTTCCCCTCTTCCTCACCACCCAGACAAAAAAAAAAAAATAAATTAATTAAAGAAATAATCAAGATCTCATCAGGTAGCAAAAGCTTCCTTGATTTTAACTCTGAAAACAATCCCCCAGCAACAAGCACTCATTAATCACAGTGTAGAAAAACAAGTTTTTTACATACCAAAAAAGAATTAAAAAATTAAATCACAGATGCCCAACTTGACGATGAAAAACTATTTTTAATACAAACTCTCAGCATCCTTCTTTTTATCTGTATATATAAAAAACAACAAACCCCAAACCCTACTCAAAACAAACAAACCCCCACAAAATGACCCTGTGCAATGGAAATGATCTCAAATGAAATAATATAGGCAAAAGAATGGCACACATCTTGTATAAATAAGCAGCCTAAAATAGAAAGAAGAACTGCTCAACAAAAGCAGAGTCCACCAGCAAAACAAGAGGTCGAGGAGAGGCAAGGAGAGAGAAATCTTCACTGCAGCTGCCTGCCAGGGCTGGGGGGATGACAAGGGATTTCTGTTGATGTCTTCCTCCCCTCCCCATCTCTCCTCCTCACTATTCTACCCTTCAGACAGCAAAGCCCTGCAATCTCCCTCTCCTCACCCAGAAATCTCAAGAAATCACACTGGAAATCTCAATCCGGAGAGATAACAGCACTGGGACTGCAAATGTTTCCCTGCAGCATCACCAAGGGAAGGTACCAGGCAGAAACCTTCAAAGCACAAAACTCCTTTCCATGGTGCCTGTAAAAGAACAGCCTCTCCATCCTCAGACCCTCTTCACCTTCTTACCTCCTCCTTTCAAAATAACCAACCTTCAAAATAACCAACACCTAACCCCTAAATCTCCATGGATCCTAAAAAAAATCCTACTAAACCTCAAGGCTCCCAGGTAGCAACCTGCTCCCACCAACAGCCTTCTTTCCCAATTTTCATTCCTTTTTATATTTCTCCCCTACACCAGGCCCTGGAGCAAAGCACCCTATATTCCCATGGGGTAAAGACAGACACCCCCCCCCCAAAAAAAAATAAAAATAAAAACCTCCCCGCCGCATTTGCAGATTGCTCCCATCACACAGATCTTGCACATTTTGGGCTGCCGGGACAGCCTGCATCCTTCCATCCAACTCCATCCTCCTGCTCCAAGAAAACCAACCCCAGGCTGATGGCATCAACCCAGCTGAGTACCCTAATGCAGCTGAGCTGCCCCCACCCCAAAAAAAATAATAATAATAAAAAAAAAAAAATAAAAAAATTTTTAAAACATTTTAAAAAATTAAAAAATAAAAAAATATTAAAAATAAAAAATTAAAAAAATTAAAAAAATTTAAAAAATTTAAAAAATTTTAAAAAATTTTAAAAAATTAATTAAAAAAAATTTAAAAATTTAAAAAAGAATTTAAAAATAAACCCCCCTCCAGCAGCACCCCACAACCTGCAATGTCTCCACAGCTCTGCAGTCACTGACCTTCTTCTTCCAGCTCTCCTTCATCCTCTGGGGTACAAAGCTGCCCCCCAACACCCACCCCCCACCCCCAACTCTTCCTCCACCTCATTTTTCCCCATTTTTCCTCCAGACAAAACCCCCCACTTCCCAAAACATCCCCACCTTACTGGGCCACCCCCTCCCCTTTAAACCCACACACATCCTCCCTCATTCCGGGTGGGTTTTGTGGTTTTTTTTTTTTTTTTTTTGGGGGGGGGGGTGTTTGTCTCTCACCTTCCTCGGCGGGGGCTGCATGGTGCTGCTCGGGGTCTCCACATCAATTCCCGCCCCCCGGCAGCCCCCCTGCAGGAGGAGGAGGAGGAGGAGGAGGAGGAAGCAGCGATCGTTTCCCTCCCGGTTCGGGGCGAGTCCGGTTCGGCGGGAGGAGCGGGAATGAGGGGCGGGAGGCAGAAGGAGGGAGGGAGGTGAGGAAAAGAAGGAGGAGGAGGAGGAGGTGAGGGAGGAGAGGGAGGGGGGGGGGCAATGGAGGAGCCGCCTCTTCCTCAGGGTTGAGCAGCGTCCCCGCGTCCCGGCTCTGAGGAGAAGCGAGGAGCAAAAGAGGAGGAAAATCAAAAAAAAAAAATAAAATAAAAAAATTAAAAAGAGGCGGGTGCGAGGGAAGGCGGGGAAGAGGGTTTTAAAAAAATAAAAAATAAAAAAAAACCAAACAAACAGGGAGGCGGCGGCGCGCAGCTCGCCAGCGCCCCGCTGAGGGGAAAGGCGGCCTCGCCACCGGAGGACCCACAGAGACCTCCCGGCTACCATAGAGAGGGAGAGGCGGGGATAGAGGGGCGGGGTGGGCACGCCCTCCTTCCCTCCCCACTCCTCTTCCGCACCGCCCTCTATGGGAGGGAGTGGGGGGGGGAGCGGCCGCTAGGGGGCGCTTTGGGGCGAGCGCGAGGCGGGGGGGGAGGGGGAGGAGGAGGGGAGGGGGGATTTGGGGGGGATGGGGAGGAAAATGGGGGGGATGGAGAGGAAAATGGGGGGCACAGAGGGAGCAGGGGGTGTGGGGTGCATGGGGGAGGATTGAGGGGGCAGGGGGTTGCACGGGGGGGCGTGGGGGTGCATGAGAGGGGGGCATGGGGGGTGCATGGAGGGGAACGAGGGGGGATATGGGGGGAAGGGGGGGACAGAGGGGATATGGGGGGGATGGAGAGGGGTAATGGGGGGGATGGAGAGGAAAATGGGGGGCACAGAGGGAGCAGGGGGTGTGGGGTGCATGGGGGGAGGAGGGGGGAGAGGGGGGCATGGAGAGGAACGAGGGGGGATATGGGGGGTTGGAGGGGGGGAATGGGGGGCAAAGAGAGGTGGGGGGAGCAGGGGTTGTGTGGTGCATGGGGGAGGATTGAGGGGGCAGGGGGCTGCACGGGGGGGGCATGGGGGAGATATGGGGGGGCAAATGGGGGGTACAGGGGGATGGAGAGGGGCAATGGGAGGCAAAGAGAGGCTGGGGGGGGT